>CM058041.1:90794665-91040591 GCA_030169165.1 Centaurea solstitialis
CTCGTTCTGCAAATGACGTCGTTCTTGGAGATCCGTTTGTTTACAAGCATCTTGGAAGCATGGCGTCGGTTGGACGCTATAAGGCCTTGGTTGATCTAAGCCAGTCAAAGGTAAAACACCCTCCCCTCCCCTCTAAGATCTTCTAAAAAAAGCCTTACAAGGTTAGTTTTACCTAAGCTACTCGTAACTCGAAAATAAAAACACGATACCCGTGTAAAAATCTTGAAATAACACTACAAGTTTAAGTAAAATACCATACCTCTATAAAATCTTGAAAAAACACTAGAAGGTTTGATATGTTGTTGGCCTTTTATAATAACTATCATGATGTTAATGTTTACAATAGGATGCCAAGGGAGTCTCGATGGCGGGGTTCCTGAGCTGGCTGATTTGGCGCTCGGCTTATTTGACACGAGTTTTGAGCTGGAGGAACAGGTTCTACGTCGCAATCAATTGGGCAACCACACTGGTCTTCGGGAGAGATAATACAAGAATATGATGAACCAATTGGCTCTGCGCTAGCTTCAAACAGATAAACTTTTCACTTGTATTGTAGTATGCACGAAAAATAACCACCACTTGCCTTTTGAGCTAAAGGTCAGGTTTACGTACGTCCTACTTCCTGGGCACCACCTCCAGGTGGGACATACTGAGCTTGTTTTGGTTTTTGATGAGCTTAATTGTAATATGATTATGTTGTCTAAACTATCCGTTTGTTATGAATGCATTTTAAATCACATGGAATTGCAAACCGTTATTCAGAACAAACTTTAAATGAACACTACTAATTATCATCCTAATGGTCGTTAAAATCCGTTCGATGAAATCCAATGACATCAAATTTTTTTCTTCTACGAGCCAAACACCCCTTTGTTTTTCGTTTAAGTTATCATCCAAAATTTAGTTTAGTATATTTGTAATTGTATTCTGTTTTTAACATGTATTTCGTAATGAAATTTGAAGCGATGTTTGAGTGTTTGTAGGTTTGATGAAATACAAAAAACATGGAAATAAATGAATGTTGATCGCCGCCGATCTATCTATATATGATTTTGTCGACTTGATTCCGGTGACATACTATTTTATCTGAAATAATCGTGCTAAGAAAAACTTAAGTTATAAGATTTTGAAATGATACTACCAATTTGTAACGGAATTACACCAAATTAGCTTCACAATCACAAGAAACAGAATAAATTTTCATTGATCTCGACTCTAGCTACCACACTATAACAATCCGTCTCTACTTTCTCTCTCTAAAACTAGGAGAAAGCGCGATGATCAAGCATAATCCGTGGCCAAGATTACATTACTGCCGATTTAGAAGCGAGCATTGTTGAAAGCGAAGAGAGAAGCAACCGAATGAGCTAATACTAAAACGATGCCAACCTTCACTTGACCTCTTCTCGGAATCGGACGCCCCTTAACTGCACATTGGAGACTTAGAATACTTCCCTTCTTAACGGCTCCTGCTCCAGCCATCTTAATTAATCAGCTGTTTTCTGAAGTGTTTTGCAAGTGAGATTGTGAATGGTGAGTGTGAATACCAAATAGATTGGCATAATATATAAAGAGACATATTTCAAAAAGTTCCCCTTGAATTTGCCTAATTTACTTATGCGGTCAACCACTTTTTGACCATCTTCACTTTATCTTGTTTCACACTACTTTTTCTTTTTCTCTTAATAAAAGTTGATGCATTCATAATGGTTCTGGGAGTAAATTAGTTTCTTGAATTGATTTAACTCTAAATATATATCAATTCATTTGTTCACTTCTGTTACAATTAGATACAAACTGAATTTTAAATAGGTATAAGAAAACTTCATATTAAAAAAATAAAAAAATTTGATGTATTTATTTTTACCAACGTGATTAAATTATTGTTATTTTGAATACATGTTTTATAAAAATGTATTAATATTAGAAAATTAGAAAATATTTTAATCACACAGTTAATTTAAAATATTTACAATATAATATGTTTTTAAAGTTTAGCTTTTAATTATCTATCTTAAATAAATAGCAAAAAATCTATCAAAGATCGTCTTATATATATTTTTGATGCATGTGGTCTTCATAGATGCCAAAATTTGCATTTTGTTATGTCTAAAAGTTTTTAAAACCCACAGTTTCTTTTGTTTTCTTAAAAAAGAAAACACAAAGTTCAGACTTCAAAAGTATGTAATATGTGAAAAAAACCTTCAAAATATTTGGATGTTGCAAGCTAAGATATGATGAAATATCTCATCTACGCCGATTAAGAGGTGCAACAGCCCACCAAAGCAAATTAAGAAAATAGGCATCTTAGAACATAAGATAAACACCAAAAAGACAGGAAAAAACTGCAAACATTCCAACTACAACAAAAATCAACAAAGAGAAACAAGCAACACATACAGATATCTGGTATGGAGAGACAATCCAACAGTCCCAAGGAATAAAATGTTTACAAGATCTTCTTGAAATTCGATCATACACTAAAACTTGTATGTCATCAAACAATACCTCAATTGATAAGGAATTTCAATGGCCCCAAATCAAATTAGATGTTGCCCAATAGTTGCTTGCCAAATCCTTTTGAGTGAACTTGAAAACTAAGTACCAAAACCTTGCTTTACAACCCAATCCGATAAGCTTTTCCACCTTGTGTCGAAATTCCGACTCCAAAAAGCATATTTTGTTTAAGTTTACATTGAGACCAAAATTCATTTAAAATTTATTAATACTTAGAGTAGCCGTATATCAGATTATGTTGAATTGAAATATGTGGCTAAAGATTATTTGAGAAGTTAACTTAATATAAGAAACATAAGAACTGAATCTGAATCATTGATTATTTCTATGTCAAAAATTATGTTTGATATGAAGATTGATATGATACTTCTGATCTTAATATATATCAAACAACTAATAATTAATATTTATGTTTCTCATATTAACTCACTTTTCTCATTAGACCTAAATTTTAAAAATGTTTTTGAAATCTATATTTGTTAATAAAATTCTGTGCAGTTTAAGAAAAAGAAAATCAAAAATTCAAAATTATTGGTGATAGTTGGTGGAGATTAAAGAATATATAAAATAAGGACCCAATAAAAAGGAACGTGACAAAAAATAGAGATCACGTTGATATAAAATCCTAGGGGGTGTTTGGTAGAGAGAATTGAGAGGAGAGAAATGGAAATGAATTCCATTTCTCTTGTTTGGTAGGACTGAGAAATTAAAAGACGGAGAATTGCCAATTCTCGAGAATTGACCTCTTTGTATTTTCAATTCTCTATTTTTGGGGAAGAAACGGAGAGAAATGGAAGTTGATTTCTTGACTCAGATACGCGGAGAGTTGAAGAAAGATAACCAAAAGACCAAAATTCCCACATGCTCTCAATTCTCCTTCTCTCTCTCGGCGCCCTTCACCTGCGATTTTTCACCGGCCGTTCCTCTCTGTCGATCTCTTCACAGCCATTCTTCACCAGCGACCGGGTCGTTCCTCTCTCTCGCTCTCTTCACCGGCGACCGGCCGTTCCTCTCTCTCGCTCTCTTCACGGCGACCGGCGACCGGCCGTTCCTCTCTCTCGCTCTCTTCACCGGCGATTCTTCACCGTTGACAACCACCGTTCCCACCAGATTTGTCTCTTTTTCTGTCTCGATCTCTCTCTCTGCGTCGCTCTCAGGCGGTGGCTAAGCTTCAGCCGCAATCTTCTCCGGCGGCGGAGGCGGTTTGATGGAAAGAAAAAAAACAGAACATGAAAAGAAGATGAAAAAGAAGAAGACGATGGTGGTGACTTTTGATTAGCAGTGTTTCCAAAAAATGAAAAGAGAAAACAAGATGAAAAAAAAGAGATGATAGTTGGTTGCTAGCAAAAAATGTGTTTGCAAAAGATGTTTCAAAATTCTTTATAATCAAAACCACATAAGAGGTTTGGTCAGATCCACTATTATGCATATGTATTTCAAAAAAAAAATTCGATTTGTTTATGTATTCAATTTAGAAAAGGATTTTGATCTTTGTATGTAAATTTGGTGTTTGAATGAATTATATAAATTTGGTACAATTCTCTGTTAAATTTTATTTTGTACCAAACAAGAGAAATGAATCTCTGTACATTTCTCTGCTGAAATCTCTGTGCTACCAAACAGATGAGTCAATTCCCATTCTCTACACCAATTCTCTTTCTCTGCAATTCCATTCTCTGCATCATTTCTCTGCAATTCCATTCTCTGCATCATTTCTCTGCAATTCCATTCTTAGCACGTGGACCCTACACGTGAAAGGACTTTACCCTTTTCCTTTTTCTATTTAAGAAAGATTAAAAATTGATAAAAGTGAAACTTTGTGTCACATGTCTAAGTAAAACCATAATTATTTTAAACTCGAGAACAAGGCGTTAGAGTGAATTATAAATTTCCTCCCTATAGTTGTTGAAAATTTTAGATTAAGACCCTCAAACCCAATAATTACATGTATTGTCAATTTGTCATCATGATTTGATTTTTGTTATGGATTAAGTCCTTCAACCTAACTCAACTAACTGTTGCTCCATTATGTCAGGGACAATATTGTCAATTTATAATGTATACATAATATAACACACACACATCTACATATCAACAATTCAAAATCATCCCTTCCACTTATATCGTCGGCTAATTCCGTTGAAGGTTGTCTTCGACCACCACCTTGAACCCATATGTACCCGCTTTGTCCACTCCGATCATCCCATCTAGTAGTCCCATCTACACCACAACCTACAATTCCTGTTTACTACGAGATTGGCCAAATCTCTTCCTTCGATGAAGGCCATCGTCCCCCATCTCCAGCCATTCACCACTACCCGCTTTTCCTTTATATACCCTCTTCTCCCTTCTCCCTCTTCTGTAACGCATCTCCAGAGTTTTCAACTCATATCCATCCCGAGTTTATTGAGTTGAGTTCATCAATTTCTACAGTTCATTGATCAAGATCCACCTAATGTTAAAATCTATTTCACTACATCAATTGATGGCTATTGTCAATTGAACCCCTCATCTGATATTTCAAAACGGCAATTTCTTTAACTTTAACTTTAACTTTATATTTTGAAGACAATGGAGCGATACGGCGCATGATGCAGCTCCAGTCCTCCATCATTACAAAATGACACATAACGTTTATGTAAGGTGTTGCTAACGCTATGTAGCCTTGATGCATGCCATGGCATGTTTTTTTATAATACGTGACCTTTTTTCAAACAAAATATTTTATTAATTTCTTTTATCTTTTGTGTTTTTACATTTTTAACCTTAGATTTTTACACTTTTATAGATTTATCTAATCACACCACTTATAGTTTCATAATTTCATAACATACACATATATCTACATATCAACAACTTAACTAAGGCCATCCTTAGCCATACCAACCATACCACCCATTTCTGCTGCCACATCAGCTGCCACATCAGCTTTACCACTACCCTACCAATTCCATACCTTTCATCCTTAACCATACCACTCATACCCCTCATTTTTTTTAATTTCTAAAATATATCTAAAATACAAATTAAAATTCAAATTTAAAATACATTAAAATTAAAACAACTAAAATTCAAATTCAAATTTAAAATACATTAAATTAAAATAACTAAAATTAAAATTAAAACAATTAAAATTAAAAAAACTAAAATTAAAATAACACTAAATGGGTTGACGTGTTGCTCACCGGAAGGTTGGGGTACCGTAGGCCATGTATGTTGCGCAAGCAAATGAGCATAAGCCCAATCTTGCGGGTATCCCCATCCCTCGACCCCAATCGGCCTCATCATTTGGGGTCGGTAGCCAACCGGTGGAGGTGTTGGAGACGTTTGGGTAGTCGGTACCGAAACATTTGGTACCGACTTACCACGCCTTGACCCGGAACCGGACCCTTGTTTATCCATGGAAGAGTAAAGAGTAAAAAGATGAATAGAGTGTATAGAATGTAGAAGTGTAGAAGAGAATGTAGGAGAAGGTGTAGAGGTAAAAAAAAATGGTATATAAAAGTTTGTATTTATAGTTGGTAAAAAGAAAAAAAAATAAAAAAAAAATAGCCGTTAGAGAGCCGTTGGGCGGGGGGGGGGGGGGGGTAACACGCGTTTTTCAATCGGTAACCGGGTACCGACCTCCACCACTACCGGTCCGGTACCGGCCATCCACGACGGTGTTCACCGTCGGTAGTGGCGGTACCGATACCCTATACCGGCCCGGCTAATGATGGCCTAATCCCTCCTAAGATTGCCATTGTTGGCCATATCTGATGAAGGCTATATTCGGCCACGCCTTGAAACTAGTTGTACCTGCCTAATCCCCTCTGATCATTCCATAAGATCTATCAAGTACTAGAATATGTTTCACTATATTAATTGATGGCTTTTGTCAATCAAGCCTCTCATAAGATATTTACACTTTTATCTCTTATTATTACCTGCGTAATTGATATTGTGATTACTAGATTAATCCTATTTTATTTGATATTGTGATTACTAGATTAAATCTATTTTGGGATCATCAACTCGGTTCTGGAATGAAGCAGTTAACACTGTTTACTTTACTTAGAATCGTTCGTTGATAGTCCTCTATATCCAAGGATGAAAGTCTTCCGTCAGCTTTCTTCACATCTTTGGATGCAAATGTTACATACTAAACAACAACAAAGATGTTTCTAGAAAGTTCGAACCAAAAGCAAACTTTCCAAAAGTTGGTGATGGAATCTTTCTCGGATACTCCTCTATATCCAAGGCCTACTAGGTGTTCAACAAAAGAAGACAATGCATTGAATAAAACCATTTACGTTTATTTTCGACGAATCATATTCAGCTAATTCAAATTCTTATCAAGCAAATGAAAAGTTGAATCAATGGGTGATGTCTCATTATGGCGAATTGATGTATCCTTCAATAATCCTCATCCTGCTAAAAATCCAGATATAGGTGATGGTCCATTAATCATTCCCACTATAAATAATAGAAGAATTGAATCCTCTTCAAGAATCTCTATTATTCCCCAAAACAATATATATATATATATATAAACAATATATATATATATATATACCTCTTGTCAAATTCTTGAAATGCTGAAACTTCTTCAAATACTAAAATTCCTTCAATAAATGACACCCAATCTAAGCTTGTTCATCAAATAGGATTGGAAGTTGATCCACCTACTGCTTAAGCCTCTTCCTAGCATCTGAGCTTTCCAGCTGATCATCAGCTACCATTGCAGCGATGGATGGAGAATCATCCCGTTAAACAAATTCTTGGTGATATACATGTATCCAGAATCAACATAGTTCATGTAATATCTATTTGTTTGTAAATTTCATTGCTCTTATTGAACTAACGAAAATAGATGAAGCCATCATGAACTCAGACTAGGTCAGTGCTATGCAAGAAGAACTTACTGAGTTTATGAGGGACAAAGTTTGGAGACTTGTACCTCGTCCATCTGACAAGACTATTATTGGCACCAAATGGATGTTTAGAAACAAGTCAAATGAACATGGCATTGTTACACATAACAAGGCTGGACTTATTGCTCATGGATATAGGTAAGGAAAAGGCATAAACTACAATGAAACTTTTGCTTCTTTAGCTAGGCTCAAAATAATTCGACTTTTCTTAGCTTATGAAGCACACAAAGATTTTAAAGTGTTTCAATAGATGTAAAAAGTGTCTTTATGAATGGCAAGGTCCAAGATGAAGTTTATGGATTAAATAAGCCCTCAAGCTTCGTATTAAACAAGCCCCTTGTGAAAATTTGAACCAAGACTCAGCTATCACTTAAAACCAAGGTTCTAAAAGGTGTGAGGCGTGGCGTGGCGGCGAGGCCAAGCCTTAGGAGCCATGGCGAAGTTATAGCGTTTTTAAGGCGTGACTTATGGCATGAATTTCTATTTCATATAAATGATTATATATAAGATTATATGTTTTGTACTGTCATTCAATGAATTAATAGGAATAAACAAGTTAGAATTAAGTTATATACTAAAAACTAGCAAATAAAACCTAAAAATGTAAGGAAAAATCAAATTTCGCATTAGAAGAACTGTGTAGTAGGCCATGGCGTGTCACAGGCTTAACGTGACGTGAGACCCAAGCCTTGAAGCCATGGCGCCCATGGCGGCTGCAAAGCGAGTTTTTTAGAACAATGCTTAAAACCCACTCAGTGCTCCTAATAGTTTATGAAAGTGTTGTCCAAGTCAAATCTTGTCTTATCCTTTTTGCAGAGAATGACGCCTTCACTACTTTAGTCTAACACAAGTACAAACATGGTTACGTTATTGTCCTCATCATGTAAGTCGACCCTGAAGTTACTGTTCACAAACGGCTAAAAGTATGGGTTGCCAAAAGCATATTCTAACACACCTGATGAGATGAATAGTGACATGTAGACCAATCTCCATATTCGTAGAAAGCTCTTCTGATTTGCATTAACTGCGTCGAGTACAAATAGCATAACATAAAAGAGCATTTGTCAGTAATTACTCGTCCATCATCCCTTATTAGTGATTTCTTTCTTTCCTTATTACTTTTGCAAAGTAAAAAGCTTCGGGTATTTTTTAAGATTGTTTATAGTAGGTTTAACCTTCTCTTATTCTCCAACAATCTTGTAAATTATGTATTCATTTCATTAATCAATAAATAAAGAATTTGAAAAGTATATCATTAGTTGTATTTGTATTCAACCTATGTTCTACCAACTGTTATCATATCTCTAGAATCTATACGGGACCAACACTTGTTTTCTATGTTACATTCTATTTTTTATTTTCAAAATTTTCTATAAACTTTTATGTAATCATTTTGATTGTGTTGTTGATTATGGAACACATATGATTATGATTTCACATATGTAAAATAGTAAAGGTGATGAAAACGAAAAGTTAGGTGATTTTTTTTCATATCTGGACAGTGGCGGACGCAGGATTTTTGACGAGCGGGTGCACCTTGAAATGCACACACAGCCGCTCGATTTTTTAAGCCAAAATTCCGCCTTTTTGAGGGTTTTTTGTTGATTTTAAAACATTCTTTAAAGTTTTTGGTTGATGTCGAGGGATTTTTTTAACATTTTTTAATTGATTTCAAGAATTTTTTGGCCTTTTGTTTGATTTTGAAAGATGTTTTTGGGTTTTTGGGTAAAGATTAATATAAAAACTCAAAACAATCCAAAGAAGTGTTAGCCTAGTGATAAGGCTTGGGCACTACATAGTGGTGAACCCGAGTTCGAGCCCTGGGGGACGCATTCTGGAGGTACGGGGGCTTCGACCACCGGGCTGCATGCTTTAGCAGTCGGGCTTCGGCCCAAAATTGCGAGGATTAGTCTGGGCCCAATGTGGTCTGTCTGGGATACCTCTTCCAAAAAAACTCAAAACAAACAAATAGATCGTGTAAATATAATCGTATAACATTTTTTCTTTAATCTGGATCATTTTTCATATGGTTTTATATACAAAAATTTGAAGCATTTTTTTATATAGATCATTTATGTACATGGTTTTATGTAAGATAAAATGAATTTTTTTTCATATATAACTTTTTTTGGTATCATGTATGAAAAAGTGATGAAGAAAATGATTTGGATTTGGAAAACTGATAACGATGAAAAAACTTATTCAAATTTGAGAAAGGAACTAATACGAATTTCTAAGAAAAAAACATGTTGGATCGATGGGTATAACGACTAGGACAAAAGGAATTCCCTTGTCCAAGGTCCCCCCATTTAATCTTTATACTTGTTCTCGGCCTGCTTTGACCCAGTTTACAACCCGAGCCCCATCATCCCGAGTTAGCCCGCTTATTCCGAGTGCATTTAAACCCAGTCTGCGCTGCTTCTCTCGGACTGATGTTTGAGTCGGTCCATGTAGTCGGACCCAACACTTTTACTCATTATTTTTGTCTTGGGGGTACAACGTATACGATAAAACATGGTGGGCTAAGTGAATTCTTTTTGTATATTCTTCATCTCTCTGGTTTCCAAACCTCAACACTTTAATACTTTAACAAAATGCTTAAAGAAATGTCACCCACCATCTATAAAAATTTCGACCATGAGATTCATCAAACTTAATGAATAAAATTAAAAAAAACACAATTTGTTTAAACTCCACCAAATATCACCTTAGAAATTAATTTCTAACTCAAATCATTTGATTGAGAAATTATATATCCTAACTAAACGCCTTTCAAAGTTCACAAAACTACATCATCCTTAGAGATTATCAAGGTCAATAAATAGAAAGGTTGATTACTTCCCCTATAAATGTTATCCAATAACTTGTCACCCTTTTGCTAATTGAAATAACTGTATTTAAATCAACCCTTAACACTTTGTACATCATATACCATAAATACCTTAAATATTTAAATACTAATTCTTTAAAACGTAGCCGTATTCCGTGCCAATCATTCAACTTCTCCGCAAGAATTTTATCCAACGAACGTTTTTCCGTCAAAAAACCTACTTTTCCGGATAATTCCCAAGCATCAATTATTCGGCGTATACTTGTCAAGATCGAATCAACACCGTTCCTATCCTGACACCCACCAATCTACCTAGTAGCAAAAGTCAATGTCCGACCCACCTTTTCCCAACCTTCAATAAGCGCCTTCGCAAAACTCGACCGGATTATCCAATGAAAAATTTAAACAAATCCAAATCATCAAATGTTCCACAAATGGTGGCGTTGGAAATCGCCAAAAGATGTGGTTGCCGTATAGTCGTAATTAAACGGACTAAATGTGTCACGGAATTCTTAGGAAATCATGTGTCCCGAAAAAGTTTGTCTCGTAGAAGACTGGAGTCATAAAGTCACCGAGAATGATGTGCATGGCTCGAAAAGGCTGAAAAAATATGAAGTGGTGAAATAATTGATTGTCGCCAAACGATGACCGAATCCTGAAAAGTCACCGAATATCGTCTGGTTAACCTTTGATAAGTTAAATACAATCAAAATGTTGTCTATAGGCTTGTATAATTATCAAAGGTAAATTTTTAAAAATTATACATATAAGCAAAAGTCCCAAATTAGATAACAATTTTGGGGAAAATAAACCCTTTAAATTAATAATTATAACTGTCGTTCAAGATTCTAATCCTAATCCCTTATAGACTATTATGCTTAGCAATCCAATCAAATTAACTTGCCTAACTCCTTATTAAGAAAAGAAGACATTAATCTATTCTAAACCTCAACACCTTAACAAATGCTTCAAGAAATGTCCCCCAAACATCTATAAAAATTTGACCATGAGATTCATAAACCTTAATGTATTATCAAAAAACACAATTTTTTAAAACTTCACCAAATATCGCCTTAGAAGTAATTTCTAACTCAAAACATTTGAGTTGAGAAATATATATCCTAACTAAACGTTTTCAAATTTCCACCAAAACTCAATAATACTGTATCCTTCGTTCAAAGATTCTAAGTCCTAATCCCTATAGAATATTGGCTTAGCAACCAATGCGAATTAACTTGCGTAACCCTTTAAAGAAAAGAAAAACATTAAAGTATTCTAAACCTCAACCTTTTTCCTAAACCCTTAAAGTAATGACCCACCATTATAAAAAACTTCGACCATAATGATAATAAAAAACACAATTTGTTCAAACTCCACCAATATTCGCCTTAAAATTAATTTCTAACTTAAAGCATTTGACTTGAAATTATATATCCTAACTAAACGTCTTTCAAAGTTCACAAACTACAACTTCCTTAGGGATAATCAATGTCATTAATAGAATTAATCCTTTTTCAAAGATTCTAAGTCCTAATCCTTATAACTATTGGCTTGCAAGCCAATCCGAATTAACTTGTAATCTAAATAAGAAAAGAAACTTAATCTATTCAACCTCAACACTTTAACAAAATGTTTAAAGAAATGTCACCACCATCTTAAAATAATTTCACTTTTGAGATTTATCAAAGCTTAAATGTATATATTATAAAAAAAACCCACTAATTTGTTCTAAAACTCAACTACAAAATATCTGCTTTAAGAAATATATATTTTCTAATTTCTAAGTCCAATTTGACATGATGAATTATTATAATCCTTTAATAAAACGCCTTTTTTAAAGTCACCAACATCTACAAATTTACCTTAATTCATATTCTGTAACCCATAATCCACTAGATTTAGAATCAAAGCTCAGCATGAGGGAGAATGGTTCCAATAACGAGTTAATACAATGTTCATAAATCAGTAGAATATATCCTTCGTTCAAAGATTCTAATTTCTAAACCCTTACAGAATATTGCTTTAGCAACCAATCCAATTAACTTGCGTAACTCCTTAATAAGAAAAGAAAACATTAATTCTACTCTAAACCTCAACACTTTAACGAAATGCTTATAGAAATGTCACCCACCACCTAATAGAAATTCGACCATGAGATTCATCAACCTTAATTATAACTAAAAACACAATTGTAAAACTTCACCAAATATCGCCATAGAAATCAATCTCTAACTCATGGCATTGTTACTTGAGAAATTATTTATACTAACCTTACGTCTTCAAAGTTTCACAAACTATAACCTTACGATAATCAAGGTCAATAATTAGAACAATATCCTTCATTTAAAGATTCGAAAACCTAATCACCAATCCGATTTAACTTGTTTATCTCCTAAATAAGGAAAGAAAACATTCATCTATTTTAAACCTCTACACTTCAGTGCAATGATTAAAGTAATATCCCACCATCTATAAAAATTTCGACCATGAGATTCATCAACCTTAATGATAATTAAAAATCACAACTCATTAAAAGTCCACAAATATCGCCTTAGAAATCAATTTCAAACTAAAAGCATATGACTTGAGAAATTATATATCCTAACTAAACGACTTTCAAAGTTCACAAAACTACAACTTCCTTTAGGGTAATATATGTCAACTAATATAATTATATCCTTCGTTCAAAGATTATAATCTTAATCCCTTATAGACTTAATGCTTAGCACCCCAATCCGAATTAACTTACCTAACTCCTTAATAAGAAAAGAAGACATTAATTTATTCTAAACTTCAACACTTTAACAAAATGCTTAAAGAAATGTTACCCGCCATTTATAAAAATTTCGACCATGAGATTCATCAACCTTAATGATAATAAAAAAAACACAAAGTTAAAAAACTACACTTCCTTAGAAAACTCCGAATCCGAATTCACTTGTTTAACTCCTAAATTAGGAAAGAAAACATGCAACTTAAAGTAATATCACCCACCATTTATAAAAATTTCGACCATGAGATTCATCAATCTTAATGATAATTAAAAATCACTACTCATTAAATGTCCACCAGATGTCACCTTAGAAATCAATATCTAACTTAAAGCATATGACTTGAGAAATTATATATCCTAACTAAACGACTTTCAAAGTTCACGAAACTACAACTTAGGGATAATCTATGTCAATTAATATAACTATATCCTTCCTTCAAAGATTTTATCCCTAATCCCTTATAGACTATTGGCTTTGCAACCCAATCCGAATTAACTTACCTAACTCCTTAATAAGAAAAGAAGACATTAATCGATTCTAAACCTCAACACTTTAACAAAATGCTTAAAGAAATGTTACCCACCATCTATAAAAATTTCAAACCTGAGATTCATCAACCTTAATGATAATAAAAAAATTTGTTTAAAGTCCACCAAATTTCGCCTTAGAAAACAATTTTCAACTCAAAGCATTTGACTTGAGAAATTATATATCCTAACTACACGCCTTTCAAAGTTCACAAAACTAAAACTTTCTTAGAAATAATCTAGGTCAATAAATAGAAATATATGATTCGCTTGTTTTTAAAAAGCGTGATGTGGTCTGATGCGGTAAGGGTCCCGGAAGCCGATGCGTAATGCGTGATGCAGATGCGCTCGCATCACACACGTGATGCGCCCGGCATTAATAAATACTTATAAATTAATTCTACATATCAATTTATACCTTACAAATACTTAGCTATTAAAATACTTCATATCAATTTAAAAATACTTATAAATTAATTCTACATATCAATATCTCAAATAGGCAGCAAGCAGAAGTAGCCATAGAAAGTCCGACTTTGATAAAGAATTTAAAATAAAAGAGTCAGAAGGCACTTCAATTGATAGAGAGAAAGAGTCTGACTTCAATTTTGTGCTTTGAATCTTCGATCTGATAGAGTCAATAGAGGTCGCTTGGCTTGAATTGATAGAGTCGATACATGATAGAGCTGTTGGAGGGATGGAGTCGATAGAGACAGTAGATAGATGGAGTCGATAGAGACTTTTTTTTATCAGGTCAATAAAAAGCCCAACATTTAAAGCCCAATAAACAAAAAACGCCTAATGCATCGCATCACCGCATCGGGCCGCATCGGGCCGCATCAGAACACATCGAGAGTATCAGGGCCGCATCATGGAAACCCCATCGCATCAGCCTTCCTGATGCGTTTCAACCAGCGCATCAAACACATCACGCATTATGCGCGCCTGATGCGCGCTTTTTTAAACCAAGATGATTCGTTCAAAAATTCTAAGTCCTAATCCCTTATAGAATATTGGCTTAGCAATCCAATCCGAATTAACTTGCCTAACTCCTTAATAAGAAAAGAAGACATTAATCTATTCTAAACCTCAACACTTCAACGAAATGCTTAAAAAATTGTCACCCAACATCTATAAAAATTTTAGATTTATCAACCTTAATTATAATCAAAAAACCACAATTCACTAAAAGTCCACCAAATATTGCCTTAGAAATCAATCTCTAACTCAAAGCATTTGACATGAAAAATTATATATAAACTTCCGTAAGGATAATCAAGGTCAACAAATAGAACTATATCCTTCATTCAAAGATTCAAAACCTAATCACTTAAAGACTATTGGCTTAGCGACCCAATCCGAATTCACTTGTTTATCTCCTAAATATGGAAAGAAAACATTCATCTATTTTAAACCTCAACATTTCAATGCAATGCTTAAAGTAATATAACCCACCATCTATAAAAATTTCGAACATGAGATTCATCAACGTTAAAGATAATTAAAAATCACAACTCATTAAAAGTCCATCAAATATCGCCTTAGAAACAATTTCTAAATTAAAGCGTAAGACTTGAGAAATTATTTGTCCTGACTAAACGTATTTCAAAGTTCACGAAACAACTTCCTTAGGGATAATCAATGTCAATTAATAGAATTATCTCCTTCGTTCAAAGAGTCCATGTCCTAATCCCTTATTGACTATTGGCTTAGCAACCCAATCCGAATTAACTTACCTAACTCTTTAATAAGAAAAGAAAACATTAATTTATTCTAAACCTCAACACTTTAACAAAATGCTTAAAGAAATGTCACCCACCATCTAAAAAAATTTCGACCATGAGGTTCATCAACCTTAATGATAATAAAAAGACCACAATTTGTTTAAACTCCACCAAATATCGCCTTAGAAGTTAATTTCTAACTCAAAGCATTTGACTTGAGAAATTATATATCCTAACTAAACGCCTTTCAAAGTTCACAAAACTACCACTTCCTAAAAGATAATCAAGGTCAATAAATAGAAATATATCCTTCGTTCAAAGATTAAGATTTTAAGCCCTAAAGCCTTATAGAATATTGGCTTAGAAATCCATCTTAATTAACTTGCCTAACTCCTTATTAAGAGAACAAAGACATTAATATATTCAAAACCTCAACACTTCAACGAAATGCTTAAAGAAATGTCACCCAACATCCATAAAAATTTTGACCATGAGATTCATCAACCTTAATTATAATCCAAAAAACACAATTCTTTAAAAATCCACCAAATATCGTCTTAGAAATCAATTTCTAACTCAAAGCATTTAACTTGTGAAACTATATATCCTAACTGAATTTCCTTAGGGACAATCCAGGTCAATAAATAACTTAGGGACATTAATCAAGGTCAATAAATAGAAATATATCCTTCGTTCAAAGATTCTAAGTGCTAATCCCCTTATAGAATATTGGCTTGGCAATCCAATCCAAATTAACTTACCTAACTCCTTAATAAGAAAAAGAAGACATTAATCTATTCTAAACCTCAACACTTCAACAAAATGCTTAAAGGTAAACCTCAACACTTTAACGAAATGCTTATAGAAATGTCGCCCACCATCTATAGAAATTTCGACCAAGAGATTCATCAACCTTCATGATAATAAAAAAAACACAATTTGTTTAAACTCCACCAAATATTAATATTGGCTTATAAATTAATTTCTAACTCAAAACATTTGACTTGAGATTATATACCCTAACTAAACGCCTTTCAAAGTAAAAAACCTACAACTTCCTTGGAAATAATCAAGGTCAATAAATAGAAATATATCCTTCGTTCAAAGATTCTAAGTGCTAATCCCTTATAGAATATTGGCTTGGCAATCCAATCCAAATTAACTTACCTAACTCCTTAATAAGAAAAAGAAGACATTAATCCATTCTAAACCTCAACACTTCAACAAAATGCTTAAAGAAATGTCACCCAACATCAATCACTAACTCAAAGCATTTGACTTGAAAAATTATATATACTAACCTTACCTCTTTCAAATTCACGAAACTATAACTTCCTTAAGGATAATCAAGGTCAATAAATAAAACTATACCCTTCATTCAAATATTTGAAAACCTAATCACTTAAAGACTATTGACTTAGCAACCCAATCCGAATTCATTTGTTTAACTCTTAAATTAGGAAAGAAAACATGCATCTATTTTAAACCTTTACACTTCAACGCAATGCTTAAAGTAATATCACCCACCATCTATAAAAATTTCAACCATGAGATTCATCAACCTTAATAATAATTAAAAATCACAACTCATCAAATGTCCACCAAATGTCGCATTAGAAATCAATTTCTAACTTAAAGCATATGACTTGAGAAATTATATATCCTAACTAAACGACTTTCAAAGTTCACGAAACTACAACTTCCTTAGAGATAATCTATGTCAATTAATATAATTATATCCTTACTATTGGCTTAGCACCCAATCCAAATTAACTTACCTAACTCCATAATAAGAAAAGAAGACGTTAATCGATTCTAAACCTCAACACTTTGACAAATATCGCCTTTGAAATCAATTTTCAACTTAAAGCATTTGACTTGAGAAATTATATATCCTAACTAAACGCCTTTCAAAGTTCACAAAACTAAAACTTCCTTAGAAATAATGTAGGTCAATAAATAGAAATATATCAATGTAAAGAGATTCTAAGTCCTAATCCCTTATAGAATATTGGCTTAGCAATCCAATCCAAATTAACTTGCCTAACTCCTTAATAAGAAAAGAAGACATTAAACTATTCTAAACCTCAACACTTTAACAAAATGCTTAAAGAAATGTCACCCACATCTATAAAAATTTCGACCATGAGATTCATGAACCTTAATGATAATAAAAAAACACAATTTATTTAAACTCCACCAAATATCGCCTTAGAAGTTAATTTCTAACTCAAAGCATTTGGCTTGATAAATTATATATCCTAACTAAACACCTTTCAAAGTTCTCAAAACTACAACTTCCTAAGAGATAATCAAGGTCAATAAATAGAAATATATCCTTCGTTCAAAGATTATAAGTCCTAATCCCTTATAGAATATTGGCTTCGCGATCCAAATCGAATTAACTTGCCTAACTCTTTAATAAGAAAAGAAGACATTAATCTATTATAAACCTCAACACTTCAACGAAATGCTTAAAGATATGTCATCCAACATCTATAAAAACTTTGACCATGACATTCATCAACCTTAATTATAACCAAAAAACACAATTCATTAAAAGTCCACCAAATATCACCATAGAAATCAATTTCTAACTCAAAGTATTTGACTTGAGAAACTATATATCTAACTCGACGTTTTTCAAAGTTACAAAACTACAATTTTCTTAGCGATAATCAAGGTCAATAAATAGAACTATATCATTCGTTCAAAGATTTTAAGTGCTAATCCTTATAGACTATTGGCTTAGCAACCTAATCTGAACCTTAAAAGAAAAGTAAACATTAATCTATTCTAAACCTCAACACTTAAGTAAATGCTTAAAGAAATGTCACCCACCATCTATATAAATTTCGACCATGAGATTCATCAAAATTAATTATAATCAAAAAGCACAATTCACTAAAATTCGACCAAATATCGCCTTAGAAATCAATCTCTAACTCAAAGATTTGACTTGAGAAATTAAATATACTAACCTTACGTCTTTCTAAGTTCACAAAACTACAACTTCCTTAGGGACAATCAAGGTCGATAAATAGAACTATCCTTCATTCAAAATTCGAAAACCTAATCACTTAAAGACTATTGGCTTAGCAACCAATCCAAATTCACTTGTTTATCTCCTAAATAAGGAAAGAAAACTATCTTAAACATCTACACTTCAACACAATGCTTAAAGTAATGTCACCCACCATCTATAAAAAATTTGACGATAAGATTAATCAACCTTAGTGATAATTAAAAATCACAACTCATTAAAAGTCCACCAAATATCGCCTTGGAAATCAATTTCTAATTAAAGTATATGACTTGGGAAATTATATATCCTAACTAAACGTCTTTCAAAGTTTACGAAACTACAACTTCCATAGGGGATAATCAATGTCAATTAATAGAACTATATCCTTCGTTCAAATATTCTAAGCCCTTTAATCCCTTATAGACTATTGGCTTATGTTTATTTTCTTATCTATAGCTCCTTTGTTCAACTTATCATATCCATGGAGTAAAAACTTAAAAACCTAATTGTTTTTTGTCAATATGCTAATGGCCGCCACTTCCAAGGGTTTTATCCCAAAATCTTTAAAAACATATATATTACCAAACTAGCCCTTCTAGTTTTATAAGACTTTCAAACTCAAACCAACACATTATTTTGCATAACATTATTATATGAAATTCAAAAGGATAAAAATATTTTAAATCCTAATTTTGCTATGAACGAAGAAAACAACAATAGTGTCTTCTATGAGCTTATCCAAAATCAAAGTTTTGCCAAAGGTCTTATCTAGACCTTATAGTTTTATAGTTTTTATTTATTTTTATAATAATCATATAAAAATTAGGATATATTACAATCTACTCTCCTTAAAAAATCGCCCTTCGAATTCAAATAAGCAAAGACATTCAAGAACGAATCCTATATGACATCTTTTGACATATCCACACCTATGATATTTCTTATAGGAGGCAATTTTAGAAACTATATTGCGGCATCGATCAACTAAATCCTCGATAAAGTTTATATCTTCAAATATATATATAAATAACGTGGGTTATAACAACTCCTCCTACTTAAGAATTAGTTCTCATGATTTATACGCTTCAAGTACCACAATCACACTCTTAGGTAACTATTCAAAATATGAAACACGAAAATCATTCCAGATATAGCACCTAACATGACATCAAAAATACCACAAATGTACCAACTCTAAAATGAAATAATAAAATTACGAAGGCCACCAATTTATAATTTACCATACATCTTAGTTCTAGTTAGTAAACGGCACAACTAATATCGCCTTAGAAAGCAATTTCTAACTTAAAGTGTGTGACTTGAGAAATTATATATCCCTAACTAAAGGTCTTCCAATATTTCAATTGCAAATCATAATATTTCCCAAAACCAAATATGTATCATCCAACATACCAATTAACTCTTATAAGATATCCTATTACTTTTCACAATCTTCCTTAACATAATAGTTTTTCGACTTTTGCAATGCCTATCATTTATAAATTCTATCACAAAAACAAACTCCATCAAGAGGTACAAGCTTCTTATTCAAACATGCTTATTATATCTTCACCGACCTAGAGACTTTAGCTTAATTCATAAACCATGTTCGGCAAACATAGAAAACATATCTAGAACTCAAAGCAAAGTACAATACGGCAACAACAACAAAAAAAGATGTAGATTAAAGCCTAAATGGAATTATAGTTTTGGTGCAACGTTTCAGAAACCTGGATGAACTCCATACAACCATCTAAATAAGCCAATGCACATATGAACCATATATTTCCTGATATGCTTAAACGATCCAAAAATGTTACATAGAACCTTGACATTGACCCAAAGAATGAGACTTTCGGGAGCCAGTATATGTTAAATATTCACATTTGAGTTTTAAGCCTTAACAATTGATACAAGATTACGTGGTCTTCAAAGAGAAAAATTCACAAGACAGACTAGCAACCAAAAACAAAGTCTAAACGGATATAATTGTTTACTTATAATGGATAACAATTGCTAGAATTAATGTTGATGAGAATGGATAGTTAAACTTACCTCTAGTTAGCATTTTTTAAGCAGGAACATATTAAAAAAAAAAACATGTAGCTGGGGTTCCTTCATTGGGGAATTCATCATCGAAATTCCCTTGAGATACCTACAAAACAAAATTAATAAAACAAATATGCAATTAATTAGAATTGGAATTTAAAGGCCAGCCAACATTGATTCTAGTTAAATTGAAATATATTCCCTTACCTCTTGGGACCACTTTATTGGTTTCTCTACTTGTTCCTGTTGATCAAAAAATTATTATCATTAATAAACATGTATTAGAGAGGTAGCTTATGAAGACAGATTATGATTTTTAGTTATTATGACTAAATAAAGCCCAACAATGATGATGACAATTAATTGACAAAAATTTCTCCATAAATCTTATGCAAATCACATTGCAAATTCAATAAGCAACTAACAATACTCCAAAGTAACAAAGAGTGGTAAAGAATTCTCTCAAGAATCACTATACCATACAACCTATGAAATAGATGATGATGATATAAACAAAAAAATGAATCAAAATACAGGGGTTCAACTTTGAGACCAAATTAAATACATATAAAACAATCAAAATCAGTTTTTACAACCAATAAATATTCAACTTTTTTCAAAACTAATAAACAAACGAGATTGAAACAATAATCATATATACAAGGATTTGAATTCTTGAAAAATTAATCAAATTCCTCCATCAGAATTTAACAAAAACGTAAATAGTTAGATGATGTTTTTTCCATTTAAGGAAAAATATAAATTCATTAATTCTTAAAATTAATTGTAATGCAGTAGTTGCAAATCTCAAATCCATCCATTACTTTGAAATAAGAGCAAATTAACAATATTAAAAAAGAAAGAAACAAAACCCTCACAATTAATATGATGAGAATCATATATTCTTCAGCAAGCAGCCATAATCAGAAAGAGTAATTATATAATAACTAATATTAACAAATTCAAAACAGAAATTGAAATAATATCCATTAACGCATACCTTAATTTGTGGTGCCGCCGCCTGAAGAGAGTGCGAGAGGCATACGCCGGCCGGACGGCGCGACGGAATCCGGCGAGATTAGAAACCCTAGATATGGAAGATGAAGAGGAGAAAGTGCGCTAGAGATGATGAGGTATGACGATGGAGATGCCGATGGTCGGAAAGTGAGAGTGATCGTCCGATGGCCACCGCCACCGCCGTCGCGTCGCGTCGCCGCCATGGATACGGTGGTTTAAACCTTGAGGGAAGGGTTTATCGGATGGGGGATAGAAATTAGGGGGAGAAAGTGTTTGGATGTATTTGGATATTTATTAGTATTGGGCTGAATGAATAAGACCTCTATAATATATAACAAGTAAAAGTGAAACAAGATCTCTTCTCAACGGTAATAAAATCTTTTTCACTCCACCGTCATTATTTTTTTCTGTAAATAAAAATATATATTTCAAAAATCAAAACTTGAAAGAATTCTTCCTGTAGTGGCCCATGATCAGCAGTCCAATTTTTATCCCTCTGGCCCAACTGTGTAGAAAAAACTTTCAGCCCAATGCATCTTATAATTGTTGCTTTTGTTTTTATATGAAACAATGTGGTCCACTTGCTAACCTCAACTATGTTTATGACACACAAGTGATTTTTCTAGTTTTTGATTTTATGAGATGATAGTTTTAGGCCCCAAGAAGATGTCTATGTTTTAGGCTGAAACATATGTACTTCATGTTGTTTGAGACTTTGGTGTATACAAAAGTTGTACAATCTTTTTAATTTTTTACTTTTTATGGTTTCTATGTTTATATATACTTCTTTTTCTTGTTAAATTTGAATATGAAAAATGTATTATCCATAAAAAAGTTAAATTTATAAAATTTATTAAAGCTATAATAGAAATATACTTTAAGAAAAGTTTATATATAGAGAAGTTTAAGGCATTGTTTGGTAAAAATAAGCTAGCTTATAAGTTGACTTATAACTAGCTTATTTTCTATGTACATGTTTGGTAAGATCAAAAGTAGCTTATAAGCTAGCTTTTTATAAGCTATTTTGAGTAGCTTATGAGAAGCTTTTTGTAATTTTTTCCAATTATACCCCTTATTAATAATTAATTATTATCAATTAAAGTTATATATTAATTATTAATAAGTATTAATTTTTTAATAAACTAAAAATTAATTATCAATTAAATTAAATTATACATTATATATTTTTTTATTTTTAAATGTTATTAATATATTATATATTATTTAACATGTTTAATTAACAAAAGATATAATAATTTTAAAAATGTTATATAACTAAAATATGTTAAATATTTGTATAAAGAATATTTTATCTAATTCTTATTTATATTTTTTTAAATTATTAATTATTTAAGATATGTTAAGTTGATCAATTTTATTTTTATTTTTATTATATTTAATAGTAATTTAAATTATAAGTTAATGTAGGTTTTTTCTATAGTTTGTTTTAACAAATTTTAAATTTATAGTATGTATATATAATATATAATAATAATAATAATATCAACTCTGTATTATTTCAATATATTATATTGTGTATTTTTATTGTTTGTATTATTTAACATATTATATTATTAAATATTTATTTTAACTATATTATTACAAATTTGTCTTAATTATATTATAAAATACTTATAATTATTTATTTATTAAGGATGTCCTTTTTGGTCATTTTACATACTCAAAAACTAGTTTTTACCAAACATGATTTGTTCATAAGCTAGCTTATCAGCTACCAGCTAGCTTATCAGTCACCAGCTAGCTTATCAGCTATCAGCTAGCTTATCAGTCATCAGCTAGCTTATCAGCTAGTTTACCAAACATAGCCTAAGTCATCATCCATGTTAGACCATTGGTCACGACGTTTGCCAATGGTACCAGTCGTCACATCAGTATCACATCAGTTTTCCACTATTTTATCAAAACCTTACTAATCAATTCAACCACAACCATACCAATCCTTACCAATCTAAATAATTAATTAAAAAAAAAGAAAAAAAGAAGAGAGAGATAGAGAGAAAGGAGAGAGAGGGTGGGGTGGGGTGGGGTGGGTCGTCTAAGCGATCGGCACACCCGTGCCGTTTTCCTTTCTTGCCGACGGACCTCAGCGGCGTTGTCGAGGGTACCGCTCGGTACCGATGCATTTGACGGCGGGCTATGGATGGTCTTAACAAATAATATTGAATTGAATTATTCCATGTCATTTGACATGTGGGCAATTTGTAACTTCTTAATAGTTAAACCCATAACTTAAGGGACTGTTTGGTTTGCAGGATTTCATAGGATTCTGATGGAATTGGAATCCAATTCCATCAGAATCCTATGAAATCCTGCAAACCAAACAGGCCCTTAAGTTCCATCAAAATCCCATGTTTGTTAAGTTATAAGGGATGGAATTGGAATTTAAATATGAGAATTGAAATCCCTCATGTGATGGAATGTCAAATCCTTCAAGGGGGCGTGGGATTTTAAAATCCAATGGATGTGAGAATGTGATTTTTACCATTTTACCCCTTTTCTAATTTAATCTTTCTAACCTTAGATATTCATCAGCGCCTACCACCGCTTCGACTCACCGCCGACCGCCGCCACCGCGTCGACCCACCGCCGACCGCTTCGACCCACCGCCGACCGCCGCTTTGACCCACCGCCGCCGCCGCTTCGACCCACCGCTGACCGTCGCCGACCCACCGTTGCCGGCCACCACCGATCGCTGCCGCATCGACCCACCGCTGACCGTCGCCGACCCACCGTCGCCGGCCGTCGCCGTCGCTGCCGCATTGACCCACCGTCGCCGACCGCCGCCTCGACCCACCGCCGACCGCCGCTACCGCCTCAACCACCGCCAACCGCCGCCACCGCCTCGACCCACCGCTACCGCTTCGACATAAGAACAAAAGGAGGGTAATTCTGTCATTTTGCATTTCTGAATTCCAATTCCATCGGACATTTCTGCCAACCAAACAGATTATGGAATTGAATTCCAATTCCATTTCCTGCCAACCAAACAGATTATGGAATTAGATTCCAATTCCTTCAGGATTCTAAATTCCTCAGGATTCCAATTCCTTGAAAAACATTCCAGCATACCAAACGCAGCCTAAGTATTTAACGTAAGAGATGTCCATATTTCAAATACCAAAATAAATTATTTAAGAATATGCTATTTAATTTGTTAATTAGATCAGAGTTATATTTCTATGTAACTTACTCAATTTAAAATTTGAAATCTTATAAGTTTAAATTTGACTCCAACAAGTTTTCCTAAGAAAATTATATATGATAATCTAACTTATTAAAAGATCAATGACATTAAAATAATATGACAAGCTTTTGTATATCTTTTTTATCTAAAAAAATGTGAAATGTTATTTAATCAACTAATTATGATATTATTTAAAGAGATATATCAAAAGTTAATAAAGTTTGATCTCTATCTAGTATAATGAATTTTTTTATTAATGTAACTATGTAAGTTTCAAACATTTTTATTTATCAAGAGGAAAAGCAAATCAATTCTAAGTTTGGCCCCTTCACCTTTACATCCTATAAAATCAATTTCATTGATCAGTAGGAAGTTTGAAAATAAAAGCTTCACATATTTACCCTAAAGCTTTGATTGTTCCATGTGAATATTTGAAAATTACAGTAGGACAAAACTTTCGAGTAAATTAACTATCTCATAAAGTTTTGGTTGCTTCCATTGTGAAACTTTAGTCCCACCGTGAAGCTTTTCGAACAAAGGCTTTTCTGAAAACAATTGTATTTTAATTAGCTAGATATGTTGAGATAAAATATAATTGTCAAACTCTCATTGGATGATTAAGTTTGTTTGTTGGTCAATGGGGCAGCCTACCGGTTAAGGCTTGGTGTTGGGGAAAAACCCATTCAAGTTCGAATCCAAGAGTGGGTAACCAGGGGCCACTAAGTATTAATCACAAAGAGAAGCATATTTTAGCTCTCAATAAAAATTACCAAAGATATAGTCTGGACAAATCCAAGTGAACCTTATAAAAAAATAAAATTATATTCTAGAATTAAATATGATGTGAAGGTCATATTTTTCAATTATATATTAAAATAGAGTATGTGGATCATATTTAAGATATGGCATTCACATCATATGATAAAGGGGTGATATAAATATTATCCCATGATAATACATTATTTACATTGAGATGTATATTAATATGTGATATGTAGAAAGATTCGCATATTGAATCATATATAATTCGTAATAGATCATACGTTAAACAAAACTAATCACATGTGATTGAAAAGGTGGATTCGAAAATTAAAGAAGTAAAATTATCCTTTTTTCATATAGAATTAAAACATGTTACATATTTTAATAAAAACTATTTAATCCAACTCTTAAATTTTTTTAATTATTTTTGCTTTACGAATATGATATTTTTTGGGCATTTCTAATAATATCAAGTCTTATTCCTATTTAAATAATTGGGATATGTGAAGTCGATAAAGTTTGTTTTTATTTTTATCATATGTAGTAAAAGTAATTTAAATCAAAAATTAGTATAATTTTTTTTAATTTTGTTTTAATAAATTCTAAATTTATAGTATAATTATACACACACATATATATATTATTTAATTTAATTTATTTACTATTTTGTTTGTGTTAATTAATATATTTATATTATTTGTGATTTGTCTCAATTGTATTATAATTTTTTTAATTGATTATTTATTAAATATGTCATTTTTGATCATTTTATATATTCATGAGTTAGTTTTTGTCAAACATAATTTGTTCGACAATTAGTTTATCAGTTACCAGCTCGACAACTAGTTTATCAGTTACCAGCTAGTTTATCAATCAACAACTAGCTTATCAACCATCATCTAATCTGTCAATTTAATTGATACTAGTTTCTTCCAATTGGTTATGTCTCAACATGCAACTTAAGTTTGTAGCTAACATTGTCATGTTTAAGGATTATTTAATTGCAAGAAGTAATCTTGCAACATTAAAATACCCAAAAAGAAAAAAAAAGTATAATTAAATGTTCAGTATATCAAAAATACAATAACAGAATAAATAATTAAATAAATCGATACCATATATACAACCTAATGTGATACAAAACTTCTCATAATCAACTGAGTTTTTATACTTGCATGACACAATATTATCAACAGGGTGCAAGTGATGCTGGTTAACTAATATAATTAATTACATATATTAATTTATCTGGTTTGATATGAAACTACCACATCTAAAGTCCAAACGATGCTAGCTATTAAATCTACCTTATAATTGGATAACCATGAGACACCCAAACGTCCTCTCAACAAGAAAATGGATTGGTCGGAACTATTTCTAAAAAATGACTAGAGTAGATAATGATGACCACTAGGCAATAAAAAAAATATTTATTAACTTTGTCTTGGTGCATACACTATATAAAAAGAGAAGAAGAGATGAAGGTTTAAATGAAAACGTTAACTATTTAAAAAAAATTATCAATGTATAAAATCACATTTGATCTTATATTAACAATAAAAAATTTAGACATTGACAACTACGGCATGGGGCAAAGAAGTTATCAGACATATAATTGGGGGCGTGAGAGGTTAGTAATTGTGAGACTTATACATTTAGCAACAAAAATAATTGGATTATAGTGTTAGACTTATGAGACTGTTACTCTTTTCTCTTTTAAATAGAAATTTTGATGGTTAAAACTTAAAAACTTTTATGTGAGTAATTATTTTAGTAAATAACTCGTTTATGTACCGAAAGGGAAATTTTGTAATAATAACTTGATGTCATTGTGATGTATCATTTACATCGGAGATAAGGCCATCCAATTTTGTTGAAAATGAGTAAACTTTTAACCTATCTATGTATCTATCTATGTACTATTATTATGGGATTGCTATTCGAACCTCCCTCACTCACATAATAATAATGGGTCCCACTATTGGGTCTCACATCTACATTCACACCACCAACTCCCACCCTTAACAAGGGAATGGGGATAGAATTCACCTTATTATTATTATTATTAATTGATTACTAACTTTGTTATAAAGTTTGGGTGCTTGATATATAGACATAGTAAATGAGATTGAATTATTGAATGTAAAAGATATTGCTTTAGTTTATATAATATATTAGATTTATTTTTTTAAAAATCTAAATATTCGTTTCAAGATAAATAAAAGGAAAATAAAATTTTATTCTTGTTTTCCTTCTCATGTCTAACCAAACAAATATTCAAAAAAGCTATTGGAGCTTAAATTTGTTCAAAATTTTCATTTTCTCCATTTTGAAGAAGTTGTAAGGCTATGTGTAACAGAACTCTTCCAGCCCTTCCAATCCCATTGCCACATCAGCGTCACATCACTTTTTCTATAAACCCACAATAAGCCCTCTGAAGCTCTCTTTGTTTAGTACCAGAACCCTCTCAACCCGAATACCCAATACAATTAAAAAAAGGGAGAGTGAGAGAGCAAGAGAGCGGTGTGAGAGAGGAAGAGAGCTGTTTGGCGTTACCGCTGTAGCCCGACCTCGATGAGCCCGCTGGAGGCGTAGCCGAAGCCGCCTAGCTCGTCGGGATGAAGCCTGCCCAGCCCCATGTATTGATACGCACAACCTAAGAGCATCTCCAAGAACTTCCTTAAAATTTCTCCAAAATGAAAAACTAATGGTCAAAATCCTAAAAAACTATTGTTTTCATCTCCAAAAGCATCTCCATTTTGAAGACTTAAACATCAATTTTAATATTAATTACATTTTTAGAATATGTGTCTTTCGTAACAAAGTTATTTTATAAGTTATTTAATTTTTATAAATTATTTAACTTTTAGAACATGTGTCCTTATAAACAAGGGCAAACCCAAGTTTTTATATGGTGACATCATATTTTGTTCATACGATTTTATCGACATGTCTTCATCTTTTTGTCAGTTTTCAATATCATTCAGAGTGTTTTAAACCTAATTCCACCGTTTTAAGTAATTTTTAAGATTTTTTGTTTGATTTTGATGGATTTTAAAGTTTTTTTGGCGATTTCGATGAACTTTTTCGGTTTATTGGTTGATTTCAAGTTTTTTTTGGTTGATTACAAGGTACATTTGCACCTTCTAAAACGATATAGTTGCACCTTTAATTTCACAAAGATCTTTTGTTATATTTTTTAAAATTAAACCTCGTATGAAATAATTTAGATCATTACATAGTTTCAACTTTTTTTTTGTGATTTCCACAATCATAAATATGATTCTAGAAAATATTATTTATTTAGTTTTGTAATTTTTATTCGATGTTGAATCTCGTAAATCCAATTTCTCTTAATAAAGTGTATTTAGATATTAAAAAATATGACACAATTATAATATTTAGGTTCTTATATTTTAAGACAAATTAAACATCCTACGTGATTGTATACAATTAGTTCAGCATAACTATCATTATATATAACGTCTCCAAAATTCAATTTAGCTTGATGTTACATTATGGTACCATATAATTATAAGATATGTATTACAAAGAACACATTATTATTCAGTATTAGTAACAAAGATTGGTCTTTAAAAATAATATGCTTTTATGTCTTATGGTTTTTAAATATTAGAGACATTATTTAGTCTTTTTACCCAGGGCATGAAAACCCTAGGACCGGGCCTAGTTGGCAAAGAGATGGGGTAGCTTTCTCCAAATATAAGCTAGGTCCCAGGATAGATCCTACCTCTGCTAACCTCAACCACTAAGTGAGTAAAATTTTATCCCTTTATATTAATGAGTTTTTGACCAAATGGGTGTTTTTAAAAAACATATTTACCAAATGGGTGTTGTTTTAATTATATTTACCATTTAAGTGTACTTTTCTATTCAATGGACTTTTAATGCCTAAACATATTTACCATTTAGGTGTAGTTTTCTATTTAATGAGCTTTTAATGCCTTTTTCCTAACTTTTATTATTTTTTTGTTGCTGATTTTTTTAATGTTTTTTAAAGATCATATAAATAAAAAGCTTATGTACGGTTAAGTAAAAAAATATATAAAACAATAATACGGTTCTGAAAAAAAAATCATATAAAAACAAACCCGTCCGAATACCCGAACATTAAAAATGGTATAAAAATGGTGAGGAGTTTGGGTTCAGTTTGGGTTGGCATTTTCAGAACCAAACCTACCGAAAAACCCGAACATTTTAAATATACTTTTATTAATGTGAGTATTAATATATACTATTAATATGTTTCGAAAAAAATATACTGAAAAAAAAATCTCAACTACAGTTAAGTTTTTATTGAAAAAACAACAATAAAACTCAAGTACAATTCAGGTTTAAGTACGATTCAAGTTTTCGGTTAATGTTTTCAAGTACGGTTAATGTTTTTATAAAACTCAATTAAATTGGGTTTTCGGGTCTTGGTTTTAAAGTTTAAGTAGGATTCAAGTTTCAAATGCGTAGTTTGGGTTGGACGGGTTTTGCTCACCCAAAAACATTAACCGAAAACCTAAATCGTACTTAAACTTTAATAAAAACATTAACTGTACTTGAGTTTTATTGTTGTTTTTTCAATAAAAACTTAACCGTACTTGAGATTTTTTTTTCAATATATTAATAGTATATATTAATACTCACATTAATAGAAGAATATCTAAAATGTTCGGGTTTTTCGGTAGGTTTGGTTCTGAAAATGCCAACCCAAACTCCTCACCATTTTTATACCATTTTTAATTTTCGGGTTTTTCGGTAGGTTTGGTTCTGAAAATGCCAACCCAAACACCTCACCATTTTTATACAATTTTTAATTTTCGGGTTTTCGGACGGGTTTGTTTTTATATGATTTTTTTCATAATCGTATTATTGTTTTATATATTTTTTTACTTAACCGTACATAAGCTTTTTATTTATATGATCTTTAAAAAACATTAAAAAAATCATCAACAAAAAAATAATAATAAATAGTAAAGAAAAGTAGGAAAAAGGCAATAAAAATCCATTAAATAAAAAACTACACTTAAATGGTAAATATGTTTAGGCATTAAAAGTTCATTAAATAGAAAAGTACACCTAAATGGTAAATATGTTTAAAACAACACCCATTTGGTAAATATGTTTTTTAAAAACACCCGTTTGGTCAAAAACTCTTATATTAATATCCTTAGAGAAGGGTTTCTCCAAAAATTGGTGAAATATAACAAAAATTGTAGGAAAATTACACTTTATAAAGACCCACTAATTGTTCCAAACTTAACAATAAAAATAAAAACAATGGTATCTTTGTCATTTTGATTTTCTTTTTTAAATATTTAGTTTGGTTATTGCATTTAACAGGTTTAACTTTCTTAAAAATCTCATGCGTTTGAGACAAAAGACGATGAAACACATGGTGTTTGAATTATTTTTGTTGAATATGATGTTTGCTTGATTGTTGGTTCATATATGAATAAACAATTGGTTGTACTTCTGATAAAGAGGTTTCATATATCAAACATTTGATCGCAACTCTTAATAGGTGATTTCCTATCTACATTGGAGACGAGATGTGGAGCGGTATTTGGATCTTATTACATCTAAGCGTTTGTTGAAGAAGCGACGATTCTAAATGATGGTTAATGTTGTTGCTCAGTTTTCAAAGGTTGGCTATAATTATGAAATAATCTTGTAAATAATTGATAATTCAAATTCAAAATATTTAGAAAAAACATTTTAATTTTCAACATTGTTCTTTTCTTGGTTTTTCATCATTTAAATTTCAATTTTTAACCATTGATTTAAAAAAAGGACAATACAAAATTACAAATGAGTATGTACAATTTATGACAATAAAACAATTTGCATTTAATACTTTCTATAGTTTCTAATACTTTCTATACATACAATCATGGAGTCATTGAAATCTTGAGCAAATAGTAATGTGCAAGAATTAATCAACCCAAAGATTTCATTTTCATGGAGGAAAACGGCATCCCGTGCCTTATCATGACTAGAAAGCAAGCAAGTTTTTTAAATTTACACGATTGGTCTCGTAAATCATAAGTTAAATCATATATTATAGTTAATATACAAACGATATTTCATCTTAACAAATTAATTAAATTAGTCAAAATAAAACGAAAAGACATAACAAAATATTGTGATTCCAAATTTAAATAAAGAAACCAGCTCCTTTTGCCAAAAAGAGGAAATCAGATGATTTTTTTTTCTATAACGAAACCAAATTTTTTTTAATATATTATTTTGATATTTAAGCATTTCACCAATATATTACTGAAACAATAGTAAAATGATAATGAAATCTTATTTTATCATTGGATATAGTGAAATCATAATGACCCATAGTAAAACATTACTGCTACAACCATAGCGAACCACAATGAAACCTTATTGTACGTGATTATAACCATAATAAAACGTTATTGAAAACCATTATGAAACATAATGAAACATTACTGATATCATAGTGAAAATATAATTAGAAAAAAAAAACAAATTAGAAAAAATAGAATCGTTTAGCAATAATTTGAAAATAAAACTGTAATCAAGGTAAAAAAAAACGATTTACCATAACTAATTGGTTACTATTTTGTACTAAAAATAAAATCAAACAATAATTATCATAATTAAAATTGTTTAGTAAAAATTTGACCAATTAGGTGCTTTTATTAAAATTAAAAGAAAACCAACATATACGTAACACGTGTGTGTATATATATATATATATATAAATTATTCTAAGTGTAACTTTTGTTTGAGAAATCAATAAAAAAACTATAATATTTTTTATTAAACCCTCTCTTCTGCAAATACTTGTTATCTTTATTGTCATTCTTTTTGGGACTAACAATACATCATGTATATATTCACATGTATATCATCATAAGCCATATGTAAAAAAAATCACAATATAACATATGTGATACGTGATAGATTATATCTTAAACGGAGTTAATCACATGTTATTTAAAACTGGATCCAAAAACTAGAAAAAAATTGGTGAAAATGTAATCAATTAATGTAAATATAACATATAATATTTTGATGAAACTGTGAAATTTTTATCGTAACCGGAGAAAAAAAAAGATATAAAATTTGATTGAAAAATGAATTAATTAAAATTTAGAACACAAATAATTCTAAAAAGACGATGAAATTTTTAAGAATTTATCCAATTCAAATTTGTAAATATCCTAATTTCTAAAATGATTTCTATTTTTATTTATTGTTTTTTAATTACTGGATTATATATCCCATATTTTCTTCTTGCATTCAGGTAAATTAGTTTGTATCACGCATCGTCTCCTCTCTCTCTCTCTCTCTCTCTCTCTCTATATATATATATATATATTATATAATATAGAGGGACTTTCTTTTGTGAACTTTTTTTTGTGTGAACTTGTGAACTTTTTTCAAAACGGCGATTTCATAGGTTAAATCAATGAAATTGGTTCATGAAATTGGTTAATATGATGAAATGATATTATATGATTCATTTTTTGATGAAAATGTTTCATATTTCGGTATTTTTTACGTAACTTTTTCATTCTTATGAAATTGTTTTATATATTTTTATAAAACCCTTTGATTTTACGTTAAACCACCGAATATATGAACAATTTCACAAAAAATGTATCGTTATAAAAATTTCATCATATTAAACAACTTCATCTAACCATTTCATCATATAATCGCTTTTTTGGAGAAGTTCACATTGTCACACAACAAAAAAGTTCAAAAAAATCCTCTATATATAATATATAACAACAGTGTGGGTTCAAATGAGAACGATATCTATTAAAAGATATGAGAACAAGAAAATCATATATGATTCATGTAAAAAACATATGGTTCGGGACTTTGCAATTGCTATCAAAGGCATCCCATGGCTTTTTTTTCGAATTTAATGCCAATTCTTTAAAATGATTTTCTTAGTTCTTGTGTTCTTTTAATAGATATCTTTCTTGTAGAATATTATATATATAGAGAAAGTTCAAATGTGAACCACTTTTTGTTGTAACTTGAGACAACCGAGAGCGCGACACGTGACGCTTTGGTGTGGTCCCCCCCCCCCCTTTTAATTCAATGCCCTCATAAATCCGCATAGTCATCCGTCGCGAACTAACGTGGCGCTAGTCATTCACCACATGTTGCGCTCTCGGTTGTCTCAGTTCACAACCAAAAAGTGGTTCACATTTGAAACCACCATAATAAAAATATATATAATTAAATGGCCTTCATGTAAAAAACCATTTTTTTTGTAAAAACCGTAAAAACCGACTAAAAATAAATTTTTTTACGATTTTTTTCCATCAAGTGTAGAATGTAATGGGTGTTTCACATTATATATTTTTTCATAAGATGATATGCATCCATGAATTTGTTTCAATAATATGAATAAAATTGTTGTATATTTTCGATTTAATATGAATAAAGTTTTGTTTTTTCATGGATGATACTTACATTATGAAAATATATATAAGTGTAACACTAGTTACTATCATAAGTATTTGATAAAAAAATCCTAAAAATATTATTTTTAGTTGGTTTTCACGGGTTTTTACAAAAAAAAAATGTTTTTATTTGATTATCCCTCTCTCTCTCTCTCTCTCTCTATATATTATATATACTATAGGGAAAAGTACACCAAATGTATCCAACTTGTCACTGTTTATCATTGTCTGTACTGAATTTAAAACTACCATTTAATTATACGAACTTGCTAAAACTTGCCATTGTATGTATCAGGTAACTGTTGACCTACAAAACTAGACATGGAAAATATTATATTATGTGGAAATTATCATTTTATTTTGAAATGGGTAAACTAGAAATTTGTCCATGAGGTTTGAAAAAACCAACATATTTGGTCCATAAGGTTTAAATTGTACAAAAACCAACAAATTTGGTACTTGAGGGTTAAATGTATAAAAAACAAAATGTATACACTTCTTTCTCTTTACGATCAAAGACGTCTCGCTTCGTCTCTGCTGCCGTTCGGTGCCGTCTCCGGCACATCCAACTCCGACATCTACCTTCGTCTCTGGCATCATCAAACCTTCACCACCCTTTGCACCCTCTCTCTCTCTCTCGTTCCTCCTTCACGGACGTCTCCAGTGGGGTGATAGGTAGAGGTGTTGTCTTAATTCGGCCACACCACACGTAACCACATGTACTCCGACACGCACTCCGTAACACACATCTCGATATGGCAAATCTATTTTTGCAAACCTCTATGGTCCGGATCTGGCGAAGTGGTTTTGGGGTTTTCTTGATTTGGTGGTGGTAGTTGTTTTAGAGCAGTGGTGGTGGTTTGGTGGCGCAGCAGTGGTTGCGACGGTAGTTGGTGGTGGTGGTGGTTTGAAGTCAGTGACGATTGTGGTGGGGTTTGAAGTGGTCGGGTGTGGTGGTGGGGGTTTGGTAGTGTGGTGGTGGTTTGAAGGTAGTGACGACGGTGGTGGTGGTGGTTGAAGGCGTGACAGTGGTGGTAGGGGTTTGAAGGCAGTGACGACGTGGTGGTGTTTGAAGTGATGGTGGTGGTGGGGTTGGAGGCAGTGGCGGTTTGGCAGTGGTGGTGGTAGTGGTTTGAAGTAGTGACGGTGGTGGTGTGGTTTGGAGGCGGCAGCGTGGTGATGATGGTGGTGGTGGTGGTGATGGTGGTGGTGGTGTGGTGGTTGGAGGCGACAGCAATGTGGTGGTGTAGTGGTTGTTTTTTCAAAGATGCAAAATAGGTCCTTGGACCCAAACAATAAACTAGAGGGACAAAACTTGTATTTACTCAAACAACAATGACTTGGCATCCTATGTGTCATCCATGTGGCATCATATGTGGCAATTTTACTGTAAGGGCTGAGCAGGTCATCCAATATACACAATGGCAAGTTTAACAAGTTTGATACATTAAATGGTAAGTTTAAAGTTCAGTACATACAATGATAAAACATGACAAGTTGGATACATTTTGGTGTACTTTTCCCATATATATAAGAGGAGAGGTTAAAACAAGAACGATATTAATTTAATATAACACGAAGACCATTCTCAACTAACATTTTTATAAGGGGTATTTATGACTTTTTGTTAAGGGGTATATATAGAGGGATTTTCAATTTGAAGAGTATTTATGACTTTTTGTTGTTGGGTTTATCAGATTCTATCTCTCTCACAAAATGAGAATTTTTTTTCCAAATTAAACTTTAATTCCTATCTGAACTAATCTAAACATGGATGTGATCCTTTTTTGTTTGGAATGTTATCTTTTTATTGGTTCTTTGAAGAATTGTCCCCGAATTTGGGTTTGTTCTTACTGTTTCGATCATTGGATCCGAGTCCCATGTTTTTTGATTATAAGGTTCCTTCATACAAGTTATCTAATAATGATAATTCCGATGAAATCAAGTTGTTTTCGAACAGATTTCTTAACATGATAGATTTCTTAACATTTCAGGGTTTAATATTTGTTTGTAATTTTGGTTGATTTATATGTTTGATTTGTAGAGTAATTTTGTAATTGTATAGTGTTTATACGATGTTATCTTTTTTTTGGATTTACAAATTTATTTGATTTTGCCAATATCATGCCATTTTTTGTTGAATAAGCAAACCAAATTTAGTGTAAGATCTTCCTTATCAGCTGTGATTATTGACAAGTATACATTTCATAACATATTGATTGCGAAGTAGTATCACTCGTGATATGACTTCTAATATCACTTGATTAGTTCATTGGTTCATTTGTTAATTCGTGTTGTTTGAAGTATCAATCACATATGATCATTGATTATTGACATGGTGTTTTCTATAACATATACAATTTAATATCACATATGATAACATGTTGGTTCATAAGTTGTTTTTCATATGCATTATATATATATTGATTTCTACGTGTTTATTTGTTTTTCTAGGACCAAATCATGAAGATCAACGGAAATTTGGGTCGGGTACTAAAGATGTTACTAAAACACCTATAATCTAACCCAAACTCATATTTTAGTTGATTATAGTATTATAGTTTTTACTACCACCTATGATTATTACCCACTCCGATCATATATTACAAAATGTATTTATACTTTATTTATTAATGATACGATTTTTCTTCCATGTATCCATTGTTCTTGGTTTCGTGTTGTTGGACAGTGGGTATAAAAAGATGTATAAATGGGCATTGGAGTCAATTTTGAAGGTTCATGAACATCAACTTAAGACGATACTGTAGATTAAGATGCAACAAAAAAAGAGGTGGGTGGTGGGTTTGTGGTATAAGGTGGGCGTAGCCAGAGGCAGCGAAATTGTTGCACCATTTAACCTTAAATTTATACAAATATGCTCGACACGCGCTGTTGAGCGTATTAATAATGTTTTTAGAATAATATTGTAGTTTAAAATGAGCCAATTATTAACATATATATATTAGGTTAATAAAAATCAATATTAGATTGATTTTAAAGTTTGTCTCGTGCATAATAAGTAAAATCTAATAACTTTCTTGTCATACATGTTAATCGTCTCGAATGAAGCAAACGGTCAGACTAATAATTATAACAATGAACTTTTAATGATATTTTTTTTAAGCATAATCTCATAATGTATTGATATATCCAACACAATATTTAATAAAAAATTATATATGTTTGCACTTTGACTAAAACACTTCTCGACGCCCCCTTCCCAACCCACTCAAAGAGTAAAAATAATCTTCAATATTGTGATCACTTAGACCATATGCGAGTCTATTTGAGTCATTAATGTTTTCATGTTAGAACTTTTTCAATTTGCATGTGGTTATTTCTTTATAACTTAGTTTTGGGATAAAAGATCTCGAAAAATAAAGGTTTTAGTTATATTACGTAAAATGAAAAATGTTAAATTAATTCTAATTCAATTCTTTTGCATAGTTTTATTTCGATTTAAATTAAAAAAAATAATATTAACATAACTATATATTATTAATTGTAGTAAGTTGTTATTTTCAGGTGAATCTGAAAACTGAGTTTTCATTTAAACTCGTACATATATATGTTTTTAATTTTTTTTCTTTCATATATTGCTAATTGATTCCGATATCTTTTAGTTTGGTTATAATTTAACTTATATGTACCGATTCTTGTATTTTTTTTTTAACTTTATGTATTTATTTAGTTAATGATATTAAATATAATAACTATTTCTTAATTTACTAATGAGAGTGTTAATAACACATACTTAACTATATTAATTAGGTTGTAATTATAGATGATTATGTTGTAGGTTTCTTTAATCAATAAATGAGAAGGTGGAAAGGGTATAATAAATGTTTTTAAAAGTTAAATAATATGGAAGTTAAACTAATTAAATTGTGAAGTCAATTGATCAAAGAGTCCTTGTATTAATAAAAAAATAAAATATAATTTTCATTTAAGGGTAGAATAGTCTTTAGATTAATTGATATTTAAAAAATTCGAAAAAAAAGAGAAAATTTTTTATAAGCAAATACTCAATAGATAAAATGTTACATCATACTTCCAACATCCTTCGTAAAAAATAATTCATTTATTAAAAAAAATTATGATAATAATTATTTAATTATATATTGATTCTAATTTTATTATATATATTGGTTATAATGTCATTCATTTTTATTTATGATTTTAGTATATTTAAATAATAATATTTTTAATTTTATCTATTGGTTCAAAGGAAAAAAAATAAGGATTAAGATGTCAGCAAATATCATCTCATTTTTAGTAGTTTTTAATAAAAATAAATAAATTGAGGGACTATGAAAATATAAAAGAATGAGAAGAGAACCAACAAAACATAGCATAAAAAATCACATAAGAATTTGATTGTTGTCAACAATTTCTTTTTAATAAAACTATAACAATATAAACAAAACAAATTAAGAAATAGACCCACTAAAACACTTGTATACCAAAAATATCAAGTAGAAAATATCAATAAAGAAATAATTATAACAGTTGTAAAGAAATTACAAATAATAACTCAAAAACTTATTAACAATCATGTGTAATATACACAAATTAAAAACATTATACGAATTTTAATGAAAGATAAAAGTTATAGTATTAACATAAATATCAATCAGGAAATATGGAAATGAAAAAACAAAGGTAACAATTAGAATAAGTTTTGAAAGTTAAAGAAAAAACCAAAAACTTTTATAACAACAACAGGGAATATATGCAAAAACGTATAAAAATATTATGGATTTTTTTATAGAAATAAAAAAACAATAATATTGATTGACACACATAAATAATATATAGCTTACGGAGAAATCAATTAGAAAATATGAAAATTAGAATAAATATGAAAATGAAAAAAATATATAGCTTACAATATAAACAATATGAAAATGAAAATTAAAAAAACAAAGGTAACAATTTTGAAAATTAAAAAAAACAAAAAACTTTTATAACAACAGGGAATATACACAAAACGTATAAAAATAATATGGATTTTTTATAGAAATAAAAAACAATAATATTAATTGATACACACATAAACAATATGTAGCTTACAGAAATCATAAAAAGTATTAGCTTACCTAGAAATCTTACGAAGAATGAGCAACAATCAAACAAACATAGGAACCAATAGCAAAACATAGAACTCAATAGCAAAACATAGAACTAAAAGTTGTTGACTATATTTTTGTGGGACATTAGGTTGTTATTTATAGATGAATATGTTGTAGGTTTTTTTTTAATTAATAAATGAGAAGATGAAGAGGGTAGTATAAATGTTCTTAAAAGTTAAATAATATGAATCTTAAAGCTAATTAAATTGTTAAGTCAGATTACCAAATAGTCCTTCTTATGATAAAACATGTAATTTTCATTTAGGGGTAGAATAGTCTTTAATTTATTTAATATTTAAAAAATTCAAAAAAAAGAGAAAATTTCTTTAAGCAAATACTCAATAGATAGAGTGTCCACATCATCTTCCAACATCTTGCTTTTATATATATATATATATATATATGAATTATTCTCGCTTTTGAGAACTTTCTAGGATTTTCATTATAGAACTTAGAGTGAATTACAAATTCCATCTCTATTATTGTACATAAACTATGGATTGGGTCCTTCAAACAAAATAATTATGGCTACAACCACTATGGTTTTATTTTTGTTATAGTTGGAGGGAATCAAGGGATGAAGGGTTTCACCAGAGTTCGTCGTGGTGGTGGTCTGTGGTATAAAGTCATGGACGGAGCCACAAGGGAGAGTAGGCAGTTGCCCCCCTAACATTTTAAATATTTTTTTAAAAAAATTATATATATTAGGCATATTTGGGTAATTGCCCCATTTAAAAATTAAAAATTAAAATTTATATATTAGGTATATTTGGATAATTGCCCCTTAAAAATTTAAGATTACGATTATTAACGATATTTTGGAAGTTTTTTGTGTATAAAAAAACTATTTTTCTAGAATTAAAATTGTTGGTTAGAGATTCCAAAAGAAAAAAATTCTGGCTTTGTCCTTGTATAAAGTGGTCTACGGTTAAAATAAGTGGGTGCCAAATACGTACATACAAACACGTAAACCAAAGACCCACACACAAACCCGAAAGAAAGGTTGGAGGGATGATTTATATATCAAAACTTAATACTATTTTATGTTATAGATATATTTACGGATACGGTCTATGTTTTTATATAGAAAAGATAAAAAAGAATGATAAAAAGCCACAAATACATTAAACTAAATAGATATTTTGAATGGTTATTAAGATGAAAGATCAACTTGTGATAAAGCAACAAACAATGAGTTCTCCTATATGATAAATAAGGTTCAGAAATAATTTCATAAAAACCACCAAAAGACATAAACTAAATTAATCCATAAGCAACAATACATTTAATCATGAGGGACGCATTCTGGAGGTACGGGGGCTTCGACCCCGGGCTGCATGCTTTAGCAATCAGGCTTCGGCCCAAAATTGCCGAGGATTAGTCTGGGCCCAATGTGGTCTGGGATACTTCTAAAAAAATACATTTAATCATAGGTTTTTTTTTATAACTTTTTGATATCCAATTGTTATAACATATTTATTAGTTCCTTTATGCGAAAATCCCATACGTAACTCTTTTTTAAAAAATTAAATATTGCAATTTGATTGTTTTTCTGTAACTTTATTTTAAAGTTGATGCCTGGTCATTTTCTTAAACATAACAAACAAAGTTCAAAAAGTTTGGAATGGTATTTAGATGTCATTTGTCCACTAAAGGGATAAAACAAAACATAAAAACTCTAGCAAAATGGTATTTAGATGTCATTTTAGCAGATCCATGTTTTAGAGTTGGGGTTAAATTTACTTTTTCTAATATCTATGAAATCATCATCCTTTTTTGAGTGAAACTATAAAATCTTTTGGGATGAAAACATCAATTTCAAAATTTTTAAGGGGTTATATGTAAAAATATATAGATAAAGGTTTTTTAATTGGTGATAAGTTATTATTTTCATATTTTAAAGAGTTTAATATTTTTAGTTTACATCCTTTTTTTCTTTTTTCATGTTCATTTTATACCCATATCATATTAGTAAATTAATTACTCCATAATTGTTAGCTAAAATATATTAAAAAATAAGTATTTTCTTTAGACATCTTATACCGTTAAAAATATATTGTTGATGACTTTGAAATGAGTCCAATACTAATTATATTGCGTGTATGATAAAAGCAATATGTAACCATTATTGAACGCACATTTGTCTCAATGTTTGTCATTGATTTTTTTTGTGAGCTTTTAGAATACAATTTAAAGTATATAAATAAGGTAGAAGTTTCATAAAATTTTACTTGAATACAAATTTTTATAAGCATCTTTTTAGTTAAAGTTAATTAGCTTATACAAAGTGCCCGCAACATAAATCAATGAAACATGATCCGATAAAGGAATTACATACATGATTTGTAAAAAGAAAAATGTTTCGCATAATATGGATCATCAATAAAGCAAATGACCAAATTGAGTTATCAGGTTTTCAGCGGTTTCATTGATTTCTCTTATTGTGTTGATTAATCTTAAAAGTTATTTTTAACAACTAATTTTTATATATAATTATTTAAAAAAATAGATGATATGCAACGATGCACCTACAAATATTTTCTTGAATCCGCCTCTGAAAATTTCCCCAATGCTTTTTGGGAAGGATCAATAAGCCCCACATAGGTTAAGAAACTAGCAAAATGGTCCTATACTCTTGGGGCGAACCCTACTTAAGCCAATAGCCATCAGCAAAATATACCAAAAGGCATCGTTTTGAGACTAATAGGACGTTTACCAAATTCTTAGTGGTAAGCACTTATCTGTAAGAAATTCAACTTCATTTACCTTATCGTATAACATCATTGGTATTGAAAATTGATTGTTGATAAGCATCTTGAAACCAACATGTTGATAGACTAAAATCTTATTCAATAATGTAAATGATCAATGTGTTAACAAACCAGACAAACACTTGTCTTAACGGATCAGACAAACACTTACCGAGTAAGTATGTAAATAAAATAAAATAAACCCTAAATTCCAAATTGCTCAAATTGAAAATTGTGACCTAAAAAGAGACATTGCTTGAATATTTGTGCAATCTGAAAGGTACTTAAATTGCAATACTTCCACTTGACACCATTTTTGTAAACCAAGCGAAACAACAAACAGCTCCCTTCCTCCGTGTGCCTTTCTCGGCCAAATACATCAAAATCAAATTAATCGATCCAAGCCCCCACCTTTTTCTTTATAATGACTGTTTTTCGTTGCAATTTGGGAACCAAATTCCCACAACCTTTCATCTTCAACAACAACAATTTTATAAAAACCCATCTAAAATTGTTACTTTCCTTCCATAATAATAACAACAATCGCAATTACCCAAAATCCAGAAACCCCATTTTGTGTGTAGACAAAAAAAACCCAATTTCCAGAAGAAATGGAGAAGAAGAGCAGCAATTGGGTGGCCATTGAATCAGAATCAGACCCAGATGAGAGATATGCAAAGGAATTGGAAGTGGCTGTGAAAGCTGTTCATGTTGCTTGTTTGCTTTGTCAAAAAGTTCAAGAAGATTTGATCTTTAATGGTGATGGAGGAGATGTTCAAGCCAAAGATGATAATTCCCCTGTCACAGTTGCTGGTAATTTTGACTTTCACTTCCAATTTTGACTTTTTTTATGTTGGTATAATCTTGAATTTTTGAGTTGATGAGCAATTGTGGTGATTGAGTTATGTGGAATTGTTGATAGCAAGAATGATTTTGGTTTTTATTGAGAAACCATTATTTTGATTTCTACACATTAAAATGGACTGTGAGAGAGAAGTATACTTTTGACTTGAAAGTCAAACCCACAAGTTTTAAAGTGATAATTCACATGAATCATGTGTACAAGTCTTTGAGGACATATTTACATAACATTTTATTTTACAGGTGAATTTAATAATAGAGAACCAAAATCCAAAATCTCTAAAAATATGCTTGATATTATAGATTCATAGGGTAAGTGCTTATCGATAAGGGATTCATAATCAACTGTCTTATTTTGTCGCATTCTTGGCCTTGAAAACGTATTGTTTGCAAGCATTTTAAACCTGGTAAGAGTTTACCGGGTAAGAGTCATTTCCTACACTTACCATGGTAAAAGTATCGGTCCTCGACTCCTTGCCTTGTCGTTGTGTTCTCCAAAATTATTTTCCTTTCGTTTCCTTTTTTTTTCTGTCCTAAAAAAATTTCAAGAACACGGGTGTGTTTTACTTTCCTCTGCTTTCCCTCCTTTTCTTTTCCTTTTCTTCGTAAAATGAATTTCGAGAACACAGAGCCAAGTAAGCTTTTTAGTCCTTACCATGGTCAGTTAATAAGATAAATGATTTTGTAAGTGTTTAGTAAACAATCCTTAAAATCATTTTGGCTTCTTTATAAATTTTTTTTGGTAATTGATGCAGAAAAAAAAAAGTTTTTTTTTTTTTTGAAAAACCACTTTGGTATGCTCCCTAGTTAACAAAAAGCGATTGTTGGCTGTTTGTAGTATCATTGCATCTGATGTTACATGTTGCAAATTTGAATCCTTTCCAAAAATAATTATAAACTTTTGTTACAAAAAACAGAAAAGATAAAAAAAAATGAAAAACCACTTGGGTGTTGATGAAACCACTTATATGAAAATAAACTGAGTTTTTTGTAATTAATTCTTTTTTTCTAACAATTTTTATGAACAGATTGGAGTGTGCAAGCAACTGTTAGCTGGATATTATCCCAAGCATTTGGAGCCCAAAATGTATCAATTGTTGCAGAAGAAGACATTGAAGCCCTCTCCAAAAGCAATGCAACCACCCTCCTCTCATCCGTCGTAAAAACCGTCAACGATTCCCTATCCACCGCATCCACTTTCGGCATCCAACCTCCGCCCACGCCTCTCGAGACCGCCCAAGTCCTCGAGGCCATCAGTCGCTGCAACTCGACCGGCGGGCCCACAGGCCGGTTCTGGGTGCTCGACCCTGTGGATGGCACCCTCGGGTTCGTGCGTGGGGACCAGTACGCTATCGCCCTAGCGCTGGTCGAAAACGGGGAAGTGGTGCTTGGGGTTCTTGGTTGCCCAAACTACCCGATGAACAAGGAGTGGTTAAATTACCAAAATGGGTATCGGCGGATTCTTTCGAGACTGAGTAAATCGAGCTCGGAAGGCTGGGACGGAAAAGGGTGCGTGCTTTATGCGAAGAGAGGTAGCAAGAAAGCTTGGATGCAACCGTTGGTCAACGGAGATGAGGGTTGGGTGTGGCCGAACTCTGCGAGGCCGATCAAGGTGTCGGCTATTGATAATCCTGTTTTGGCTACGTTTTGTGAACCGGTGGAGAAGGCGAATTCGAGCCACTCGTTCACACAAGGGTTGGCACATAGCGTCGGGCTCAGGTACAAGTTCTAACCCTTCTCATAGCTTTCATAATTGATATAAAAAGTGAAATGTCTAATAGCACCCTTAAAAAATGATAAAGGTAAAAGGCTATGTTTGGTAAAAAAAAAATAGCTAGTAAGTTAGTTGTTGACTGATAGTATGCAGTTGTCGGTTGAAGGGTAAATCCGTAATTTGTCTACCATAATTTACCCGTGTTTAATGTTATAGCATCTATGACCTTTGCAAAAGTTTACAAATTTACCTTAGTTATGCAACCGCAACCTAGGGTGTTTGGGATTGCGTTGATAATAAGTCCTTATCAACTTATCTCCTTTTTGAAAAAGTTAAAATGATTTGTCTTTTCAAAAAATGAAGTATCAGCCATTTGAGAAACCATAAATTACGAGTGACCCTTGCAGGAACCAACCGTTACGAGTGTACAGTATGGTGAAATACGCAGCGATCGCTCGCGGGGACGCAGAGATCTTCATGAAGTTCGCGAGAGCCGGTTATAAAGAGAAGATATGGGACCATGCCGCCGGAGTTGTCATCATTCAAGAAGCCGGCGGTGTAGTCACCGATGCCGGAGGCCGACCGCTAGATTTCTCCAAAGGTGTTTATTTGCAAGGACTAGATCGGGGTATAATCGCCTGTGCCGGATCCTCGTTACATGAGAAGATCATGAGAGCCGTTGATGCCAGCTGGAATTCTTCTAGTCTTTGATTATTTCATCCATCATCATCATCAACTTATGAATGATTTAACCTCCACCCTTGGATGTTGTATGCTGCTGTATGATAAAATAAATTTATTTGGTCAAACATGTTTCTTATTATCGTCAAGATTTTGGACGTATTTGCCCTTGGTAATATTATCATACAAATTATTTTGATCGCCTTAAATATTAAAACTTAGTAATCGTACTTTTATTTCGCTAAATAAACAAGAATCCTCATCTCTTATGAACAAATACATCAATCAAAATATTAATATAACAAATTTACAGAGATACAAAAAACCACCAGTGCAATTCCTGCAATCTTCCTATGCTTTTTTCACCAATAAATCATGATCAAAAACACGCATAGGAGTATAAATAATTTCATGTGGTCCCCGAGTGCACACATATATATCATACACAGCATGCTCGATATATTGCCACTCTTCCAGCACCTCAAGCACCACCACGTCTCATCTCCGCAGCTGTACCGCTGCCTCGGAAATACATGTATACTTGCTGCACCATCACAAACATTATATCAGGTTATTTTCCAAAAGAACCCTTTGGGGGAAAACGAAGGTTTTTTTGGAAGGGTGTCCGGGCCAAAGCCCAACTAATCCCCGGCAATTTTGGGGGCTAAACATGGCCCCACTTAAATGTCCTTAGGCATGCGCACGGGAAGGCTCGAACTCGGTTAGGGCGCTTATGAACCCCCTGAGTGTTATATTGAGAAGAAATTATTCAAGTCTACTTGATATGGGGCTCCAACAAAAAGACTTGTTGATTTCTTTCGATAAAAGACTTGTTGTTGGGTGCCAGATCTGAGTGAGAGGGTACGAACCTGAAGAACCCAAATGCTGAGCAGCGACTCAACAACAAATAGCCCGAACCCAATGAAGTAAAATATCTATTTAAAAACAAACGTAATTAGTACAAGAACAACTAATTTTGTCTCAATATCAACTGCATAAAAACATACCCCAACCAAGACTTGATCGCCCACGAGATCAACTGCTGGTAGGATACCTCTGTTCCAATAAAAAAAAAGGCAAAAACGTTAATCCCGTATGAACAAAAAGGGTAGCAAGAGAATTCAAACACGTTGATAGTTATTCTAAATGTTGAAGAAAGTACTTCAAATTCTAAGTAGATAAACATATGTTTAATTTTAGGGGGAAATGAATAACTAAATCAAAGAATACAATATTACTGGTATAACGAGAGGTTCAAATGAGAACGGTAAAAAAAGGTGGAAAACGTGAAAACAGATCTCAACAGAAGACCGATTTGATCCAAGGGATGTGATTAAATGTACATTTTAAAACTAAAATAGATTACCCCCTGGTTTTTCTCAAAAATATATCAAATGTAATCAAAATTGGAGCCAAAACAAGCATTTTATGCTCTTTGGTTACATGCTCTACTCTTTCATCTGTTTTTTTTGTGTTCTCAACCCTTTTACCACTCTCATTCACCTTCCCCTAGTAGTATATACATACAAAAGAATCGGATAAAAATTGCAAAACCTTTAATCATAATTTTTTAAATACAAGTTTAACATTCAAAGTCAGAAAATTTTGGAAGGGGGGACGAACTCACGCAAGAGATTTTCCTTTGAAGACAACAGGAGGAGCAACTGCGGCAAAGATGACAAATCCTATGTGCAGCTGTAGGCATAAGAAGAACAAGAAACAATGAGAAGATAGCAGAATGCCAAATGAAATCCTTTTTTTTGTGAAAAGGCATTATGGTCCGTAGAAAGTGATTTTTGGCAAACTATTGAAATGCAATCAAGAAAAGAAAATGAACTTTTTTTTAACATTTACGTTTTTCCACAGTTTGTCCAAAAGCCGAAGGATCCTGTCAGAAGTTGAGTTTAACGTGAGAAGTGGATCTGAACCGTTGATCACTTTTAATGTCATGCTCATGCCTTCCCTTGAATCACGCTTAAGAAAGGAATTGATCCGGTATATCTCATCCTAAAGTGCATCCACTTCTCATCAAACGGTTGATAAGTGATAACCACTTCTCACGTTAACCTTAACTTCTTACCAGAACCCAACCCTTGTCCAGAATCACTTTTTTACTACAAATGATAACACTTTTTGGTGCTTTCATAAGAACAATAAGCTTACCATGTAAAATAGAAAGAACCAACCAAACTTCAATGCACTTTCTTTCCTGCAAACACAATTTGCAATGTTATCCAAAAGAGTAAGAAGGAGATGGTATTTTACCAAATAAAGCGAGCCCAATATATCCCACTAGGAGGTTGGGTCTAAGAGTGGGATGCATACAGACCTGACCTCTACCCAAAGAGTAGAATGACTGTTTTCGAGAATTATCAAATTTTTATATCAATTTAAGGTGGTAAAAATGCTTGTGTTAAAGTTCTAGTAATCGCGTATAAGAAATTGACACATGTTTTATGGCAATATGAACAAGAAAAAAATATAAGATAGAAAACTTTGAAGAGTTTAGAATTACCTAAAAGTACGATAAAGCGGTCGGTACCACAAAACATACGCAAGTGGAACCCCTAATATGAAGTAGATAATTGCAAGAAACCAAATCTTCGGATCTATAACAAAAGAAAAAGTGAAAAACATATTAGCATAGTTCACTAAAGCTTTTTTTTGGGTAACTGTGGGTGTCCAAGCCAGCTTGTGGCCACCTCAACTAATCCCTAAAGGTAACAGTCACGAAAATCCCCAGTTTCCCTGACGAGACTCAAACTGACAATTTCACCTCCACAGAGGTTTTTAGTACTCTAAAAAAAGGCATATATAAAGGGTAGAGTTTAGGAGGATTAACACGAACCTTCTCCTTTAATCCATGCCGTTGTTGTGGCTATAATATTCCAAAAGAGACAAAATACCAACCCTGTTTCACATAACATTATACATTATTAGAGACGGATTGTTTTAACAAGCATAAAGTTTTGAAACATACAAGGAGCAGGATGAAAGTTTTGGCAAATTTGTTATGAAATTTGATTTTAGGAAGTCGTACTCCATCTGCACCATGAAAATTGCAATGGCTAACCAAAGCATAGATTTATGAAATTGTTTGATTACTAGTCAAATACCGTCCATAATGAAAAAATAAAAAGAAAATTGTGGACTAAAACTAATAGCCTCAAGATGTATTCCAATTTTTTTTTTGTTAGAAAAAAAATGTAGTAGTTTTCATGATGAAAAACTGTAAAAAACAAACTACAAATGGGAAAAATATTGAAAAAGATGATCGACGTCCACAAATCTATGATTTATATGGCGGGTTAGCTTTGCATAATAGCAAATAAGCACATACCCAAGTAGGTCGTGAATGCAACGTACTGCAATTTCTGTAGATGGATCGGTATCTCATTTGCAATATCGTGATGAATGATAGGGAAAAACGGTGGCCAATTTTTCTCCTCAAGGACAATACCAGCTGAAATAGAAAGATGGATCCATTAGTGTCTTACATTACAAGTCAAACATATATCAAGATTGGCAACAAAAAGTCCATTTTCAAGTAAATGAAATCAAGCAAGAAGCTTTTATACCTAAAAGGAGGTATTTAATATTTTCCCTTTGTTTGGTAAAATTGACAAATCACCACAAGACTTTTCCCTTTCTACTTTATGAATTATTTTATATACATCATTGGTAGACACATATCTTTTTACACAAATGACTCCTTAAATGACAACTACCCTATGATTACCATAATAAGGTACTTATCAGATATGCATCATTGGAAAGCAAGTCAATAGACACTTGTGGCTGATCCAAAACTTTCTCATGCGTAATACTTTTTACACTGATGGTTGATAAAATAAAATAAAAACGGACTCTTGCACGTAATATTAGTAATTGGATGAAGATGCAAAAATCAGAAAGTACCTCGAGCGGCTGCCTCCTCTTTCCGTTTTACTATCTGCAGAACATCAATCAAACAATTAGTTGCAAGAAATTGTGCATAAGAAAAACAACCAGATTATACTTGTTTCTTCTAAATGTTTCAAGTTTGAATCCTACACTTGTGTATTGATGTTCACATCATTTGATACATAGAAATAGAAAACGTTACCTCTTCCCTCTTCCTTAAGTCAGCTTCCCTAGCTTTCAGCTCCCTCTCTTTCTTCTTCAGATCCTTTTAACAATTCCCATAGACAGTAAGATTGATAGCCACAAACAAGCAAATGATAAACTCAAAAGATCTAATAGTCGAACCTACCGCAGCAGAATCAAGAGGAATGTCAACCGAGTCATTCCGACCATAAAATCTGCTGGTTCATGAGGAAGAGGTGACGGCCTAGAGTTTGCAGCAGAAGGAACACTCTGAAAAACCACGTAAAAAGACATAGCAAAAAGCAAAATCAAGTTTGTATGAAAAAGAAGGAGAAGATTAGCCATATTTTGATGATTCTTGGCATGCTTAAATTAGCCACCATAAAGATGAAAAGCCATGGCTGGCATGATGGAAAATTGCAATCAAGTTTGTATGAAAGAGAAGGAGAAGATTAGGACATACTGTCGTGTAGAATGAACCTCCATTAAAATTTGTCTTACCAGATCCTTGATCCTGATCATGTAAATACAAACGGATGTCAAAATGATTGTGTGTGTGTGTATCAACCATTTTAGACAGAAAAGACTCAATACTGATGAAGAAAAGCATATAGGTCATTCTTTAATACACACACACACATCTAAATCTAACCCAATCCATGCATACGCTGAAAAAGGCTTGTTGCTCTCTTCCTTGGTGCATACTTCACCCCTTGCCATACCCCATCAAAAATTTAACAGCACATAACTATGTATGTTTTCAGGATAAATCAATATAAACATATTTGTCTAAGTATTTGACACATATCAAAATCTAATTACATAATACTTCAGGCCATAAATGATAAAAGTTGCTTTTTCCCTTGAGATGGGACTAGTTTACTGAACTAAGGGGCTGTTTACTTGACGCTTACTCAGTAAGTGCTTACCAGGTCAATTACCTTACAAGACGAACATGAACATGACTAGAATCTTACACGGTAAGAGCGATAACATGAACTGAGAATCTTACCCGGTAAGTGAGATCAACAACTCTTACCCGGTAAGAACTTTCAGGGTAAAATGTAACGTACGATACCGTTTTCAGAGACTAAAATATTGTCCAATATGGTAGTGATAGTGCTCGATTTTATCGGTAAGTACTTACCGGGTAAGTGTTCAAGTAAATGTCAATTTCATGTAAACTAGATGCTAAAAAGATTAAATAACCATCCGATTTTTTATATTTCTCATTTAGACAAATACTTGTTAGTCATGTTCAAATGGGCCACATATCAAAATATTGATTTAAAATCCTCGGTTGGGGATATAAATCACCATTTTGAGAGAATACACAATAAAGAAAAGTAGAAAGCCATATGCCTAACTCAAAAAGATGATAATATGTTAAACTTTTAGCATTTAAACAAAGGGCAGACACCACCCTCTAAGGGGCCCCCACTACAATGGTCCCACGATCATCATGGGCATGCATCCCATTGGTAGAAGAGCGGTGCCTGAGCTTGAACCCAGGACCTCACACATATAGATTACACCCAAACCTCCACCGCTGAGACATATCAGCAGGACATTAGGTTATCAGGACAAAATATGCTTGGCATTTTATGGCATTATCTCTACATGCAAATCTGACTTTCAAATCACCATTGATCAGAAATTTCGTATATCCTTTTTTTCTCTCTCTAAAGTTTATATCAATTTGCTACCTGATATAAATAAGGTCCGCTGAACAGGTATGCTGCCATTAACATAACGAAATCACAGCATGAAAAAATTGATCTTATTTTAATTGGTATATCCCAACATTGCATTGATTAAAAAAACATTCAAATTAACATGACTTTGCAAAATGAGAAGAAACAATCAATTGAAATCATTAACATTTGATAAATCATTGGTTCAAACTTTGCATATACATTTGTCTTTTTTAAGACTCATGCAAAAACATGTTATCCCATAAAGTGACCATAACTCTTTATTAAAAAAGGATCATTTTTTCTAAAGTAAACCCATTATATGAACTCAGAAGAGCCCAGATACATGTAAAGCAAATCTATCCAAGTATTTTAGGCCAAATTTCTTGAAAATCATGTAATTCAATATAATCCCATTTATTTTACAAGAAGCAAAAGCATCAGCACATGTGCTAGTACTGTTTCTCTAACAAGTTATAAAAACCCCAATCCAACACCAATAAATTAAACATCAGAAATCACTTCCATACTCCATAACTACAAAAAATATACTGCAAGATCAATCTGAAGAGACTGGAATTGGATTATAAACAAAACCAGATTCAGCAATTCAAGGAAAATAACCAAATAAAAAGAGACCCATTTCAGTAAATTACTAAATCCCAAATCAAGCAAAATTGAGTTGGATCTTAATTAAAAAGTATGAAGTTAAATAGGAAACAAATTATGGAAGGAAGCAGAATAGATAACTTACAGCGAAGGGATTAACTTCATCCCCTTCGTCAAACGGATTAGGATCATAACGACCAGCTGCCATTAGTGCCAAATTATGGCGGGAAAGATGATGATGAGGTAGAAAAACAAAAATTAGGAGGATCGATGAAATTGGGTAATGAACAAAATGACCAAAAAAGAGGTTGAAATTTGAGAAATTGAGAGAGAAAAGAAGCTTATTCAAAAGCTTAGGCGCGTTGAATTTGGACAAGAAGAAAGAAAAGAAGAAAAAGGAGAGAGACGACGGACTGTGTGTGCTTCGAGATGGTCAGCAGCCAGCCACCATTAAACATGAATTTTCAAACTTCTTCAATTTTTTCTTCTTTATTTAATTAACAAAATGGCATAAAATACAAACTTAGTCCCTGTAGTTTATCAAAAGTCTCACTTTTGATCCCTACAGTTTAAAAAGTACACATTAGCCATCTGAGTTCACCTTTTCCTCCAATTTTGGTCCCTCTAAGTAACAGCCGTTAAATGTGCGCCGTTAAGCAGGGGTAGTTTGGTCTTTTCCTAATTTTATTTTATTTTTGTTTTAAAAAAATAAACTCAAGGACCAAAATTGTAATTTACCAAAATTTGTTACATCCCCCATCTTCATCTTCTTCATCATCCTCCAACCACCACCACCAACTAACCATCACCCATCACCAACTAACCATCACCCTTCACCACCACCAACTAACCATCACCCATCACCAACTAACCATCGCTCATCACCACTCACCACCACCACCAACTAACCACCATCCACCCCCACCATCACCACCCATCCCCATCCCACAAAACACAAATAGAAACACACACACACACACACACACACACACAGAGAGAGAGAGAGAGAGAGATCAAATCACACACACACACATAGAGAGAGAACACACAAGATTTTATTCAGATATTCCTAATTACACATAGCAAATTCCAATTCCCCCAAATTCCCCCAACTCAAATCAAATCAATTGACAACATACCAAATATGAGTAATACCGCAGTTCAACCACCTCACATACATCTTTAATATCACAAAAACCAAATGAAATCTCCACGAATTCAGGATGTATTACCGGAATCGATCGAGGAAAGGAAGAAATTCATGGTGAATCAAGGAAACCCTAACCCTAGAGAAATCGATGTACTAATAAGAAATTAGGGACATGATGGGAAGAGGAGGAGGTTGCAAACACAAACACCTCCATCGCAACCGTCGGCTGCACACGCGACCCCCGCCGTCGCCGGCTGCACAAGCATTTTACAACATTTTGAAATGCGAGAGAGAGAGAGAGAGATTCATTTACAACATTTTGAAAGGTTGAAATCGTGCAACATCATTTAAAACCATTCATTTAGCTTATTCATTATGATTGATTATTCAATTTATCAATGATTATCGATGTTATGTAATAATCTTACATGTAATGCCAAATACTTTTATTAAATGCATATATTAATGGAATGAATGCAAACCATATTGACATCATTAATCTTGGAGAGGAAAAGAATAACATGGAAACCATATTTTTTGGAACCGACGACATTGACTATAAAACGTAAACCAGGATGATCTACAAGTCTTTGACAAACAATAGGTATTAAAAAATAGTTTGGTCTTAAAAAAATGAAAAATGTTTTAAAATCAAAACTGATTGAATCAACAAGTCACAATGAATCATTATCAAATTGTTAGGAATTTGAATTCAATGAGATAAATTACACCAATCAAATTGCAAAATATGAGCTCAAAACATATTTAATATTAATATTTTATATTTTATTTTATTTTGGTGGATATTAAATTGATTTTAGAATTGGGGGACACGAAAATGTGTTGAACCTTGGTCATAGTCGTGCTTGGTTGGCCAGTTTAGTCTTTTTGGTAAATAACAATAGTAGTCTTTAATTATCATTTATGTGGTATTTGGTGCTTAAATGTAACCTTCTGTTAAAACCAATCAGTAAAACAAATATTATTATGTTATATTTTAAGAGTAACTTAGCAATTGGTCCTTCCATTATAAATGCCTTACTTATGGGAGTTTTTACAAAAAAGAAAATATTTCTACTTTTAAAGATTTTACATTTGGTTTATTATATATTATATACTATATACAATCAGCAGGCGCCCCGCCCCGCAAACACTGCCTGACCCGACCCGACCCGACCGACCCAAGACCCGCCCAAACCCAGCTTTCTATCTCACATATAATGCCCAAACCCGCTAAGTGACCCGGCTGTGACCCGCGCGTCCTCCAGCCGGGTTATTCATGTATTTAATTTCAATGTTACACTTCGGCCCCTGAACTTTGAAATATTTCATTTTACGTTTTAGTCATATATCGTATATCGACTAAAATATGTTAAAAAATTGCGTTTTAATTTTAACAAATTATGCCATTATATTCGTATCGTCGATACGATCAAAATGAGCCTAATATTGAATATTTTTTGATGTAGTTAACCTTACATATTAGGCTTCTAAACTTATAACTTATAACGTTTTTTCACTTTATACCTTTTACTTTTCAATATTTCATTTTACGTTTAATTTCAATATTACATTTTGGCCCCTGAACTTTTTAATATTTCATTTTATGTTTTAGTCATATATGGTGTATCGGCTAAACTATGTTAAAAATATACATTTTAGTTTTAACAAATTACGTCATTATATTTGTATCATCGATACAATCGAAATGAGCCTAATATTGAATATTTTTTGATGTAGTTAACCTTACATTTTAGACCTCTAAACTTAAAACTTAAAACGTTTATTCACTTTATACCTTTTACTTTTCAATATTTCATTTTACGTTTTAGTCGTATATCGTAAATTGGCCAAAAGACGTTTAAAAAATACGTTTTAATTTTAACAAATTACGTTGTTACATTCGTCTCGATACGATCGAAATAAACCTAATATTGAATATTTTTTGACGTAGTTATTTTATTATATACTATGTATATGCTCCTACCGACCTTAATCCTATACCTATTTTTAAGTTTACATATTAGCCTCCTAAACTTATAATATTTATTCATTTTATATCTTTTACTTTTCTATATTTTATTTTACGTTTTACTCATATATCCTAACCTAATATTGAATATTTTTTTGATGTAGTTATTTTATTATATACTATACTATATACACGCTCCAACCAACCTTAATCTTATACCAATTTTTAAGTTTACATAGTAGTCTTCTAAACATATAATATTTATTCACTTTATACCTTTTACTTTTCTATATTTTATATTACGTTTACTTATATATCGTATATTGGTTGGAACATGTAAAAAAACACGTTCTAATTTTAAAAAAATATGCCGTTATAATCGTACACTTACTACGTTCGAAATGAGCCTGATATTGAATATTTTTTGATGTAATTATTTTATTATATACAATATAGATTATATGAAGCCAAAACATTGTTTATGAACATCAACTACCAACATTTTGAGAAATTACATTTTAGCCTCAAAACACTGTTCATGAACATATTCACTTTATAACTTTTAGTTTTTTATATTTCATTTTACGTTTTACTCATATATCGTATATTGGTTGGAACATGTTAAAAAAATACGTTTTAAGTTTACCAAATTATGCCATTATAATCGATTTGTAAAAACTACATTTTAACTCTTAAACTTATAATATTTATTCATTTTATACTTTTAGTTTTCTATATTTTATTTTATGTTTTAGTCATATATCGTATATTGGTTGGAACATGTTGAAAAAACATGTTCTAATATAACAAATTACGCCATTATAATCGTACACTTTGTACGTTCGAAATGAGCCTAATATTGAATATTTTTTGTTGTAATTATTTTATTATATACTATATATAGTATGATTATATGAAGCCAAAACACTATTTATGAACAGCAGCTATCGACATTTGAAGAAATTACATTTTAGCCCCAAAACACTGTTCATGAACATATTTATTCACTTTATACCTTTTAGTTTTTTATATTTCATTTTACGTTTTAGTCATATATCGTATATTGACTGAAATATGTTAAAGTGTCGGTAACTACTGTTCATGAACAGTCTTTTGACTTCCTGGTAATTGTTAGTATTATTAAAATCTCCTAAAATTAAATTTTTTGATTTCTTGATTATTTTCATTTACTTTATTAAACCTTTCGTTAGTATTATTAAAATCTCCTAAAATCTCAGTTTTTGACTTCTTGGTAATTGTTAGTATTATTAAAATCTCCTAAAATTAAATTTTTTGATTTCTTGATTATTTTCATTTACTTTATTAAACCTTTCGTTAGTATTATTAAAATCTTCTAAAATCTCAGTTTTTGACTTCCTGGTAATTGTTAGTATTATTAAAATCTCCTAAAATTAAATTTTTTGATTTCTTGATTATTTTCATTTATTTTGTACAAATGTAATTGTTAGTATAATTAAAATCTCCTAAAATTTATGTTTTATAAAAATCTATGTTGCTACTTACGATCAAATTTATCACAGTTTATAACCCGTTGCAAAGCTCGGGCTCTTAATAGGTAACTTCTTTTACAATATTGTTCACAACTACGAATCTTTATAATATTAACAAAACTACCCGCAGTAAAGCGCGGGCAAACCTTCTCGTTATACACAATTAGACAACCATCCTTTTTTCTTATTATAAAAAACTTTCTTTCAATTCTAACAAGGTTTAACTAATCGTGAATTGTTTATCCTTTGTATTTAGGATCCTATACAATTAGTACATTGGCTTAAATACCCATAGTTTTAAAAAAAATCTACGTTCAATTAACATTTCCATGTTTGGTAGGCATCGATGCTTATAAATTATAATCATAAGATGACTAATGATCATGTGAGAAGTTGAGTTAATATGAAAAGTGTGGAAAGTGGATGTAAACACTTGAGCACTTCTAATTTCAGGGCTACTCATGAATTGTAGTTGATACAAGGTATTAATCCGATGCATATTACCTCGGTGCATCTCATCCTAATGTTACAAGAATCTTGTGCTTGATACATATTAATCTTGGTCATTTAATTTCTTGATCTAAAGCGATTGAATGAGTTGTATGGTTTGTATTCTAGGATGATTATATTTATATTTATATTTCTTTAGTGATTTGGTAGTTATAACTAACATCTTGTAACCCACTTGTCTATTTTTGACCATTCTAATTCTTTTTCTTTCTAAAAATAGCTCCGATAAAGGAACAAATCGGAAGGCTATAAAAACACTAGGGTTCCGGTTTCACTCTGTCATCATCTATAACGCACCGCCATGTTCCACCACCTCGCCGCCCACATCCTCCGCAACCCAACCACCACCACCACCGCCACCACCACCGCCACCACTATTATTATTACCACCACGCCAATTATCACCATTTTTATCTAATCAATCAAACAAACAAACACAAAGTAATCATCCAATCCATTCTGTTTCATAATATTCTGAGTTTGTTGAAAGATGTCTGTGGCTTATCAGCAAATGTCTGCTTTCAAGAGCTCTAATTCATGGCCAAATGACGCTGCTTTCCGACTTGTACGCCCAAATTCCTCCACCACCTGCAATAGGTATCCTTTTCTAAACCCTAATTTGTTTCATTTTTTAACATCCTATTGTATTACAATGTAGAGCTGAAGGGATGGATAATTAAAAAAAATATAGACATATATAAGCTCAATGTAGTTTCCTAATCTCTACATCTTTCAACATGATTGTAGATTTCTAGCTGTGTATTTGTAATATGGAAAGGTTATTATTTGGTGCATGTTGTTATGATACAATATTCAAATGTTAATCTCTTGCACCCAGAAATTTAATTGATATGCCTAATGCTAAAGTCTTAGACCATGCGTTATACTTGCCAAATTACCCAAAGTTACATTAGCTTCCACTACTTACCCCAAATTACCCAAATCATGAGTTATACCCAACCCCGTTCTATCCACACTTTTTTATTTTATTGAATAATTAATAAAGAAAAAAAAGAAAGTGAGATAGAGACAAGGAAGAGAGAAAAAGGGGGTGAGGGGGGATGGGGTGGGGGTGGGTCTTGTTTCCGAGCGGCTTGTGGAAACCGAACACCACCTACGGGCGTGGTGGTTTTCCCATTTGTTGCTGATGAACCCAAGAGGAACCCGAGCCGTCTTAGTACCGTTCCAATCCTTTTGGGCAAAGAATCTAGATCGACCAGACAGATGATGAATTAAAAAACATATATAAAAAATTATTATATATAGTATTAAAATTCTTGCAACATAAAAAACAAAGGTTTCTTAAAATGACAAATGTAACGAACAAAATTTATGTAAACAAGACAAGCATTTTTCAATACAAAATGTTCAATGAGTTCTTCGCAATCAACTCATTGGGGGCCCCAGAAAATGACAATCAAGTGAATCACCTTAAATGACAGCTATATATAATTGGTACAATCAAGTGAATCAACTTAAATCAACAAATTTTGGGGTTCTATTCGAAGTCTCACGTTAATACATCCCCCTGCTCGGTCCTAAGCCTCATCATATCCAGAATTTCTTTTGTTGAAAGTGAACCATTGTGCCAATTAACTACCGTAGTAATTGCTAAAATGCATTGAAAATAAGCACTATATGTAAGTGAGCAATTTACTAGTTCTTGAACCCTCCTTGTCACAAGCTAACCATTGAAAATTGTCTTTTGTTCTCGAGTTTTTTTTTAACGAAGAAAAGGGAAGGATTTGGAAGGAAAACCAGAAAACTGCGTTCTCGAGTTTCATTTAACAAAGGAAAGGAAAGGAAAGGGAGGGATTTGGAGGGGGGTTTAGGCTTATTTTGGCTTAAATTTTATCATCCCATTTTTGGGAGGATTTGGAAGGAAAGGAAAGGATTCCCCTTCTCTCCCCTTCCCTTTCTTTTCCATCCCTTATAAAACTCGAGAACAAGGCGGTAAAAAATTGCTATGAAGCGTTAGGGACCATGGTAAAAAAAAATTTAGTTCATGTATGTGCGACAATTGGTAAAAAAGGACCTGGTTTTTGTTTGCTAATTCTGTTTCTTTTATTTGTTTCAATGGAGTCAAAGCTAGTTTAATGCTACTATCTCTACAGTTTGTGTAGTTATTTTTGAGTTTTAACTGCTAATGACTCTTCCTTATTCGATGTCATTAAGCAGGAGGGCAAGATGGATGTCCCCAAAAGCAGCTGTAATCCCCAATTTTCATCTGCCAATGCGAAGTTTTGAAGTTAAGAACAGGTTTGCATTTTATCTCCTCTCGCCCATTACACCCCCACATATAGAAAACAATGAGAGGTAGCACAACAAAGAGAAGAAAGTTCCCTAAGGGCGTGTTTGGTATACGGGCCGATATAACAAAAACTTGTTGTCTCACTCTTGGTGCAACATTTAGACTGGATCAGGACAAGACTGAATGGGACAAAATAGGTGGAATAGAAATTAAGAAGATGAGACACAATTGGTAAATATTTAAATTACTCAAGAAAGAATTTAAGGAAGCCATTTTTTCCTATTTATATTCCAGTCCCATCTGTGTATAAAACATACCCTAAGATGCCATTGGAATTTGGTTACTGAGTGGTAGCATGGTTGAATATAATTGTTATAGTTACAACAGGGACCAACCAGACTTAAGGTGCCAATGGAAAAAGCCGCACATTATGTCTGTAAAAAAACTTAGTTCCGACTCTTTTGTACTTCCTGGAAACATTAAAATTACACTTTTTTTTTTGGGACATCCCACGTCCTCTTTTCTTGGGTGTCTCTTCCTTAGTTGGGTATTTGAGAAATGGAAAAAAAAATCCTACGTAGACCATTCAACAAGTCAAAAGTTGCAATTTTCATTGGGCTGAGTCGGTATCAGACTATTAGACAGGTGGGTAGCTTATGCCTCTCATTGTTTCTGCTGCTAATCTGATTATGTAGTTGCTGTCTTGCAGACAACTCATGTATGAAAGCTAGTTCGTGCTATTAGTGACGATGACTTTTCAAATTTATAGTTTTTGCCATCTTATTTCTAGTACATCCCTTGCTATGTTATCAGGACTTCGACAGATGACATCAAGTCTCTGAGGTTGATAACTGCAATTAAAACTCCATACTTACCCGATGGGAGGTTCGATCTAGAGGCTTATGACGCCTTGGTCAATATGCAGATTGAAGATGGAGTTGATGGTGTGATTGTAGGTGGAACCACCGGTGAAGGCCAGTTGATGAGTTGGGATGAACACATCATGCTCATTGGCCACACCATCAATTGCTTTGGCACGTCAATCAAGGTTTGACCACCAATCTTTTTCTTTATTACATCTGGGGTGGAGTGAGATTGATCTTTGCATAATAGACATCAGGGCTGACCACTAGACGATATCATATTGATCTCAGGTCATAGGAAACACTGGAAGCAACTCAACTCGAGAAGCGATACATGCAACCGAACAGGGTTTTGCCGTTGGAATGCATGCCGCTCTTCACATCAACCCGTACTACGGGAAAACCTCGCTTGAAGGCATGGTTTCTCACTTCAAATGCGTTCTCCCAATGGGTCCCACGATCATCTACAACGTACCATCCCGAACCGGCCAAGACATCCCGCCATCTGTCATCCAGTCCCTTGCCGAAAGCACCAACTTGGCAGGCGTCAAAGAATGCATGGGCCACGACCGAATCAACACGTACACAAAAACGGGCATCACGGTTTGGAGCGGCAACGATGACGAGTGCCACGATTCGAAGTGGGACCACGGGGCTACGGGAGTCATATCGGTGGCAAGCAATCTGGTTCCTGGTTTAATGCGAGAACTCATGTTTGGAGGTAAGAATCCATCCCTTAACGCGAAGCTGTTGCCTTTGATTAAATGGCTGTTTTGTGAGCCCAACCCGATTGGGGTGAACACGGCTCTCGCTCAGCTTGGGGTTGTGAGGCCGATTTTTCGGCTACCGTATGTGCCGCTTTCTTTGGCCAAGCGGGTGGAGTTCGTGAATATAGTTCGGGAGATCGGGCGGGAGAATTTTATCGGAGAGAAAGATGTTGAGGTTCTTGATGATGATGCTTTTATCTTGGTGGGTCGATATTAGTGGTTCGATCAAGTTAATAATCGAGAGTTAGAGATCTTTTTTTCTAAAATTTGCCAGTTTCCTAGTTTGGGTTGCAGACAACATTTTGTTCCTACCTTGAATCCATTACTTTTTCTAAACATGTTTGCTGCTATGAGTGTTTTTATTGTTCATTTATAGCTTGCAAATTGTTGCCATTTTCAATTGTAGATTAGTCTTGTTAGAAAATCTTGGTTTTAGGCATCGATAAAAATAACGCTTTATCTGTAGTATTTCGACCCTATAATCTCTCCTGGGGTTGCTCGAGATCTAGTATGGGATAAACCAAAATCGCACGAGGCAGAACAACAAGAGTAGAACACAACTATGCAAAGGTGTCGACCAACACCTATTTTGGCACTAAAATAGTTACCAAATAACCAGACATATACAAAGGTCGCTGGTCAACACAATGATCAGTGTCACTGAATACGCTTGATATCGGTGCTTCTATCGTCATTGATCAATGTGCTTATAATATTAAAGGCATTTAGATTTGACTATTTGGTATAAAAAACACTAAAAATCTCAGCAGGGGTAAAATGATCATTTAATCAAGTCTTGTTTTGTCCAATCCTGCGTTGTCATTTTACCAAACGCTGAAGATTTGTTTTGTTCTGTCATGTCCTGTTAAGTTAGCTTATACATTCAAACTTTCTAATTTCAATTATAGCTTGACCAAAACCCTTTGGGTTGTGTTTTGCAAAAATAAGCTAGCTTATAAGCCAGTCCATCCAAACAAGTACCATAAGCTAGTTTATTGAAGAGTGACATTTCAGGAGCTTTTTGTAGCTTTTTCCAATTTTACCCTTATTAATATTAATTATTAAATTCGAAGATACCCCTTTTTTGTCATTTTACATACTCACAAGTTAGTTTTTGCCAAACATAAAGTTACTAGCTAGCTTATCAATCAACAGCTAGTTTATCAGCTATTAGCTATCAGCTACCAGCTAACTTATCAGCTAGTTTGCCAAACATAGCCTTGGTCTCATGTAAATTACACCAAATAACCCGATGCCACTAAAATTATCAGCGAGTCTACTACAAAGTTGTTCTCGGTTTCATCTTTGTGAAGGAGCTTTTGCTTGCATTTTGTTGAAGGGATTATTTGCATGACACAAAACCTTTGAGTGCATCTTATCTCTCCTAGATTTGATCTGCAAATAGAATTTACTGGATATGTTTGGTTTGCTTTAGAATCGTTGTAAAGGAGTTACCTTGCTATTTGCTTACGTTTCTACTACCATCTCGTAAAAAAAATAAAAAGAATGCATAACTTGTTTGTATTTTGTAATGTTAGTCTAACTATATTTTTGATCCTATAGAAAGGGTATTAACTTAAACCATGAAATCAGATCAAACATTTATATGCTCTGTTTGTTAAATTTTTTTTAACCTTTAAAGCCACAATTAGGGGGTGTTTGGGAAGGCTTATTTAAAACAACTTATGACTTTTGATAAAAGTACTTATTAACTTATGTGGTGTGAGAAATGAGTTTTTTTTTAAAAGTGCTTGGATTAGCTTATTAGTTTTTAGGGGTTTTTGATAAGGAGTTTTTGATAAGTTAGTAGGGAGTGACTTTTCAAAAATGACTTATTAGCTTTTAGGGGATGAAATAAGGAGCTTTTAAAAATAACTATCAAAACACTTTATTTTAACTTATTTGCTTCTCCAAGATGAAATAAGTTATAAGCACCTCCAAATAAGCCCTCCCAAATACCCTCTTACATGCTACATATACAAAAACCAAAATAAGCAGAATTAACAAGATGCAAACATGCATAAACCACTTACAATAGAAAAAGAAACCTTTTAACACCTTTCTACAAAGTACAAAGGCTATCAAACCTGTAAATGACTCAAAAAACTGCAGCTTTAGGGTGGCCATGCTTTTGTAGAAGAAATCCAATGAAACCAAATCTAAATAATCTTTTTTTCTTTTTTGTAATATATCTACCCCATCTTGGATGAATACAAATACAACTATAGAGCAAAGGAAACATATTGAAGGACCTGAGATGAGTTTAAACAAGAACAATGTTAAAAGGAGAAAATATAAGAACGTGTATATTTTTGCATATAACTTTACAATGAAATCACATGTAACTACACTACAACACAATTGCAACCTACGTCGTGGGTCAAGTCGTCCATATTTTGTTATTGAATGTGACTTTAAACATAAAAAATCATATGTGATTTTTCCCTTCTCACTTGTATTTTGATTATGCTCTCGGCTGGCCTTCCGTAGACGAATGTTTGTTTAAATTTAAATCAATAAGTCAAGTGACTTGATAAGTAAGTTCATATGGATGTATCTTTCCAATTAAGATCATATACTTATCATTCCCGCTCATATCATATATTTCTCCACATTCTCATTATATAACATTTAACATAAAACAAACTGAGTAGTGAGAAAAGGGTCAAATGGGAAACATAACTTTTTAAGAGAACGTGAGAAGCAATCTTAGCCACTCATCAGGTCAATAAAGGCGGCTTTGACCAGTCCCACCCTTTAATAATCTCTACCCTCCCATGAATGGCTGAGATTGCTCCTCACGTTCTCTTAAATTGATATGTTTCTCGCATAAACCTTCTTTACTGACTAGTTAACATCTACTTTATATATAACTTAACTTTAACCAAATATAACCCAAACAAATATCTATGAGAGCCAAGTTACATTTCTTCATATAAGGACAAATATTCTTTAAACAAGAAAATGTTTTGGGGTTTCAAAATTTGAATCAAATCTTTTTGTTTTGTTTTCTATTAATTATTACGTGGACATGAAAGCGAGAGGACGAAGAGACATGCCTTGGACCTAACCTAACAAATAAAAAACCGAATATTTTGTAATGAGCTGTTTTTTTCTATTTTAAGTTGATGAAATAATTATTTCACTCAGAAAACCTTTAAAAAATATTGTCTTTTGGGAATCAGGATAACTGATCTATCACGGCATTTATTAGAAACAAATAAAGACAGATTAATTCAAAGCACAATGATGTATTTTTTTCCAAAAAATCCTTGGAACTTTTAACCACAAAGTACAAAATAAGATTTACTTATTTTTTCAAACTTTATTTTGAGAAGTACATATGTGGTGTAATAGAACTAATTTTTGAGGATACATTTTAAAATTCTCCAACTATTATGAATTCTAGGACATAAGGGGAAACTATAAAAGATTTATAAATGGTGAAAAACATAAAAGATTCAAACAAATAGAGCTATAGAAAAGGTCAAATGGGCCTAGAGAAAACTAAATTACACACAGCTTTTGTAAATGGTTGTTATTACTCAACTAACCTACAAGCTAAATATATTTGGTATCGGTCAAAAAACTCACGACTCAACACTTCCCGTCGTTCTTTGCTTGTATCGTCGTTTTCTTCTTAAGAACGGATCCACCCAGTCTTTGTCCTCTTTCGCCGCTTTTTCCCATCGTTGTTTGAACATTTTCAACTCATTTGTTGATTGCCTCCTAATCTGCATCCATCCATATAATTTCTTTCTTTTTATTTCCAGTTCACCTCATTACTAATTGGTATCTCTACCACATAACAACTATTATAAAGAAATCATCATATACTTGACACCATCTTTGACAAACTGATAACAACGTAAAATGATCTAAAAGGAACATGTTAAAAAAATATAAACAGGGGTAACTGGAGAACGAAAATGAAAAATAGAACACCCAAAGATTATTGAGGCGCTAGTTTATGGTTAACCAAAAGCTTTTTAAACAAGCGCAAAAAATAAGCCAAATATGACCTAAAAAGTTGCACATGCAAACAGTCCTATGATTTTCCATGGAGTACCTTATGTACAGCCTACAGGACTTATGTGAGAGTGTCGAATTTTCTTTCGTGAAAATGGTATTTTCAAAGTTTAAAGTCCCTTGGGAAAAAAGAATGGATGGATGTAATTTATTTAAGCATGAACACAGTTTATACGGTACAAGAAGAGTAAGTTGCTTTTACCTCAGCTCGCGTATCAACGGCATGTGTCTGCAGGAAAAGAATAAAAACGAAAACATGAATATAAGTGTATGAAGCAACGGGGATGGATCGGAACACATAGGAAAAGGAAACAACTATAGACTTTGTACCTTCGGCAAATCTGAATCATTTAGAATCTGCACCAAACAAATATGCAGTTTATTTAATTAAGGTGGAGAATAAATTGAAAAATCTCATGGGACAAGATAGGAGTTACTGTCCATGGTAGCATTTAACTATCATCTGTATATATAGATGAGAGGAAGTAATTCGTATCAAGCGTAAAGGGAAAACCTTTTTAGCAGAAGGTCCACCTAACGATTGTATTCCCTGATGAACAACGTATTGACTGTCAACAATTCCCACCTTCTTTGACCGGTCCCCCTGAAGAATGCAAACATCAAAAACATATAATCATAACTGCAACATTTCCACCTGTGGAAACTTCTCACATTAAATTTGTTCGTCTATCACTATAATTCCATAAACCAACCAAGTCTGGTGGTGATTGTAAGTTCAAACTCACCTGTGCACAATACCCAAGTTTTATATCCATTCCCCATCCATGAACAAGGTCATTCTGCAAGTAAAACAAAATCAATTATGTTAAAGGCAACAACAAAAATACCATCTTGTCAGAATGCATCATGTACTTTGTTGTTTTTCACATCTCCAAACTTATCAAAGGGCTCTAATTTCATTGATATGATACTACTCAGTTTCCGATGGTATTCAAAAGTCTAGATTTTGATTATGCTAACCACAAAAAAGAGAAGATTAAATTAATATATCTTTGTTTATAAAGAAGGACCAGCATGGAAGATGCATAAAAAATGTCAAAAGCTTATCAGAAACAAAAAGTCCAAGCTGGTGAAGCATAGTCTTTAGTCCTTGTATACAGTTCTACAGTTGGTTCTCTTGCACCTTTTATATAAATAGATCTTCAAAATCACAAAAACCCACATTATGAAAGACCTGATAGTTAGCGAAATGAAGTGAACGTCACCTGAATAAGATGCCAAGCACAATGCCATGCAGCCCTGGAGAAAACCGGAGCCATTCCTTCCACAAATCTGTATTTCAAAGAACCATATAACATTTTCAACTAAATTTTACTTAGTCTGACTACTCTTCTTGAGACATGGACTAAAGTTATCGTGCTTAATCTATTAAGCCTTGAAGCAATCAGTAAGTTCACCCGGCAACCAAAAGGCCATTGACCTATCAGTTCCCGGTAACCCCATCCTAGGTTCTAGTCTCACCAAAGGTGATAAGTGTGTGTGAGTTCAATTTCCTGTATATAAATACTATATACTTCAAAAAGAAAAAGTTTACCCCGCACATGGTGGCCCATTACTGGCATCTGAACATTTCACACTGCCTCTGCTGTCATACACTCTTCTGTTTGTTAAAAAAAAAAGTTATGGGCATTAGCAATCAAGTTAAAGAATGGAAATGCTAATTTCATAAACTAGGAATCATCAAGTTGTTTACCTATGAAACTTATTTGTTCTCTTGCGTACTGTGATCCTATGATGTATACCAGTTGAATTTGGATCTAAAGCTGGCTGAGATATCTCTAATCCTTCAGCTTTAACAATATCCAAGTATCTGCAAATATAGAAAGCATGAAAAACCTTAACCAACTTCCCCTAGTCGACCTCTTCATGTTTTCAAGAGCAAACGATTAATAGGTTTACATCTGCTAGATTTAGGGGCCATTTACCAAATTCTTATTGGGTAAGCGCTTACCGGCAAGAGATTCACCCTCTTTTTTTACCTTATTGTGTAGTGTTCTCCCATGAAAATGGATTGTTGGTAAGCATCTTAAGTCCTTGCCATGCTTAATCAATAAGGTAAATGTTATGGTAAGCGTTTAGTAAACGGCCCCTTACTCTTGTTGCCCACATCTCATGATCTCCATCAAAAAATGTAATACCACTTCAAGAACACGAAGTAGCATCATAAAAGAAACACATAAATGGTCGGAGCAAGCAAGAGAAACATTCGCTATTATTTTGCATAATCTATTGATTCTCGGAGAGTAGCTTGAAAACTTCCGAAGCATGCTTTAATCATAAGGATGTGCCATAAAAAAGCTCAGAAAAACAGATAATGCTGATGGCTTAAATATAACGATTGTACCTTCTGGGATTGAAATGCTGCACTCCCAGGTCTTCATCCCAGAGAAATATATAATCATATATGGAAACAGCAGCTGGATGTAGAAACCGTTTCGCAAACCACCTAAAATCATGTTAAAGTTTAATAATTGGACAATTGTTGATAACAAACAAGTAATGAGTTTCTAACTAAAGGGACAGTTGTTGATGACAACCAAGTACGGAGTTTGTAGCTTAAGTTACTTCACTTTTCGCATAAACTTCCATGTAAAATATCATTATAGATCATAATGAAGTTCAAATAACCAAATCAGGCCGAAGAGCAACACATGTTCCAAACTTTTGTTGTTCATCATGCAAAAATGAACTTAAACCAATTAATTGCTCTAGCTTTCTCTCAGAATTTTGTACTCGTAAACGTTCTCTCTTTACTCATTAGACCTCCTATAGAAGCATCACACCTAAGACTAATGCACCATAGAAAAAGCACCAGTGACATGTATTCCAACAAAGATTGCAAACCTTACCACTTTGTTTGGTTTTGAGCTACAACATGTATTGCTTTATTGCTCCACTCAAGATCTCGCCAGCCATCCAACTTCCCATCATAGTGGAACAAAATAATCGTAAAATTTGCTCGAAGAAACTGAAATTGCTATTGTTAGAGCACTAAATTCACAGAGTGAAATATCATATACGTATAGAACAACTTGTGAGCATCAGATGATAATCGATCATTGTACCTTTTGAACAATAGTATTAACATTACGCTTCTGTTTCAGACCCACTGGAATTGCCAGCAAGTTATGTGGAGTGGAAATATTAGCCTGCACATAAGATAACTGACCAATCATACACACAAGAAAAGTACTTGGTAGAGCAGATATTGCAGAAGGGCAAATCAGTAATTGCTGGTGGTTGAAAATAATTCAGTTACATATAAGATCAACTATGCAGCAAGGTTGAGTCTAACCTTCAACTTTGAACTACTTGTCGACCATAAAGGTTTTAATTCCAAGTCAGATTTATCTTCTATAATGCCACGAGGTAAACCCTTCAAGCTTGTTGAAGCTGACACAGATTCCTAGAGACGAGCACCAAGAACAGTACATCAATATTTAACAAAATAAAGATGCAGTAATGGACCCTAAAAATACAAAGACCAATCAAGCCACAAGTTTCACCAAGAACAGATTAGTTAAATGATAACCAAGGTCACATTTTAAAAAACAGATTCTGGTGTTTTCTGAAGTTGCACCTTTGATGTGTAGAACCGAAAAACTTCGAGTCCAGCTGATGAGACATACAATAAAAGCAAATTATTAGTAAAACCATGAGGAATAGAAGATTGGAAGTTCAAAAGCATCTTAATTTATGGGAGCTAGTATAAAATAAAGCAGTTATTATCGATTGACCTAGCATCAGACAGGGATGGACACATTATCACTATCTACAAAGAATTTTATTGAACAACAATTCATATAGGAATAAGAATTAAAACTATATTTAGAACATGATACGATCATATCGGATGTGTAGCTTTTGATCAATATTTATTTTCCATGACCAAATTCCATGCTCATGACAGTATTTACTACTAGTTTTCCTTTGCTATATCAATCCATGCAACCTTTTTTGGTTTTGATGATTGAAGCTATGAGATTTGGCCACTCGGTTTCCCTTTTAGCAATATGAACCAATGATGAATAGTGCTTAGCAATTTAGTTGAAAAAAGGATAACCACATAGTTGGAGCCCTTTATAGATCCTTAATGTGAGCATTTAACAAAGCAACGAGTGCAAAGAATGCAAAGAATGCACCAAATAATCTGTAAGCAGACCTTCGATCAAATAATGCAGGATACATGAACACCTAATTTAACAATTTAAATGCAGTTAATAATATAGTCATTGGCAGTGTCACCTCTGTCTGCAAATACTGGTAATTGGTTGTTCTATATACAATGTATAACATTATTGTACCAATGACTCCCATGAATGGTTTCATTTTGAATCTGCAAAGTCCCTGCATATAGAAGCCCTCAGCATGATTAGAATTTCTTTTGCAATATCAACAATGTGGATTTCCTGAGTTAGCCTCGGAATTAAACTGAATTCAACTATATAAGCTTACCGGATCAATATGGATCTGTCTTTTCTTCAATAGAGTCCTCCATGGCTTAGCTTCTCTCATAGACGGATATTATTTCTATATGTTCTCATGCCAAACTGCAGCCAATAAAATTGAAGAAATATAACAACAAGAAGATAAACCAGCAATTTTGCAGCTTCTATACAACTTTGGATAGGAATCATCAGTGGCAGCCACAGAAGTTAAGTGCATTAGAAAGCCTTAACATATATGCTGATCTGATTTAAACTATAAACAGCTCTATCAGTTGTGGTGCATGTCCAATATATTGCATAACAATTCAAGCATTTCCATGCTTTTATCTTGCACCATAAAGTTGCAGATCACGGTACAGAAAAATTGGGACAATCAATTCTGTTGAAAAATTATACAAAGCATTGTTATCTGAAGTTACAATTAATCATTATAGTGTGAAATGCTCTTTCAAACATTTTTCTCTTTATCTATGAGTGCATGTATGGCTAGTAATGGATCTGAAATATGGAAGAAAAGCTTACAAAGTATCAGGTGTTGGAAAATTGTAAAGAATTTCTCTGTTAGGAAGACAGATACTCTATTTTGCCCTCTTTCACATATTTTTTCTACAAATGAGGGTTGCAATCAAATGGATACGCAAAATAAAAACACAAACAACGATTCTTGAATCTTTAAAATTTCACAAAAAATAACATTTGAGCAATTGTGGCAGGAACTTTATCATAGTTTAATGCTAATGAATGTGTTCAAAAAGCACAACCCTTTGAGGTGTCATATTACCTTCCCTTACGTGAGTTTTCAATTATAGCTGTTTGTGTAATCAACTGCTACTATTGCACATCACTTTTGCATCAATATGTTATATGATAACCATTTAAAGCTGCTTGATATAACAATCAGCCATGAAGTAGTATCAGTTAAACTTACTTAATTCAGAGCCAAAAGAGTATAATTCAGTTAAAACTCACTTTCTAATATATATATGTAAATTCAGAGCCAAAAAAGAACATATAATTAATTTAATGTGTAGATTTGTCAAAAACCATACTTACCAGCATCAAACACATTAAATTTCAACTCCCATTTTCTAATCTAGGAAATGGTGAATTTGACCATCAAAGGTCAAACTTAGATATTAACGGTAAATAATCTATCAAGACAACAACACTAGCTATTAGGCTTTTTCAACAATTGGATAGATTCGCGTGCAAGACGTTAATCTCACTCAACAAAGTGAAAATTTCGAGATGCAAATTGTCTGCATGTGACTCACCAAAACAAATTAAAAATCAAAAACTCAACCAATCCAGAAATTGAAATTGAAATTGAAATATCCATTTTCTAGTAGGCGGCCAAAGCAAAAAAAAAAAAAAAACAAAAAAAAAACATCTTTCAATCAGCAAAAAATCATCTCTTACTATCAACTCTCATAGAAATAGATTATTTATTAAGAAACATAAACACATCTGAAATCAATTCAGCAATCTGAAGCAAAAGTCACACTAATAACAAAACAGTAGAATACAAATTAATAGATCGATCTCAGACTATATATAATAATAATGAAATCAAACAAACAAACAATCAGAGCCTATGAATTCAATTGAATGCTTTTAAAATCAACAACAGAAGAACACACCGACCTCTGAGATTCGCAATCAGTAAAGCAAAATTCAAAATCTGAGCAGCTCAACTAAATTAAGCTCCAACAAATCACCGGCGATTAGAATCGGATTTTTTTTCCGGCTGTGCGAAATTAGCTGCGTATATTGCTTTGTCTGCGTATTATGATGTGTATATATATATCTATATATATATATAAGTTACATACATATATATATTTTATAGAGAGAGAAAGAGAGAATTTTAGAGAGAGAGAGAGAGAGAGAGAGAGAAATGAAGAAGAAGAAAAAAAAGAAAAGAAAAGTGTCGGAAGTGGGAATTTCCACGTTTCACGGTAATTAGATTTATATGCACGCGTGTTCCTTGGCCGATGGTTGAGGGTGGAGAGTGTAAATTTCTTTCTTTCATTCTTTTCTTCTTTCATCTTTCTTTAGCATTAGTATTAGAATTAGCATTAGCATTAATTACCTCGTACTTTGTTGATCCTCACTATTAATTTACCATAGTCACAATTAAGGGGGCGTTTGGTATGGGGTATTGAGGGGTCAGGAATGGGAATGATAATGAAAACTGCTGTTTGGTTTGATATTATATAATGGAATCATTCCTGCAGATCCATTAATTTCCATTCCTGACCAAATTGGGGGAATGAATTTTTTGTTTTTACTTGGTTCCTTTTTTTCATGCATTGTTCCATCTATGAGTGTTAAATGAAATATCTTTTGTATTTTCAAGTTGGAAAAACATATTTTTTTTAATAAAACAATTTTTCATTGATTATATTGGGTTAACCAAACAGCATCAATGCAATGCTCATTCCTATTCCCATTCTCCTGCATTCCCATTTTCATTTTCATTCTCATTTCTTGAAATGAACCAAACGCCCCCTAAACTATATGAATAATTATGTTGATTTAGTTTGAAAAAAAATTATGTTTGGCAAACTAACCGATAAGGTAGCTATTGATGAATAAGTCAACTTATAAATAAATTATGTTTGGTAAAAGCTAGTCTATAAGTATGTAAAATGATAAAAAATTGTATTTTATAGTATAATAATTAATATTGATAAGGATATAATTGGAAAAGAAAACTATAAAAACCTCATGAAACACTACTCTAACTAGCGTTTTAATAAGCTAGTTTATGGTTCATCCAAACATGTACTAGCTTATAAACTAACTTATTATTTATTTTATTTTGAACAGCAGATAACTCATGCACACATCCTGATACAAAGTCGACGAGGTATCCGATATCCATACGGGCACGCGACTAATCCTGGACGACAATGGACCGACCCGAAAGCCAACTCATGATCAAGGTATCGCCACATGTTCATCCTATGAATCAAATCCGGATAGACAAAGATGTCATCCACTGTCCCTCCCAAGAATCTTACCGATCACTAGGCTACTAAGAGCATCTCAAACAGCTTCTTCATTTTGGAGAAATAAAAAGTCAAAATCTTCAAACAAAATCGTCTACATCTCCAAGAGATTCTCTATTTTGAGAGTACATAATTAATTAAATTTTTAAAATTGTTAAATGCAACCAATAAAAAATACTTCTCTCTCCTAATATTTATTTTATAGTAATTTCATTGGTTGAAATAATTTCTCTCTTTTACGTAATCATTTTTGGAGACATTTCCAAATTTTGGGACTTTTATAATCTTTCTCCTACTTTCTCCATTTTGGAAAAAGATTTAGGAAAGCTGTTGGACAAAAAACCCGTAAAATCTTCATTTTAAAGAAACTATTGAAGATGTTCTAATGTTTTATTATAAGCTAATTTATTTTTGTCAAACACAATCTAAATAGTTTTTAACTTTTAGTTTAGATTTTAAATAACCATATTTTTCAAACATACCAAATGAAAACAAGATAATTACATATGCACAATTAGGCTATGTTTGGCAAGCGTAGCTTATAAGCTAGCTGGTAGCTGATAAGCTAGCTGTTGATTGATAAGCTTGCTAGTAGCTGAAAAGCTAGCTGTTGAACAAACTATGTTTGGCAAAAACTAGCTTATGAGTATGTAAAATGACCAAAAAGGATATATTTGAATTTAATAATTAATATTAATAAGGGTATAATTGGAAAAAGCTACAATAAGCTCCTCATAAGCTACTCAAAGTAGCGTTTCAAAAAGCTAGCTGATAAGCTAGCTTCCTGATACATGTTTGGATGGACTAGCTTATAAGCTAGCTTATGCTTGCCAAACACAACCTTAGTATAAATGCACCTAGATATTGTTATGATAAAGTAATATTTTAGTAAAGTACTGTTTTCGTCTAATTAAATTGAAACTATAATTAAAATAATACTCGAGTAGTATGTTGTTAATCAATTTATAAACAATGTATATGATTCATCAATAATTTAAATAAAACATTTACTTTCAAAAAATATTGCAAATCGAATTTAAATTGAAACTTATAGGAATCAATATCAAACTAATCAATTGGAAAAACATAATCAACTTAAATGAGTAAATAAGTTTAATGGAATCAATTAGTTAAGTGAAAGGTTTAATATAATAAACATTGAAATATTTGAATAGAAAGTTGATTGTCAATAACTCTAATCGGGCCTTTATGGAATTCACTTTCAATGACACCAAATGTATCACTTAGGCCACATGTAACGCCCTCGGGTGAGGGGCTCAGATTCGGTCTCGAGCTTGACGGGTAAGGCAAAACACTAGTCTCGGGTAAACCTGGAGGGTGAGGCCCTCGGGTTCCCTCCTCTCTCTCTCTCTCTCTCTCTCTCTCTCTCTCTCTCTTCCTTTTCTCTTTTTCTCTTTCTTATATTAAATTTACGTATATATTAAAATAAAAATAGGTTAGTTTAATGTAGTGGTACTCCACTTTAGGGTAACGAGGATAGGAAAGAGAAAAGTTGATGTGACGTTGATGTGACATCAGGGGTTCAGCCAATGTTTTAAAAACCGGTTGAATCGGTCCGGTCAAACCGGTGAAAGGACCGGGTCAAATGTGACCGGTGTTATGGTGTTTTAAGAACAGGATTGAACCGGCTGGTTTACTGGTTAAACCGGTGGATCGAACCAGTAAAAAACCGATTGACCCGATTTTTTTTTTAAAATATTGCGTGTAAAACTTATTGTAATTTGTATTTTAAATGTTTTTTAACATGCAGATATCAAATTGTTGGTTATATATATATATATATATATATATATGAATGTAAGAAAATGCAAAAAAAAAACAAAACAAAACATAAAAATGCTTAGAACTAGTTGAACCAGCAGTTGAACCGGTCATCATAACTAAAAACCCGGTTTTTAAAACATTGAGTTCAGCAAGTTTAGAGAGTAGTGATACTCATTTAAACCCAAGATATGCATCTATTTGAGCAAAATCTCCTCACATTTTTATAGATAGAAGTATACTCCAAAGACAATAAACCTCGAATCTTGTCATATAAAAAAATCATTTTTTACAAAATATAATTCTTAGAACATACAAGATAATTATTAGTATTGATTAAAAAATTGACTTTATTTTATATTTTGTTTTTATTTTAACTTTATAAAATCTATCAGGCTATGCGTATCGCAGGTCTGGGCTGAGCAGGCTTAAGCCCGGCGGGCTCAGCAGGTAGGGCGGGCAGCGGTAGGCGGTTCTCCATGCCGGCGGGCTCAGCGGTTCACGGGTTGGTCAACCCACTCTTTTATGTGTTGTGTGTGTATGTTGTGTGTTGTGTGTGAGAGGGTAGCGAGGGTTGGAGTACGGATTGTAGAGGGTTAAGAGAGGGTTATGAGAGGGTTAAGAGAGGGTTGGAGAAAAGCTGATGTGTCAGTTGATGTGACAGTTAGGCTGGGAGGGTTGGGCCGTTGGGGTACTCATACCTTATACTCAATTTTTAATAACTTGTACAATGGTATCAATTATTAATGTATTTTTCTCAACTTTGTTAACCTTATGAAAAATAATTATTAATGTATTTTTCTCAAATTTGTTAAGCTTATGAAAAATAATTAAAATGAATGGAATGCCACAATGACTAAAAAGATAATTTTGAAAGATCAAAAATAAGAAGTAGTTATAAATAACAACCCACGTAAAGGAAATCGTAGTTTACTTTTAATTAGAAGAAATCGTTTTCTAATATGATAATACAAGTTTTGTAGTCTACGAGATCTTAAATTTCAACCCCAAATTTTGATTCTTGCATTTATAACAATGGGTTTCTGAAATAGATATATGGAATGATGTTTGATAGCCGCTTAAAAAATGATGAAGATCATGATAGTAAGTAAAGACTTTTTCGATACTCCTCTTTCTCTTTCTTTTTATCAAAATTGCTACAATAATGACGTATAATTGGGTTAATAATCAATAGAATTTTTATTCTATGATTTGTTCAAACCATCGACATAAAAACTATAAAGTATAAGAATATAATAAATAAATAAAATAAGGTTTAATATTAAATGAATAATGATAATCTCATTCATTATGCACATGCTATTTATGGGATACCATCGTTGAAAGTGTTGGGTCTAATGGCTATAATGATATTAAAGTTGATTATTTTGCACTAAAAGTGTGTGTATTTATATACTATATCATACTAATATTTTTTAATATTTATAATTGTATAACTTATAGTAAAATATTGTCTTTCAATGATATGGCGAAATGGTTATCGGTTAGGAGTTTCATAACGTCTTAACCGAGTTCGAGCCTTTTGTGCGCATGCCTAAGGATATTTAAGTGGAGCATGTTTAACCCCAATAAATTGTCAGGGATTAGTCAGGCTTTGGCCCCGACAACCTTCCAAAAGAAAAACAAACAAACAAACAAACAATTATGCAATTATGCTAAATGCTTATACGTACAATATTACGAGAACGATATTACATTATTAATATGTCGACTTTAATAATGAAAGCCATGTGGACATCAAATGTGGACCATGGCCTCATTGACTTTACATAACAAATAACAGAATAATCGTCTCGATTAAGTTTATTATTTGCAATTTCAATTATTTGGTCATTTGTGACAGTTCTTTCATTAGTATGTCGTACTATAAAATTTTTTATGGTCGTTAAAGTCACCACCATTGTGATTCGATTTTTGTTACCACTTGGTATTGTTACCGAAAACTAAGAGGATACAATAACGTATCAAATCTCAAATTTGCGTTATAGTGATCAGCAATGGTGAAACACAAACTGAAATTGTAAATCACTGAATTACAATTGATTGATTTTTGGTCATACATTCAACAACTATAATCTATTGCTATTTTATCTTATATTTAAATAATAACAGTAATAATAATGGAACAATTTTTCAAACTATTTGTAGCAACCAATAGAAAAAAAAAAGTATTAGATATTTCAAACTATTTTGTTTTATAGTGCAATAATTATTATTTGTTCAATTCTCCGGGTAGAATAAGTTATTTTAACAATTTTGTAGCAGCAAATATTTAATATGTATTTTATAAATATAATCTCTTACTTAATTTGAATTAACCAATAACGCAATATGCAATCTTATCGAAAATGTGTATGGTAAGTTGGTAACGAGATCGATTACTTCTTTTGTTTATATAACTAATATTCAAAGAGCAAACTACAATTTTGGTCCTTGAGGTTTACACAAATCTCCAAAAATGGTCCATAAGCTTTAATAACTATAATTAACATCGGCCATGGTTATTATGCAACCCACTAAAAGGTTACAACCCGTACGACCTTCATCTAAACCATTCGTTTAGCCCATTTATATAGATTCTTATCGATTCTCTAGATGTATTTTCGTGATTTCATCAAATTTCAGCAACAAATATCGATGCACATGACGAATTATGAGAAGCATCACATGAAAGTGATACTTTCGTGATGCATTCATGATATAATATGCATTTAATGTTCTAATATGCATTTAATGAAAATGATATTCATTGTAGGTAATATTATTGCATGAAATTACTAATCATTGATGAATCGCCTAATTAATCATAAATAATGGGCTAAAATTAATGGTTTATATGAAGGTTGTACGGGTTGTAACCTTTTAGTGGGTTGCATAATAAACTAACCCATTAACATCCTTACTATATATAAAGGTGGAGGTTCAAACGAGAACCCTTGTTATTTGAGAGAACGCAAGAACCATCGTCCATGTACAAAATGATATATGATTCAACACTAACGAAAAAAAGGCAAGTGGACCATGTACAAAATCATCTGTAATTTTACACATGTGATTTTATATGTGAATCGTATATGATTTTGTACGTGAAATATATATGTGATTTTTTACTTAAATCGCATATGATTTTGTACATTAATCATATGTGATTTTGTACGTGGGTGAAGGTTCTCGGGTTCTCGCAAATAGCAAGGGTTCTCGTTTGAACCATTCCCTATATACAAATAAATTATATATAGAGACAGGTAGGATCAAACGAAAACAATAAATACTTAAGAGAACAAGCTAACTAAGAAAATCACACACACACACACACATGATTAATGCGACTTTGCTCGCGAATTAAGTCGCGACCAAAGTTGTTGAGTGGCGTTTTTTTACAAAATCATATATGATTTTGTTGGTTTACTATTTAAATAGATATTGTTCTCGTTTGAACCCCACCCTATATATATGTATGTATTTAGTGGTCGGTTTGGTCCAAACCATCCAAAAATCCTCCAGATCGTGAACCAAACTGGATCGTCCGGTTTGGCAATTTTTCAAGTCAGGCTGGCGCTGGACCGCCAAACCGTAAAAAAATGGTTTGGTTTGATTTGATTTGGTTCGACCGGTTTGAGCTACAAGGATCATTATTGGAGACCACCACTACCTAGGTTTGAAGCTATCTAAAAACCACCACCTAATTTTCTAGGTTTGAAGCCATTGAACCACTACAGACCCCATCATCGAGTTATATGTTGCGGGTGTTTTGTGTTTGTGATGTGCGCGTCTTCCCTATTGTGTGTGTGTGGAGGCTGTATGCAATCTTTGGTCGTTTGAATCTCGTCGGTATCAATTGGATGGAGGAAAATTAGGCATGCTAGAAAATATTTTATATTTTATGCAATCTTGGCCTTGGTGTGTTTTTAATCTTGTCTAGGTTCCTTGCAACAATCTTCACTATTGATATCGTTCTTAGGTTTCTTATACGCCATTTGAGATAGACAGGTCTGTGTGTATGTATATATACCGTAACAGAGAAAGTGAAAATGGTGTCTACCTCATCAGTAAAATAACATCCCCCCCCACATGCATACAATGCACACACTGCAGATATACACTGCATACTATGAATACACACATTGCATATATATGTAATGTAGTACACATACATACACTACACATGATGTCCATATAAAACACACACATTGTGTTTATAAGCTATGTGAGGGAAATCATTGAACAAGATGACTGCAAAAGAGATCTTCGACGAGGGAGCGATAAGGAGATGGTGATGAATCTGTCCTTGTGTTTGATCCAAGGAAGAAGAAGTGAGCTAGGGGTAACCGGGGTGGGGTGGGGTAGCTAGGGGTAAAACACAAAACTAGGAAAAGATAAAAAAAATGATGAAAATAACCCTTATTTAATGGACCATAATTAACTAAGTTAGTGAGAAGGACCAATTTAAAAATAAGGATGATAATTGTAGTTATTGAAATTTAGAGACTATTTTAAAATTTTGGTGTGAGATGTAAACCACATGAATCAAGATATTAATTGATAATATAACCTATTAATAAAAATTAGTTTCAATAAACAAAACAAAATATTTGACCATGAACTTATATATGGGTCACCTTGAGCAATGAGACTTAAGTAGCATAAAATGACGTCATTCCTACCAATCATAAAGGAACATGTTTGTGCTTTAGGTGACTAGAAGACAATCTAATTAGACAAATTCATGAATTAAATTTGATAAAATATGTGTTTATTGTAATTATACAACTTGTTTTTCATTTAATATTTTGGTTTTATCGATAATGATGACTATGATTTTTATCTATAATTGGTTTATGACATGCAAAAACAAATACGTAGTTGAAATTTGCAATTCGGTTTTGATGATTAAATAAATGGGATCATGGATGTGTCTAGAATGACAAATTGACCCTTGAACCACCCGATTGCGGCATAGTATGATCAAACGCTTTCTAAAGTATCTTGGACAAATATTTTGCTCAAATAAAGATCGTAGTTTGTAAATAACCTTTCTAAGAAGATGCATATTCATCAAAATCTTAATTAAAACAAATATGTATCAAAGAGTTTGATATATTGTATGTATCATACATCAACACACCATACAATTAAAATCCATATATATATATATATTATTGTGTGTGTGTGTGTGTGTGTGTGTGTAGAGAGAGAGAGAGAGAGAGAGAGAGAGATTGTAAAAGTTTTTAATTCATATTTAACTGAATAAAAGACGGATGAATATGTTCTAAAGTAACATTGTCATGCCCCAAATAACGTTTTGTAGAACACGTATGACCTTTTTCACTCACATATATGACCACTTAACACTTATCATGAGATTGTTAACTACGTGGTTGTCAATCCATGTCTGTGGTTGTCACAATCTTATTTCTTTATTTGTGTGAACAATTAGAAGCTGTATTCGGATATTGTTAGAAAGAATAAATTCTTAAAATGTAATGTCTTATGATGATGGTTAATTAGGGTTCACATCCATCATGTGACTTGAACATGATGAGTCATGCACATGGTGACATGGATACATGACATCATGAAGGTTGCCATTTATTGTTGGATATCATAGGCATGTGGAAAGGAGCATGACTCATGGACCTGAAAAATATGAGGGGGATTAAGTGTACAAATTAGAAAATAGAAGAGGATATTCGACTTCAAAACCAAAAAATATGCAAAAAAGGGTTTAGATAACGGTATAAAAGTTGAGTTAATATGAAAGCACGAGAAATAGATTTAGACCTTTGATCACTTTTAATTTCAAGTCCAATCATGAATTGCGTTTGATACCGAGATTGATCCACTGCATTCAATGCAATTATTTGATGCATCTGATTCTAATAGTATCCAAGTGTTGATAACACTTACCATATTTCTCACATTAACTCAAATTTTCATCAGAACCTAACCTGACTTTACAAATTTATTACAGTTTTTAAACAAGAAAAAGTTATAAATTATGATTTTATAGTAAATTTTTAGCATACTATTAAAAAAAATAAAGGTTGAACAATCACACTTGCTAACGCTTATTTGGTCTCATGATTAGATATTCTTATCTAAACTCTATGACAAAATTGATTTCTCTTGTTCTAAATATAGTTACATGATAAATGGATATGTATAAGTAGTTAGATGTTGAAGAAACCAAATTAAAAAAATATGGATACCAAAATTGAAATGACATCATTAGATGGCAATTTTTTCCCAATTATCTATTTAACACATGATCATTGCCTATATTTAATATTTAATGAGTATTCCAATATCTATTTTAGTAATACAATGAAAAATTCTTCATACTTAATATTTTATATGCGATAATATAATAACTTTAGTTTTATATTTTATATCATAAACCTGTTTGGATCCGACCCGTATTATTGAGCCATAGTTAATGGAATAAAACTATTTAATAACCAAATTAATTCAAATTTAGTAAACAACATATTATTTATTACTTTTTATAATATATAGTTTAACAAACCTCACCTGCCCCAAACTCCCCATAGAAAAATCATTTTAATTGTTAAAATTATATTTATATGAAAAATTAAAAAATTGAACTGTCATCACTTAACCTTCCCCAAATTATTCCTAGAAAATTATATTTAATTGTTTACCGCTTTAAAATAGTTGTTGAATGTTGATGATTCATTATTGTAAGTTATAAATAGATGCATCTTCTAAAAATAGGTTTTATCTATTTATTATAATTCAAATATGCTTTTTGTTGTATATAAATAGCTTCAATTTGACATCTTCTATATTTATCTTAGGACTATCTTCACCATAATGTATCCAACTTTACCCAAAAACCTATTGTATGTATCGAACTTAAAAAAGTGTTATTTCATGTATTAAAGTTTAAAAAATGGTTTATTGTGTGTTATGGTTTACCTACTAAACCCTTAACCGGTCACCCCCTTCTAAAAATGTCTATGTAGACGCCATGTCATTGCCACGTGGGTTCCATGTAGATGCCACGTGGGATAGCTTCATCCCAGTCACCTTCTTCTTCTTTGATTTGAAAAAAAAACCCTAAATTTATCAAGAACCCTAATTTCAATATATGAACCCTAATTGATTGAATGCCCTAATTGATTGAATGCAAAATCATATCAGAACCATACGCCATTTGCCATTTTGGGTCTAAAGGATAAAACCCCTAATTATTCAAGAACCTTAATTTCAATTTTGGGTCATCAAAAAACTCATCCCTAATTTTGATACACCATAAATCGAACAGATGCCGTTAAAAAGGTTTGAATCACATGAAAGGATTTCAGCAAACGACGTAACCTCGTCGGAGATGAATGTCCGGTTTGAGGCTGTTACGGTTCTTGCCGGAATCGTTATGGAGGCGGAATCATCACCGCAGGGTTGTTACCATAATCGTTGTGGAGGCAAAATCACCACCGCAGGGCTGTTACCGGAATCCCGACCATTAAGATCGTCAAGAACACTATCTGGACCAAATCGATTAGGCAAAGAAGCTTTAGGAGTAGCATCATCAAATTTGTGGGTTTAATTCATCAAGTAGCATCATCGATTAGCATTGGAAACACTATCTGGACCAAACACTATCTGAACCAATTCAATTTATGGATTTAATTTATAGTTTGATTCTAATTTTGATTTGTTAGGGATGAGTTTTCTTATTAGGGTTTTTCAAAGTAGGGATTTCATAAACCCACAATTGATTGGTTTTTCAAATTAGGGTTCTTGATAAATTAGGGTTCTTAATCAAATTAGGGATGAGATCAATGGAGAAGAAGATGACTTGTTAAAAAATCAAAATGCCACATAGGAATTCACCTGATACACATCAGCATAAACAGGTTAGTAGGTAAACCATAACACACAATAAACCATTTTTTAAACTTTAATACATGCAATAACACTTTTTTAAGTTCGATACATACAATAGGAATTTGGGTAAAGTTGGATACATTTTGGTGAAGATAGTCCTTTATCTTATTGCTAACGAGATAATATTTCCTATTTCAAGTTTTTGATTTTGATTTATTATTTAATTATCTTACTTATTAACAATAGCTAGTCGTATTAGTTTTGTTTTGTTTTTATCAATAGACATATTTGACAATTGCTAATTTAACATGATGGATGAGTGTTAAGTATGGGTGAAACATATTATTGATCCCGATCTTTTTGTTATTCGAATATTCGAAATTTTTGGTTTTCTTTGTATTGTGTTTAAATGGTAGCATCACTTTTGCGTTTAGGCTATGTTTTAACAAATTCTATTCTTAATGAATCTCATTAAAAATGTTTCTGTAATAACTCGAACACGAATTGAAAAATGAGACATGGGAACTCCATATATGCGTCTCAAGTTGTAAGTTACCAATAACTTCTATCATGATTGAAAATTTTTAGTTGGACTCAAAAGTTATTTGACCAACCTGTTACTTTGGACTTAGGTCGATATATTGATTGATAGCATAAAAACCCCAATTCTAATGACTTTATGATCAATTTGATTTTTGATGGACTTAATCATATGTTAAAACCAGAATCATCTGAACCGTATAAATCTGATTCAAATAAGTGGTATCGGAAAGACAAAAACTATATCAATTTTTCACAAGAGATTTGCGATTTTAGATATGTTTGGTAGGGAACTAGGGTTCTATGAGTAAAACTCATTCATGTGGACCCAAGAAACTTTCGACTACAATGATGACTTTAGGAAACTAATAACACATGGGAGACTGAACACCAAGACACATCATAATAATGCCAGGTCTCAAATCTTATCTACTAAATCAATTCAAATTCACGTTCATATGTATGATATATGAATATGTGTTGGGTTCTGATGAAAAGTTGAGGTTAATGTGACCTTGGATGATAAATGGATGCACATTAGGATGAGATGCAGCAAGATAATATGCATATACACTATATCAATTTCGTTCTAAAGCCTAATTCATTGAATAGCATGAGATTAAAAATGATCAATCTATTCGGATCCACCTCTCCCATCAACCTTAACTTTTCACCCAACCCTTTTGCCATATGAACAAACAATTATTGATGTTTTTTAGAAGACCAATTGTATAAATATGATTTTTATATGCTATAATGTTGTTTTTATTAAATAGTGGATGACAGGAACTTCTATAATGACTTTTGATAAGACACTCTTATTAAAGTTATATCTATACTTTCAAATGTTCAAAACCATTTTCATGGAAAATGACAACAGAAATATGAAATTGACATATAATTTTGCCGGTAGAAATTATTAAGATATAAAAATTCGTATAATATAATATCTATTAACAATAATTTTTAAACTACTTTTACATGATAAAACTGAAAATAAAATGATATTTAATTACTGATTAAATAAATTTAATAAAATTGACTTTTTGATATGTTGACTTATAAGATATCAAACTAAATAGGTCACCTAACTCTGATATGAACTTGCTTTAGGTTAAAAGAGTGGTTCTAACTTCCACAATGATTTGAGACACTTTTTCTTTATATGTGATAAATATAAAAGTATTTCTAGAAAATAAACAAATTATCTTGTTGTCTTTTTATATGTTATTACAACTTCTTTTGGAGATGTTATGATCAAATCAAATATTGGTATTTAATTTGATCTTTTCTTTTCTATATAAATACTGGAAACAAATTCTGAAATTGGTAAAAAGGATTTTATTTAAACTAAATGGTTACTTAAAAGGGTAAGGTGGACTTACGTTTAATGTGAAAGTTTTTGAAATAAATTTATAATTATGTTATCTATAGGGTGTTTGTTGTCTGGTTTGAATGGTTTAACCTCCCAACACAACAAAACAAACGACCACAAAGATTTAAAAATTTCCAAACCATGCGTTTTAACAGTAAGTGACCGAACAGGTCAAACCGGACAACAAAAATGTGATTGAGTACGACTAATTTAGGCGATTTGGGTCTCTTTCGAGTTTTAAACTAAAAAGACAATATCTATATCTAAAATAAAAGTTCCATCAATATATCATTGTTAAGAAAATAATCTACCGAATTATTAAAAAAACGTTTATCAATAAAAAAAGTATTGTGCAATTTGAAAAAAATAATTAAATAACCCCACCCATAATATTTGAACTTAGCTAATCAAAGGAAGGGATGGAACTTTGGATTTGATTTGTTACGTATTTTGAAAATTTGCCAATATAAAGTGGCTGAGAAACGAGCACTAAAAACATAACGTTTATATGAACTTTTTTAATAGAGTCATGAAACTCGAGTCTGCAATATGAAAACAAAATGTGACTAACATCGTAACACATGCCTATTATTGGTTGTCAATTCGGTCCAGACCATTCCATGAAATATTCAAACCATAAACCATAAACATTCAGACCACCAGATTGCTCAAACTGCCAAAACAATTTGGTTTGACTGGATTAAGCAGTCCAATTGTTTTTTGTACACACCCTTGGTAATCAAATCAAATTATTGGTTGCTAACAATAAGGAAAAAAAATCATATTTTGCGTTTATAATATAAAACACAGAAAAATATGTTTATAACTTAAGCATATAATAGAAAATCATGTATTTACGAAATCATCATAATTGTTCATAGCATAAAACTTAAAGCCGTGATACATGAAAGCTAAAAACATAAAAAGTACCTCAAATATTAAATTTTAGATTGTTTTCACGATCACTTCGTTCTAAAAAGCATACATGCTGATAGCGTGTTATTAAAAATACAAAAGAGAGAATAATAGTAACTTTTATCAATTACAAGTCCTTTGAATGGCGAAAAATTTACAAATTGAATCATTAAAGCAAATATTTATTATGATAAATTTTAATATTGAAAATTATTCTTTCGATCTTTAACAAATATGTAATCATTTTCGGTAATTAATGAAGACTATTACTTGATTTCTAAAATAATTTATGTAGTGTTGTTATTTTAAATTTAAAGAATCTTTTATTGATAAATATGACCCAAATAACCGATATAGGTTTCTTTTTTATTTTTTTAGTTAAATTTTTATTTTGTTAAATGTTCTACGAGATGATGCAAGTCTCATCGACCAAAATTACCGTTGTGCCTAATGAGCAACAACGTAATTTTGTTGTCTTGTTCTCTTATACCAAATGTACCCTAATTAAGTCCATTTTAGTACACGAAACGTATTCCACTAATCCGTAAAATTAATAGAAGTTATTTGACTACAAAATCATGTCTGCTCGTTGGAGCAAATTGGATCGAACCCTAAGTCAATTTTGGGCCACAACTACCATGGTCGTAAGGCATGAACAAAAATATAGAGTTGTAGTTACAAATTTTCTAGACGACAAATTGAATTGCCAAACCAATTCTTCAACCATTTGAATATAGAGAATTTTGATCAATCAAATAAAAAGTAGTAGATGGGTCGGCCTAAGACTTAGTGAATTGCTAACCAGGGGTGTAAACGAGTCGAGCTTTTATCGAGTAACTCGAGCTCGAGCTCGGCTCGTACGAGTCGAAATTTATCGAGTTCGAGCTCGAGTTCGATCCCAAAAAACAAGCTCGAATATTTAACGAGCCGAGCTCGAGCTTTTAAGAGTTTGACTCGAGTTCTTATCGAGCTTTTCGAGCCTTGTATAGCACATATATATTTTTATATTATTATATATATATATATACATATATTATGTATCTATAAGTGGTATATATCAAAACAACCTAAATATATATCTTTCGAGCTTTTCGAGCCAAGCTCGAGCTATAACCTAAATAACGTGTTTTTTATACAATTTCGAGCTTTTCGAGAGGAGTTCGAGCTATAATGTATCTTTCACGAGTCGAGCTCGAGCTTGAAGTATGAAAGCTCGTCGAGCTATCGAGTCGAACTCGAGCTTAACATAAAGTCTCGAGCCGAGCTCGAGCCCTGTCGAGCTCGAGCTCGGTTCGATTCGTTTACACCCCTATTGCTAACCGTAGAATATTATTACTTAAAACTAACAAAACAAAATAAATGAATGGTCAACAGTGTTGTGGCAGATTGGTTAACACTCGACGATTTATAATGCTCTAACCGAGTTCGAGCCTTCTCGTGCGCATGCTTGGGGACATTTAAGTGGGGCGATGTTTAGCCCCCAAATTGCCGGGATTAGTCGGGCTTTGGCCCGGACACCCTTCTAAAAAAATTGAAAATGAAGACCAATAAGAATACAGGTTCAAGCAACTTTTCCTTCCTTTCAGTAGAATAGATGGACCAAAGGTAAGGATATTTGAAAGGTTTGGACATTTCATTCCTTGTCTATCGATTACGTCTAGTTGCCACCAGTGATAAGCATGAGAAAAAGTAAGTGTCACATGAAAATACATTCACTACTTATCTTCCATAACCTAAAAGACACCGAAAAAGAAGGTAGTTTCAGATATAGAAGTAGGATTGTGTGAAAGTTAAGTTTGTAAAGCGAGCATTTATTTACTTTTAATCTTAAGTAAGTCCACCCATGAATCCGATGCATCTCATCCTAATATGCATCCAACGATTGATAACCACTTCTCATGTTTTTTCACGTTAATTCAACTTCTCAAAGAACCCAACCATAATAGACATATAATTTAATATGTGACTTCAATTGAATATATGACCTACTAATTAGTGTGAAACCATTTTAACCACTTTTTCCTTTAATAGGCCAACATGACATAGATTTATATAGTAATTTAGATTTGTTATGTTAGGAGGGCAAAATAGTAATCTCATGTTTTTGTCTAATAATCTTCCACCTTTTTTTTGGATGGAAGAAAAGAACTCCAGCACATCAAACTTATCCTTAAGATTATATACCTAAATGGGCCCTTTACATCACATTTAGTATTTCATATCATAGGTAGAAAAATCATCATCATCAAACCAAGGATATTTACAAGGGTGGTGAATTGTTGCACAAATTTTCAACAATAGTCATTCAAATGAAAGTGAGTTTTTAGAAATGTATTACACCATGCAAATTTGACCATCAAGTCCTTGCCATCTTTTCACTTCACAAATGCACATTTGAACAAAGAGATTACATATGCACCAATTGGCAAAAGGTCAACAATCACTGTACAAATCTGCAGCAATATTCTTCTTTAATCTTTTCATGAAATGGTTATTGTCCAATCTGTTGCTGAAATTTGTATGGTAACTGTTTACTATCTTTCTTTCTTTCACATAAAAAAGATACATATTTGAACGATAATACATTACATATGAAACACTATTCACAAAAGGTCAAGCTGCAATGGTGAAAATAAACGGCTTATTAGTTCTTCCTCACGTAATCTGTAGGCCATGGTCGGTTTGCTTGATGTTGCCAATGGCTGAGATATATGTATACATATATATGCGTATGTATATGTATTGTATAAGGGAAGGATCCAAAGACAAAAGTGTGAGGTGCTTGAAAGGGGTTTTCATTTGTACCTGGCTTGGTGGTGTCAATGGCTTCTGTGATCGGATCATGATTGTTGAAGTACAAGGTTTAGTTCTTGGGCTTTTCTTGCAGGCAAACCACCCCGTCTGCAACCAAAAAGAATTAATGTATTTTTGAACTAGCAATACTGCGGTATTCTAACTCAAGTAATGCTATATCCTCCTGCCAATCTTCCTTCGGGTCCTTTGCTTAAATGACTTTTACTTACATTAGTTTTCAATTAAATGACCTCAAATGGGTTTTCAATTAGGAGCATGACATTCTAAACTCAATGACCACTAGAAAGAGCAATCAACAAGGAGTACAGACGTCATATTCAATTCAACCACCCACAACATAACACTCTGATCTGTTTTAAGATTCTATTCTGATGTTCTGCAGACATCGTTTGTTACCGAATGGATCTGAAGGAAAATAGGGGAATATGCACATCCATTCAAGTCTTATAACAAGGTCAGAAGGGCGTTTACCTTATAACATTTGGGAGACTCTTGTGGATCTTTTGGAGATGCAGATGACACTCATTGCAGCATTCAAGTCTGTCATCAAGTTTTTGCAAATCATATGTTGTATAGAATCAGGGTTTAATGCTTTTCAGCAACTAAAGAACTAATTAAATCATGTACAGAACAAAAAGATAGTGGAACAAAAATGGCCCAACAATAACAGACCTTTTCTCTGCATGAAGATCAACACCCACTGCTGGAGGTGCTGAGATTGTTGAGCTGACTACAGGCCCAAACACTGATATCAGCTTCAATAACATTTCCAATGACACATTTATATGCCTGTATAAATTTGCAAATATGCAATAGTATTAATACTAGCAAGATTAATAAGCCATAAATGCAAGCCTTTTATTTTTCTATTAACAATAAAATAGGGAGCATCTCCATATCTTTTAGCTTTGATTTTGTTTTCAGCATTAGGTTAGCAGGTGTCCCTCCTACAACTAATTATCAAAAGCCATTACTTTGGCTTAATTCCTGTTTATGTGCAGCCTTTTCAAGCCATCAATAAATCACCATCACTCACGGTAGAAACGACAAAAATTAGAGCCGTGTGACGAGGTGCATGTATGTTTATAAATGGAAACTTGGGGTCGTTGACCAATAACCCTCATAGATAGACATACCAACTTTCTTGCATCTAGCAACGCCACGTGAAACTGATATCTCTAAACCCAGAGACAATAAGGTATAGAGAGTGGTGTGTGGTTTCTATTATGTATGCAGACGTCAAAATATAGAACAGAGATAATGAAGCAGCTGCTTTCTAAAGGATCCGATAGACTTCTGTTGTGGAAAGTTGAAGGATCCGATAGGAAGATTTGGTAAACAAGCACATGCAATGAAGGAAAATCATAATATTCCCAGTGATCTAATTTTGAATTGACTTCTGACACCAGACCTAAAACTCTGAAAGGATTGGCTGTTATATTTCTAACTTCTTGTCAGAAAACTGCTTTTGTGTATCGGAAACTAGGGGTGCTCAAAAACCCGACAAACCCGATGAACCCGATCAACTCAACCCAACCCGATGCAAAATAAATCAACCCGAAGCAACCCGATGTCTAATCGAGTTGAATTTTTTTCAAACCGAAGGTATTGGGTTGATATCGAGTTAGCGTCATGCGAACTCAACCCAACCCGACCAACCGATGAACCCGATATTTCTTTATATTTTTTAATTTATTTGATTGTTAAGCTCATATAAATATGTACCTTAGATAATTACACCATTGTATAGCCTCTTCATATATATATATATATATATATATATACACACACACACACTTTAAATCTATTCTCCATTTCTTTATAACTCTTGTATATGTATATATGTGTGTGTTAAGTCATATATACACACACATACACATGAAATTACGAAAAATAGTTGTGTACGGCAATACCTGGAAGCATTACATAAATCGTGTTTAACATTTTAATTATTCATCACTTTTAGGTTTATTATCTAACTTTAAACATAACCCGACTAACCCGATCAACTCAATCAACCCGAACGGGTTGGGTTGGGTTGAAGTTTTGTTTGGTTTGGGTTGGGTTGGGTTGAAAAAGTTTCAAACCGCCAACATCGGGTTGAATTCTCAAAACGCCCTCAACCCGATCAACCCAACCCGTGTGCACCCCTATCGGAAACCATAGCAGGAGCTCCTGAAACTTCTATCCCTAATTCCCTATTAACATATGTGCAGAGGTGGAACTCAATCCACCATGCATTAGTGATCAATTACACTTGGGGTGTAAGTGAGCCGAGCTGCTCGTGATCGACTCGTTAAAAGCTCGATTTGAGCTCGTGTTAAACGAGTTTAAGCTCGTTTAATAAATGGGGTTGAGCTCAAGCCTCTATGATTAAGCTTGCAAGCCTAAACAAGCCTAAGTTAATATATAATAAAAATACATATATTAAATAAAAAATAGTAAAAATAATAAATAAATAAAAATTAATAAAAATAAATAATGAATAATAATTAATAAAGAACATATTAATTATTGATTTATAGGTAAACAAGTCGAGCCCAAGCTTGCTACATCCTTGCCGAGCTTGAGCTCGAGCATGACACATAAGGCTCGAAAAGAGCCGAGCTCGAGCTTTATGAACTTAAACGAGCCGAGCACAAGCTTAGTTGAGCTTGAGCTTGGCTCGGCTCGTTTACACCCCTAAATTACACTCATTAAGCCAGGGAAAATACCGAGTGTACTAGAACCGCTATATATTTGGTCATTTATTACATGTTCTGACCACTTCCCATTGTCCAACTGGATTGATTGGCCCTTATAAAACAACATAGTGCTACTAAGGAAACATGTCAATGTTAAGTTTTACCGCAAAGTAGGCCCAAATGAGCAAACGGTTAGAGTGTAGCTAAAAGTAATAATACTTGAAAATACAAGGGAAACCAAAACTAATTTTCCCATTTATTTAAATTTTAAAGCTGAGGACTTGTGAAATATTCTGTCACAAACCAAAATTTTCCAGTATCAAAGTTTCGAATAAATTACCTCTCTGTCTCACTGTCGAGTAAACCCAAAAGCAAAGGCAGCAAGCAAGAAAACAGATCTAATGTCAAAAACTCGATGTTTTCCAGCATAACACTGATTACATCTGCCTGTACCTGAACCAATATAAATCACATATCAGATGCTAGAACATGAAAGTTAGCAACACAAACTATTGGAAATAGACAAGCAGCACGTTAAAACTCCCTAATGAATACTCACAGCATGATCTGGCAACTTCTGCAAGGCACTAACTGCACCCCTCACGTTATTTTGTTTCCAAAGATGCTGTACCACCTGAAAAGCATGGGAACTAAACTTTTTACCAAATGAATAAAACATGGTTTCTAGGAACAGCAAGAAAGTTTCCCTTAATCTATGAGAAATCAACTTTACAGATCAACAAGCTTGAAGTAGTGAATTCACTCTAAATGAATCCCATAAAAAAGACATGTCAAGCTTCCAGAGGTCCACATTATTCATGGTTTCGTGCAAAATTAATTGCAAGGCTCATTTGATTAATGGAAAATATTAACAAGAATGAGAAAGATGAACATTTTTGCAACTTTTAGGTGATAAATACTGAACAGTCTAGAGCTACCTGGAGTTTTGTAAGACGAGATCGAAGAGTACTTAAAAACAGATCATGATCTACTATCAAATCTTCAACATCATCATCATTCTTAGACGCCATACCTCTCCCGGTGGTTTCTGGATCATCCTCCTGCCAATCGCCAAATATTATATTTAATACATTTAAAGGTAGTGACTTGAAATAGACAACTTCCCATCTCAAATTGCAGTCTGACTACATTATTCGTATCCTCAAATGCACGAGTACACACATAGATACGTGTAAGTGGGAACAAAAAGGGAAGAGATGAACATTGTTGCTTGTGAGATTGTTTCACTAGTTCCAGGATAAACCAGAAAGCATGGACTATATATTTACAACATAATCACCATCATAGTAGCTATATCCCCCTGAGATCCTCTAGTGGGGCAGGGGGGATTATTCCCAAAAAGTGACGAGTGCTTTCTTGAAGAAGAGAAAAACGAAGAAAATTTAATACATCCATGAGGTAGCTTCAGGCATCTCTAAGCATATGTTAAAGCATACCTACATAGTTGTTACAAAGAAAGAAGAGACTTACCAGCAAGGGAGAAGATTTAACTCTCTCGGGTGTCATGCGAGGGGAAATATACTGCCTTGGTACAACAGGAATAGGTGAGGTTCTAGTTCTTTCAGGTATCATCTGAGAGGAAGCTCGAGATCTCCTTGCTACCAGCATTGGAGATGATCTAACTTTCTCAGGTATTACACGACGCGAAGCAACAGATCTCTGCATTGATGGGGACTTAGCTTTCACAGGTAACATGTTAGGGGAAGTCTTCGGTGTTTGTACTACGGATACAGGAGAGGAATTAGCTTCTTCTGCTCTTATCTCAGGATAGGAATCAGGTGTTTTTACTAGCATCTGAGATGTTTTAGCTTCTGTTACTGCGCTGGGAACCACATCAAGTTTTTTATGCATTGTGGGGGACGATTTAGCTTCTGATACTTGACAAGGAACCGAGTCAGGTATATTTAACGCTATCTGGTTTGCTTTAGCCACAGGTTGTGCACAAGGTACCATATCAGGTACCCTTGGGGATATTGTAGCTTCAGGCATTGCACAGGAGACCACGTCGATAGACTGTTCTAAGTCAGAAGTTTGACATTCATCTGTATTTAACTTCTCTTTTTTTTCAAATTTCTCAACCAGACTACGAGTCCTTCCATTCACCACTGCCACTGCAAGAATGGGGAAAAAAGAAAGAAAACAGTTTAAGCATGATAACCCACTTATTCTTCCTCATCAAGAGATATACATATACCATTTGACTACCTCCTTTAACACATTTCAACCCTTTGTTTGAATCAACAGACACATGACCTGAAATATGAAATCAGTTGCAAGTTAAAACCTCATTGATTCTCTACTGCAAGACATTAAAGAAAAATAGAGCAAGCTTGCATTAAAAAAAATGAATTAAGAGTAAGGAGTGCTGAAATCATCATCCAACAGTCACTCAAAGAACGATATGTAACAGCCAGACAAAGAGCATGATACACGAAATCAGTTTGAATTTCTTGATGAATGAAGCCATTGGAGTACTTTTTCCTAATTTTCTTTGTGGGTTGGACGGATAAGAATGACACACCCACTAGGGGTGGGGATCTATAGCTAGCGTGGATGAGAGGAAGGGAGCTAGCTAGAGAGGTAGACGGTAGAACATAGGGTTAGTGAGTTAGAGTAAGGGCGTATATTTTCCTCACCTTGGTCATGTTTTTCTATAACCTGCTGCATTTTGTATGTTATTGTTTACCCTTAACTTTTTTTCATAGATTTACTAAATCCACCTTTCTCCATTTCACATACCGACGGTCTTCAGGGAAACAACTGCTCTATTATTTGGGATAGAGGTCAGGTGTGTGGATATCTTTACCCCCATTTCCACCTCCAGGTGGGATATACTGGGAACATTTGGTTTGGCTTATCAAGAACAATAACCAAATAAAGAAAGATTCTGACAAGCATCTTGAATCTGTTTATTGCCTCTCCAACAAGGTTTAATAAATAATACAGGTCAATATGCATATATATTAAAGAAAAAAAAAACTAGCTGTCAATCTGGACTGCTGACATGTTATCTTCTTTCTTGCTAAATCAACTCAAAAAATAGACGACATACACATCAACAAAATCACCTTAAACAAGTCATTAGATGTGTTCAACTGGATGTGGAACCCTTAGAGGTCGTCAGGGTATTCATAATACAAATATGATTGAAGTTTGGAGCACATGATCATCACAGAGCACAGTGCCAGAATAATTGAGTTCAATGATTTGGAAAAGAAAAAAGCAAGTTATGTTTTTGTTACTTGTTTGACCAGTGACTCTAGGCCTTACAGGGTGATAAGTGTTTTGTGCGAAGTGTAACACTGCTTCCAGCACTCTAAGAGAATCAACCTCTGCATAAGAGTTGAAAGCTGCATATGTATGTTCTTAAATGATCGGCAGGGGCCAAATACATCTTGAAACATGATAAAGTACTATACAATCTGAAATTAAAATACTGCAAGTCTAAAAGTTGTGTTTATAAGCAAATAATACCCATGAAAGAGGAAACATAGCAAAAATGATGGAAAAGGATAGAAGTGTGAATAACACAATCAGTAGTAGGAAGTCTTAGGAGTGTAGATCTTTTATTTGATTCTTAGAACAAGTATTGGCATGATATACGTTTCTTAATATGCTAAAAGAATTTATTAGGAAACCTAGTTCTAGATGGAGAGAAGTACATAAAATCAGAAGACAGTAACCCAAGGGTAGCTAGGAAAAAAAAACATGCAGCTTAAGACAAATATGAAAAAAAAAAAAAAAAAAAAAACATGCAGCTTAATAAATATGAGAACACTACCAGTGATCTCCAATTCCCGCCGTCGAGAGACTTAATAACTATAACATGCCAGAAACAGCGCACAACATTATTATGACAAATGGAAGTTCAAAGCAGATCATGCACTTAGAAGCTGTCATCATAGAACTTACCGCTTTCCTTTTGAAGTGTCATCGGAGAAGAAGATTTATGGAACTCTTCTGCGACACAAGTAGAGGTAGGAGTTTTATCCTTGGAAGAATCTTTGGCCGTATCATCTGCAAAAAGCCTTCTCTGGATGGTTGTATTTGTGGCAGTATCTGATCCACTCTTGAAGACAGATTGAGCACTTGCCGATAGCTCTTCTATATCTAATTGAGTACTCGATGGCCTCCGCCTATGAGGTAGCTTATATGATACACCAGTGCTAACCGAGTTTTTTGTGTCAGAATCTTCGTACGGCGCAGCACCAGACACGAACAAGGAATTATTTTGCTCAATGTTTTTAGCAGCAGGAACATGCTTATGCACCCACAAACTATCAATCTCTTTGGGACTTGTTAAGTTCACAACCTTGGGTAGAAATCCATCTTTCCTAGAAGCAACAGGAGTCATGCCTGCAGCTTCACATGAAACAGTGAATAGCAGTAATATATAAATAAACAATGAAACAATGAAATAAAAAAGTGAACAAGAGAGTATCAAATATCGAGTATTATACACTTTCCCCCACCTCAATATCTTGAGTGTGTCGTAAAATAAAATTAGGGAAACAATCATACAGTTCTAACTTATGTAATATTTAAGTAATCCACATATTTCAATTGGTAAAGAAATTAATAAGTAGATAGATAGTGACAGAAATAGAAACTTACTGTCCACATATATATTCTTGATGTCCTTAGAGTCATCATCTGGAGATATAGATGACCTTCTGGGAGTCTTAACTCTCTCTATAAGACTTTCCTGGAGATCAAACTTTGGCTCCACACGAGTATTTTCCTTGGCTGACATGCTAGGCCCATATGGTTCAATATGCTTCACAAACAAAAGATAGACAAGAATCAAGTTTTATAATATTCAAGATGAAACCATTAGAGCACATTTAATTTGAAATAAGATTAAATAAGTGAGTTATTTGAACCCATAAAATTTAAACAAGGGAAGGGAGAAGAGAGTTACTGAAAGATCTGCTGCCCATATTCCAATAGAGTTCTGATAATATGAGCACCCTAAAAGCTTCCCGTCATCGATACAGAGGTCACCCAACGTTGACCATCCTATATCAACAGCATCATGACATATTACAGGCTCCCATGAATACACCTTAAATTCAAAGGGCTTGTGAAAATGAGACTTAATATTTTCAGAAAGGAGACCACAAAAGAAAATGGAGAAAATGAGAACCTTTAAACTGCTGTCTAGCCCACAAAAGAGCGTCCTCCCATCTGGGTGAAAGGTAATTGACCGTACTCCTGCTGCCTGGACAATCAATAAAAATCTGTTGCTTGAGTAACAAAGATATCCCCATGCAAAATAAAAGAAGGGGTTTGGCATATAAATAAATACATAGAAGAAGTTACTTCAATGATAATACCAGCAGTTTTAAGAAAGAAGAAATAAAACAATATAGGTTATACAACACCTTCAAGACTAATCATGTAATACGTATCGAGGACCTACACTATATGTTGTTTCAGATTGCAATTATTCTTTTTAACCATTCAAGAAGAAAGCAATAAGATAGACCCATAAGCAAATTCAGTAAGGTGCGAGTAAGATACAGAAGATAGAGGACTGCTTAAAATATCAGTTCTACTAGTCTGCAGTTTCTTTGTAGAGTGGTGAACTGGTGGTTGAAATTAATGAACAAAAGTATCCCAGCATTTAACAAGGTAGGCCAGTAATAGATACACAGCCTCAACCTCTAGATGCGAAGAGAGCACAGACGTAGAGAGTAGAAAAGGCTCAATCAACTAAACTAAACAGAAACACTGTGGGTCTTCTATTCCCTGTTGAGTGCTCAAGTTACAACACCAAAGGCAGACACAGATTTAAATACTTTACGACTACGCCTAACTCAAAGAGGGGAATAAAACCAATGATACCTCAGGCCGAGTTGATCCAATCAATTCAAAGGTTTCCAAGTCCCAAAATTTTACAGTTCTGTCTGATGAACCTGCAATAAGTATTTGTGTTAGTATGATTCTCATATTAAGGGCTAAAAGTAAATAGGTGTAGACTAGTTAAGCAAGTAACACATGAAGCCTGTTTCGAGGACACAAATAGCAGTTGAAGATCAGCAACAGTGAAGAATACACACACACACACACACACAATTACAAAAGTTAAAATGGAAACTCAGATCTGATTTCGAATGTGAGGACCGCTGAGATCACGCCACGTGGCATATATTCACTCTGAATAATTATGTATTATTCGGAGTGAATAACACAACATTCAGTGTTATTCAGAGTGGATAATGCTGAATAACACTGAATGTTGTGTTATTCACTCCGAATAATACATGATTATTCATAGTGAATATGCCACGTGGCGCGCTCTAGGCTGTCCTCACGTTCGCAATGAAAAATGAGTTTTCATTTGAACCTAGACCCTACACACACACACATATATGTATATGGCTCCTCCACTTGTGTACTTGAAATAATATTAACCAAGAGAAGGATAGAGCCAAACTTAAAAAGAACAAACTTTAGAATGCCAAGTGAGTGAAATTAAGGTTTTGCAAGACTAAAAGCAAGGAGAACAATAAAGCTAATGAAGTCCAGACGCACTGTTTATAATGCAAAAGGATGATGAGGATCAAAAAATACTATTACCAACTTTCAAGAATTAGGATGGTGATATCTTGCAAAGCCATCCCCAATGGTTATACAAAAGAAGATGATATAGATCTGATAATTGTTTTTATAAGGCACAACACTGGAGAGACTAAACCTAATGATTCAGAAGCGCTTGGGTAAAACCAACTTATCGAGATAAAACAGGTGTTACTTTTTCATTCCATTTCAGTGACTGCAATAATAAGAATATAATAAGAAAAAGAACAGTGATGTCATTGAGAACTATGATGAGCAGCTCAACCTCACTGTATATGTAGCTGAAGGCAGAGTTAAAATATGGTTGTCGGTATGGTTGTAACTTCAACCAATAGGCTTTCTCATTTTCCAAGTGTTTTCTTTTCCAGGTGTGAGAGATGGTTACGTGCTGTTTATCATGACAAGTCTGGTAGTTTTATGTGGGCTCAGATCTAGATTTATTAGTTCCTCTACTGTTTAACGAAAATCTGAAAACAAGATAAAATTAAAATATAATAAAGGGACAAAAGTAAGGTTGCTGGTCCCATCTCCAAAACAAAGATACAACGTCATCCATCAGTTCACAAATATGTTATTGCATCATCCATGAATCCTAAATTACAATGGTAATACATCACCATCAAGTCCCAGCTAACGTTTAACTCAAGAAGTCCATACATAAACAAAAACATAAGAAAATAGAGCCATGGACCTTGATGTCAGATACAAACCTGTTGCTAGAAGAAACTCAAGAGGATGAAAATCCATCGATCTGATGTGCCCTTCGTGGAACTTGAACTCATGCAAGAGCTTTCCAGCAGTTAAGTCCCATATCTATCCAACAGGAAACAACTGAAACTTAGCTGAATGATTTTTAGAGCTGCTAATATAATAGAGAGGTCATACCTTTACAACATTATCAAGTCCCCCGGACACCACCCATCGACCATCGGGGGTAAATCTTATGGTACTAATTGCTCGCTTATGACCCTTGTATGTATGAATGCATCCTTTCTTTCGAATATCCCATATCTTTAAATTCGTGTCCATGGAACCTGATGCGAAAAAACTCACCAAAAGGATGGAATTCCACGGCAGTGCAATAGGAGCGGTGCCATTAAGCGTCCGAACCACTACATTATAGGAAAAGAATTAAAAAAATAAGCAACTACTTCAGACTTGAGGTAGTTAACATGCCTCGAGGAAAGAAAACTTCTGCAGAATGAGCAAATAAAAAATCTAGTACCATCCACAATTTAAAAAGTGCTGCAGTTACAAACATCCAATGACCACATGCAGGTTCAATGTTATAACAAGCTATTTATTACATGAGGGGACAACGTCCATGTAAGCCATAAAGACCGAATAAACTTACCCTTTGTCTCTTCTAGATCCCAGATCTTTACAGCGCCAGAGGAAGCTCCAGCAGCCACTAAAACTTCCGTTGAATCGAAAGCTACAGATTCTATAGGACTTGTGTGGCCACTTAGGCTCTGCACATATCACAAAAGGAACCATCATTTAAGATAAGATGCAAGGGAAGCCACAAAAAAACTTACACTTCACAAATATTTTTACTTTTTCTTGACCAGTTAAATCATAAGATATCTTTCTATTTAGGGTATTAAATTGCCATATTTATGTTACGCTTCTCAATCCCGCACACGATTCTAGTAATGGCCAAAAAGGGTAAATCAGGGACCCAGTATTTACGTAGTTTGACAACTTCCCTACATCCGATATCGTTGGGTTATCATATATCACGTGAAATTAGTGGTACATGAATGCAATGTTGTCTGGTGCTTTTCGTACATCCCAGACTGTAAATACTGCCATACAACCAATTATATGACACGATTTGTTCTCCGGTGCATAGTGATCAGGTCCATATTTTGACATGGTTCTCCGTTTTACTTAACTGTGAATATATCCATGTCGCAACCATTCAGTGGCACACTCAAACAGGTATAGTCCCCCATATAATGTATTCCTAATATGGTATTAGTTTTAATGGTCACCACTGCACATAATGCCACCACCACCAGTGGCAACCGGTAGCCACGCCGACCACCACCACCCACCTCTATTACTACAACCTAATCGACCGCCTCCACCATAACCACCACCACAGTCACCTACCACTACCACCTCTACCTTTTCAACACGTAGGCCATAACTACCTCTACCGTTGTAGGCCACCACCACCACCACAATGTCTACCATCTTTACATCTCCACAACCATCGTCGTCAACCGGCCACCAACCCCTCAACTTCCAGCATTATTATCTTTGCAACAACCTCCATCGCACCTTTCTCCACCAACTTTACATCCTCCATAATCACTGTTGTCCATCACCACCACCATTGGCTATGAATACCACCACCCACCACCACCTCTATCTCCACCACATCAACTGCAACTACCTCCTCCACCACCATTGACCACCCTTCATATCCTCCACAGTCATTGTCTTGACTTGGTTCTGCTTCCTCTATTTTTTTAATAATACCAGGTCGGGTTCTTCTCCTACCCGTATCAAATAGAACACGCTGAGCCAAATCTTCTTCATGTAAAACCTGCTTGATTTAGATCGGGAAAATCGTGTGGTTTTATGAAACCATGTGCTATGGCTCGAATCCGTAGTCAATCCTATTTCCGATAGGGACAGTTGATAACTGAATCTGATTTTTCCCATTATTTTCATATCCGTAATAGTGCGAAAACGAAAAGAAGGCCGGCCCCAAGTTGTTCAAGAATAGTGTCGTTGAGTTTCTCGACCCTTTATCTTAGGATTAGTCAGTTCTATTTCTCGGTGGGGGAAGGGAAGGGACATAACTCAGCGGTAGAGTGTCACCACCTATGCCCCTACTACCATCGTCGCTGCAGCAACTCCAATGCACCTCTGTCGGTTATTAAGCATCTTCCAACCCAAATAAAACATAGTTTTTCCTTTGTACAATCCCAGTTTTTCATACCAACTTCAATTATAACAAATTCTCCATTGAAATTTGTACTATTATATCTGTATGTATTTATGTATATGAAAATTATGTTCTATAAATTAAATTATTTAAAGATTGACATAATTTATGTCATTTATAACTATTATATGATGTACAAAATCATCAAACAACTTTTAGGGGCAACTTGTCTAGTCCTAACTTATCCCAAAGATAAATTAGACAACTTGACCTGTCTATTTTTGTCTTGTCCAATCCAGTTCAGCAATGTATGTGCACCAAAATCTACCTTAGAGATTTAGAGACTAATGAAAAATATAAAGACATCCAACATGCAGTTGAAAATGTAAAAAAGTCGTGGAGCAAAAAGCTAGGATTGAAAAGACGTTTAGTTTACACAATTGATTTGTATGCTTTAAGAGGTGTTGTCATCTCTTTTAGAAGATCTTTATGGAGATAAGACATAAGGAGTGAAATTGATTTGGATTATGTGAGACCATACAGGGAAGCTAGTGGATCTGCCTCCGAGAAGCAAACTACTCACTTTACTCGGCCCAATTCATTTCCAAACGAAAATTAGAAGTCGATGAAACAATTGACAAGTACAAGGCTCCTTTGACTATAAAAGGTTATAAACAAACGAAGGCCTTGATTACATAGGTCTGCATTTAAGGTGTCGAGAATAACTTCAGTAAGGAGGATACATGCAATTGTGGCTATACAAAATCCAAAACTATATTAAACAGATATTTGAAAGAAAGTGAAACAACCTGAGGGCTACGTTACCCCAAGACAATAAGCAAAAGGTTGCAAACTTGTGAAATAAGTGTATGGCTTAAATCAAGCTCTGTTACATGGGCATAAAATGTTTGAGCAATTCATAGTGGAGTATGGATTCAAGATCAATGAATATTGTTGAGAACATGCTCATTGTTGAACATGAGCAAGGTAAGAGAAGTAGAACAGAAAAACTAGGATCAATGAGTTTCGAAAGGTAAGGTTGTCACTAACAGATAGTTGACGTAAGCATGTGCATCTGAAAATACAATGGCGGCGGCAAGGATACTCATCTATGATATGTTTACCATTATGTCCGGTCATATCATTGTAAATTCACAATTACATGTATGTGCTTGATATAATCTTATTCTTATCGTATTGATTGGAGAGTGCAAGGGGCACGCTAAATGTTATGCAAACTATGTTGACAAAATTATATAGCAGTGATTATGATAGAGCCCAACACAAGTCAACACCTTTGTCAAAGAATATAGAAGGTGTGCTGAACTTAGAGACTTCAAGAATACTACAAGTTAGAAGTAGGGGTGCCACATATGTTCACAATGCCATCTTTTAACTTTCTCAACATAATTCTGATAAACATGTAAGGCTATGTAGACAATTATTATAATAGCCTTGCAATCCAAGGTGAATTGGCTTCATATGCATCAATGAAGTTTAAACGGCATATATCCCTAAGAACAAGGAAGCACAATACTTATTGACCTCCAATTCTAGACATATTACCTCAAACGCTTACATGATGCATAACTTGAACCCATAACATCATCTAGAATCAATTGGCAAAATCCCATGCTAAGCATTGGCTTGACTTGAGTTGTTTTGAGGAAATTGTATTCCAGTTCCATCTAGCCTCTAGGTGATATTTTATTTTGTTCCAAATTTCCAACAAGCCACCATACAGGCCCTTGGGCCAAGTTAATGTTATCAAATGCAATTTTACAGTCGAAATGTCATATCCGGACGAACGACTGGATTTATGAATCTCCCATTCTAAACATGATACACTAATGCTTATTGCATGCTTACATAACAATGACAGCTCCCTTGTAAAGCATTGGCCTGGGTTGAACCAATTTAAGGATGTTAAATTCCAAATTTGCATCTACGCAATTTCATTTGTCCCATAATACCAAAAATAAGCTATAAAATCAAACTAGTAACACCAAGCATATTTTCGAACAAAAATAATAAAAGCAGCTACTAACCGTTGTACATGTCGAATTCCCTATCGACCATAGATTCACAATTTCATCATCACCTCCTGTGATAAAATGTCTCCTTGTCTTCTTTCCGATCTTGATGCAGTTCACATTCGCGGAATGTGCCACAAATTCCTCTATAGTTAATTAAGTCAACAAATAACAAACACCAAATGTAGCTAAATAATTTAACATCTCAATCATCATATAATCCAACTGCTCAAAAGAGAAACATACAACTTGGCAAAATCATATGCTTAAACTTGCCCTTCCAGCCAAAAATATAATCCCATACAAACAATCATATTTTCTAGTAGAATTTACAGAAAGAATTAAAAAAAAAACTAAATTTTTATACCAGAAGAGATCAAATGTTATCATAAGAAAAACAGAACAAAACAAAAAGCATATTTTCACACGATTAAATCACAAAATTGAGCTATATTTTTTATGAAAGCTTAAAAAACACGCTAATTCCTGGAAAAAATTTGGAAGATCATCGACCTACAAGGCATAAATTCAGCTAAGGTTCGTTTACTAGAGAGTAGAAGAGAAAATTAAAGTCAAAATCACACTGCTGTCTACTTCTATAGATGAACAAAAACGAGATAATAACAATTCATCCATAATCCAAACAAGAACAACACAGGATGAACAAAAATTGAAGTAAACAAATCCAAAATTGCAACTAAAAGTGATGAAAAAAAAGGATACGCAATTTATATCCACGTTTCGCCATTAAACCGAAACTCGATCAAAAGATAAAATCAGGTAATCTTCTTCTTTTCGGTGCGGATGATGAGCTTGACGTATCAACCAATCAAGTAGAGCAAATGCATTGAAGAAGAAGATAGATACATACAGAGACGTATAAGTATATATATGTATATATATGTATATATATGTATGTATATGCAGAATTGAATTGGATCGAAGGTTAGAAATCAGATGCTTCTGAGCAAAATCCACCGGAGAAAGAATGGAATTTTACTTTTTCTTTCTCGAGAGCAGAGCCTGGTTTTGCCTGGTAGGTGTTGTTGCACCGTCACTGTGTGTGTTTGTGTGTGAGAGAGAGAAGGTGTGTTTTAGAGAGAGAAAGTTGTTCAGAGCATGATTGAAGGAAGAAGCGGTTTGTTTCTTTTTTAAGTTATATATTACAAACAAAACAAATGCTTTCAAAATGAAGACTTCAAGTCGATTTTAATGGACTAAAATGTTTGTTGATAAATTGATTTTCTATAAAATTAGGTTGCTATCTCTTTTCTTTCTGTTATTTTTTTACTCATATTATTTCACACCTTCTATTTTATATTCTAACCTATTTATCCATTTACATTACCATTAATACATATGGCCTGTAAGGAAGGAGACATGGATAGAAATTTTCTAAAATTGTTGAAAAAAATATATAAGACATAATTGATATCACAAAACAAAATCCTTTAAAATTTAAAATAATCGGTTAACAATCAAACTCGGCTTTTTAAATGAAAATAACTTAATTTGTTGTCATAAAAAATGACTTCAATAATACAATATTTGAGCGGCTGACTAACAAGTTGGACAGCTGATAAACAAATTATATTTGATAAAAACCAAATTATAAGCATTTAAATGATCTAAAAGGAAATATTAAATAAATAATGAATTATATATATATATATATAATGTGATTAAGATAGAGACCTAATAACATAGTTAAATATTTTTCTAATAATACTACCATGTTAACTAATATAAACAAGATATTAAAGAAAATTAAATGATATAATATGTTAATTGAAAGAATTTAAAATTTGTTAGTATATATATAAAATAACTTTAGAATTTATCAAAATAAATTTTAGAAAAAATGTACATCAATCTACTATTTCACATAACTATTAAATATGATATAAATATAAATAAAATTGGTCAACTTTAGACATCACCCTAACTAATTAGTATTTTTAGAAGAATATAACTAAGAATTACATTAAATATTTTATTAAAATATTTAACTTATTTTAGTTATCTATGAAAAAAATAATAAGTATAGCTCTAGTTTTGTATGACTTACATAAAGACTTTTAAAATTGATATATCTACTTTGTGATAACTAACTATATTTAAAAATAAATGATATAAATAATTAAAAACATAAAATATATGATTAAAATTAATTAATAAATTCTAATTAATTTTGGTTACTATAATTTCATATTTATTAATAACAAATAAATAATACTTATTAAGAATTAATAATTATTTTTAATTAATGTTAATTATAGTTATGACTTAAAAACTATCAAAACTTTTAATAAGACATTTTAGCTAGCTTATTAACAAAACTAGTTAAACCTAAATTATACCGATTCAAACATATATATAAAAAATAAGCTTTAGTTTATAATTTAATACGTATTTTGTTTTAGTATACCATTTTCCATAAAGACATGTAATGAAATAATTATTAATATATATTTTACTTAATTTTAATAAAATTATTTATCATGATAAATAGTCTAGTTGACTTCGGCAAATTATAACCTTTTACTTTATATTATACAAAAAACTAAAAAATAATGTAATGTATGATTATTGAAAAATAATAATAAAAATCTTTAATTTTGATTTTATAAATTTGGATTTGGACGATAAAACCCCTAAAGTTTGAATTCTTGACGTTATAAAAGGACCAAAAAAGGACTTGAAAATCTTTGGGCTCTTATACATAGCTCTTTATGCCCCTAGAGAATCTTCCATATCTTTTATTTCTTAAATTTAAATCTTGTTTTTCTTTTACGTCTTGGAAAAAAAAATGAACATTGGTGGACAAAATTCAAATCTTCTAAAAAAAAGTAAGGGAGGTTTGGTTCCTTTTAAGGAATGAAAATAAAAATGCAGTAAAATAAGAATAGGAATGAGTATTGTATTGATGTTGTTTGGTGAACCTAATATAATCAATGAAAAATTGTTTCATATTAAAAAAACATATTTTTTCAACTTAAAAATACAAAAGATATTTCATTTAATATCCATAGATGGAACAATGCATGAAAAAAAGACTCAAGTAGAATTAAAAATTTCATTCCCCACAACTTGGTAAATAATGAAAATTAATGGATCTACTGAAATGCTTTCATTATATAATATCAAACCAAACAACAATTTTCATTATCATTCTCATTCCTAACCCCTCAATACTCCAACCAAACGCTCTCTAAATACGTTTTAATACTTTAACAAATAGAGGAATCTATTTACGTGAAAGTTAATCAATATTAACAAGTGAAATTAGAAAACATAGCTAATAAGAAAATGAGTTTAAAGGATCATTTTAAAACGTTGACAATCTCTGGTGCAACCTAGATTGTGGGTCAAGTTGTCTTATACTACTAGGCTCTCTCACATGTTTTAATCACATGTAATAAAGATGTTCTTGTGTGATACTATATTCCATCACATGTAAAACCAAACTAGAGATGCAAACAACCTTCAGCGCAACCTGAGTTGCAGGATACATTGTCTACACACCGACAAGTTGCCTCTCATGTATTATTAAATATGATAAGAGTGTTCTCACATTCTCGTAAAATAAAGGTGTTCTCGTTTGAATCTACACACACATATAGCCGAAAGTTCAAATAGAAAATGGTAAAATATAATAGAGAAATGATTCTAGCACTTCATACAATCAAGATCACCTAGGGTCGGTTCATGGGAGCGGGAATTAGTCAGTGCCCGTTTGTAGGTGGAGGTAACACCCTTGTGACTTCAAGGGATGGTATCCTCAGTTGGCTAATGTTCAAACACCGCAGGCGACGACTTGTTGCGGTATTTAGCTCTTGGATTGCTCCATAAGGCCGGTTTAGGGGCGAGTTCATGGGTCGGTTCTTGGGCACAGGGGGATTAGTCTGTGTCCGTTTGGATTCAGATACCCCCAGAACGTGTGTATGAGTTATCTGCCGTTCAAAGGAAAGATCACATTTTATTAGTAAAATAATGCATTTTCACCGATCAAAATTAACAACTATATCAAAAATAGAAAATAATTTTATAACCATCAAAGATTGGCGCCATGTGATTCTTGATAAATGAATATTTTTTCTCTTTTCTAAGACCGAAATGGGTCATGGGGGCTAGTCGGTGTCCCTCTCGTGGTCCACACCCATACCGTCCATTTATCTTTATTTTAGTGTCACCATATTATTTAAGTGTACATCATATATTGGTGGAATCTCACTTAAACTTAAACCACCATATCCATCATTGGACAACGATTGTTTGTTTAAAAATAAACTAAAATCAATCATTTGTTATCATTCATTATTTCTTCCACGGTTGGAACAAGGATATCATAGTATTATGGTTGAATATGTTATTATAATTTTTTTCTTCATATAAATACAAATTAGAACTTGATACAAAAAACTAAATATGTATGAAAATAAGTATATATTTAATTTATAAACATGATAGGATTAAAACTAAGGAACCGTTTCCTTAACATTTACCCGGTAAGTGTTTATTGGGTGAATCTACCTCCCGGCCCCCGGAATGAGCATGACAAGGACTAGAATCTTACTCGGTAAGAGCGATGACATGAACCGAGAGTCTTACCCGGTAAGCGTTTACCAGGTAAATTGTTACATACGATACCATTTTAAGAGACCAAAATATTGTTTGAATAGTAGATGGTAGTGTTTAATATTACCAGTATGCGCTTATCGCGTAAGTTTTTAAGTAAACGACCCCTAAATATCAATAAAATCGTCTTGAGTCTAGACATCGAAACAAAACTGTTGAATGTAGGGGTGAGCATTAGACCCGGAAAAACCGGCCCGAACCGGAACCGAACCGGGAACGGCACCGGAACCGGAACCGGTATTACCTATGCGGTCCGGTTCTCGGTTCCAACAATCGGCCATTTCCGGTTCCGGTTCCAAACCGGGATCGGTTCCAAATATGCGGGTAAAAAACCGGGACCGGACCGGATGTTTATGAGACGTTTAATATACTTATTGTAATTTAAAAAAATCTAATTCTAACTATATTATTAAGTCCGACAAAAAACATGCACTTAAAAAAACCCCCGCTATTAAAAAATCCATCAAAAAACCATCGACCATCGCAATACTAACTATATAAATAGTTATTATTCTCGTATAAATCTCTCACACATATATATATCCATCAAAAAACGGCGATCAAAAACTATTGACCATTACGATACTAACTATATAAATAAATAGTTATTGTTCTCATATATATATATATATATATATATCTTTAAAAAACGGTGATAAAAAACCATCGACCATCACGATACTAACTATATAAATAGTTATTGTTCTCGTATAAAACTCTCATATATATATATATATAAGTTTTATATTTCATTATAGTCGACTAGTTGTATATTTAAATAAGTAAAATAATAATATTAAATAATAAAATATGTTTTTGACCGAAAAAGAAATTATCACACTATATATTTTATTTACACGGTTTCAACCGGGGTTTTGACCGGAAAACCGGGACCGAAACCGGGACCGGAACCGGAACCGGTATTACTTATACGGTCCGGTTTTCGGTCCTAAGAATCGGCCGTTTCCGGTTCCGGTCCCAAATCGGGTTCGGTCCGGTTCGGACCTAATGCTCACCCCTAGTTGAATGTAATAATATGGATATATATACAGTTGAGTATTGCTATTGCTAAAAATCCTGTAATTCATTTATATGTATGTATGTATGTATGCATGCCATGTGTATATAATTTATGTGTATAGATATTGTTGAAAATGGGTCAAGTTGGGTATGAAGGAAGGTACTTAGCAGAAATGTGATAAATAAAAAGTAATTTATCTTATTTACTTAAAATAATTTATAAATATTCATTTTGCCTCATTATTGACCACTGCTTGATAAATATTCATTTTGCCTCATCATCAATCTAATTTTGTTCGAATGCGTAGCGTAGTTTTGAAGTATCTAAAAAAGGTATTGCATTAATGTTATATGAATTAATTAACAGTAAGGCCCAACTAGGCCATAATAAGCCCACTAAATTTGTTGACCTGGATCAAGGATAGCCAAATGAGCCATGTCCAGCCCAGCCCGATTTGATGTTCAATAACCGGCTAGATCTTTAACCGGTTATAACCAGCCTAGTATAGGTGAACAAAAAACCCGGTTAATTGACTTGACCGAAAAAAACTGGAACAAGTTTTTTAAATAACCAACTTTATACTAACCAGTCTGGTTTTTTATTAACAAGTTTTTCTAATTGGTTTTGATCGATTTTCCATACCGGTTTTATACCCGGGGAAAAAATTGAATTTATATTAATAATTTTATTTGAATTTATATGTATTTATAGTATATAATTATATATTTAATCAAGCTCAATATAAATCAAAATCAAGCCCGAACTAAGATATTGGAAATTTGGAACTCTATGATATTGGAACTCAAAATAAATACTAAAATGTTAAAAACTTATCCGATAAAAACTACTAACAACTAATAATTATATAAACAATTAAGATCAATTTTTGAAATGAAAATAACAAAAAACACAACTTGAAATATTACAAATGATATAAAAAATATCGAAAAAGGAGAATAAATAAGTCGAGTGAAAAAATGGTTGAAAGTGTATATGTGTAACGTAAAAGATAAAATAATAATTTCAAATTTAGTCTATTAAACATAATACGCATATACATAATATTATTTTTTATTAAAATATTATAGCGTTACCAATTCAGACGGGTACCCGATGATTAGCAATTCCACAAAAATGAGAACCGGAGCCGGAACGGAACCTGTCCCGACCAATTTCATATATTAGGAACTGGAAACGATCACATCGGTTCTAGTTCCAGAACCGGTTATTCTGAAATTGTTCTGATTCCAAAGGCGGATACCCCAGTTCCGGTGTTCACCCCTAGTATGTATAAGTATAGTGTATGTAGTTCAGTAATTGGTTTCGAACTAGAATGGCCAAATACTCAAGTCACATGTGCTTTTACATTAGAATCACATGTAATATCACATGTGCTTCTACACTATAATCACATGTGATTTACGCGATTTTTGCAATGAATGGATGTCAAAGGCCAAGTCACTCACTCTCTCTTGTATATATATATATATATATGTTCAGTAATTACATATGATTTTACTATAAAACCTATAAGATTTGATGTTTTTCATATTTTCTTATTTTATCAATCCTCATGTTTAATCATCTACTTATATATATTTAATTTTGGGAAAATTGCCAAAAAAGGTAATATAAATGTCAAAAAAATCAATCAAGGGAACGTACATTTTTTTTTGCCGAGAAAAGACTATGCATTTGATTTTGTCAAAAAAAGGGAATGTGACCTGATTAACTTGATGATTGCTTAGTCAGCAGGTAACCTACTGACGTGTCTGTCCAAGTGGCAGTCCAGTCAGCACCATCAAATTGCCGAAAAAGGTAACATAAATGTCAAAAAAATCCAATTAGGGGAACGTACATTTTTTTTGCCGAGAAATGACTATGCATTTGATTTTGTCAAAAAAAAGGAATGTGACATGATTTAGCTTGATGGTTGCTTAGTCAGCGGGTAACCAGGTGACGTGTTTAATTTGTCCAAGTGATAGTCCAGTTAGCACCATCACACCTTTGATCAGCGTTGCTCGGAGTTGACCGCCACCACCACTCATCGTCACCCACCGCCATCGACTGCCATAGCCACGCACCGCCATCCATTGCCATCGCCACGCACCGCCACCGACTGCCACCCACCACCCATCCCCCCTCTTTCTTAGAATTCAACATCTAATTGCGTATAGATGAGGTAGGCGAGTCAAGCAGACAAGCACCACCACCACCCACGGCCGCCGCCACCCCCCACCACCCACGTCCCTGCCACCCACCGCCACCTGCTGCAACCCACGACTCCTCACCACCCACCGCCCCCACCACTCCCTGCCACCCACTCCCACCACCACTTACTGATTTTGCCGGAAAAGGTAACATGAATGTCTAAAAAATCCAATCAGGGGAACGTATATTTTTTTGCCGAGAAAGAACTATATATTTGATTTTGTCAAAAAATGGGGAAGAGTAACCTGTTGTACAAGTTACCGGTTATTCTTTCCCTTTTTTTGATAAAATTAAATGTATAGTCCTTTCTCGGCAAAAAAAATGTACGTTCCCCTGATTGGGTTTTTTGGACATTTATGTTACCTTTTTCGGCAATTTTCCCTTTAATTTTTCGTTTCATATTAATGATTCTTAATATTATTATAGAAGTCCAACTGTTTTATTCGCTTCTTATCCAAATTATTTTAATTAATTGGCTTTGCTAATAATTAAATGAACCTGGCAAACTCTTAGATTTCATTTTGTCACGTTGTAACATGCAATTTGTATCATTAGACTTTTATTTAATTGTTACTACTTCTTTTAATAATATATCCACATAAATTAAGCATATGCTTAATATTTTGGTAGGTTACTAAGTACAACTTTTTGATAGCGAGAAGGAGAACAAACTATATGGTTTCAGATTCCTAAATGGGATTAGAACAAATCGGGTGTTACTAATACCACAAAATCTGCTATCTTCAAAATTGGATGATGCCTCTAAAGTCATCCTACCAAAACTTTTATAAAGCTCCGTACACCACTCAGACCCCATTAAGACCTGATATACATGTCGATAAGAAAAAGTGTTAGGATTACGCCTAGTTAATTAAAACAGTTTTATCTATTAAGCATATAATAGTAAAGCCCAATATATTTCCCCTTTCCATAATTCCTTGCTGAAATAGCTTTTAAAATTAAAACAATCTATTCATAAATCCCACTATTCTCAAAATGAGATACGATAACTTGATATTGCTTAAAAATCAAAATCGTCATTCAAACTCATCCTTGAGAATAAATGATGAATATTTAACCCGTATAACTCCAAGACAAGATAGAATATACCCAAAATCACCGAAAGTACAGGTAGAATCAATACCTAAGCAATAGATTTTGGTGACAGGAAAAGACCTGTTTCTGTATACTATAGCATGACACAAAGTAAACCATGTTTCAAGGTTATCAAGTAGCGCCCTAAGATCAAGGCCTCGATATCTAAATTCCCTCATGCTTTCACCACAACGAAAAGGGAACAACAGAGTTATTATTAAATCGTTTATTTAATAAGATAGATAATACATCACATCTTGATTAAAGGTCCCGGAGCTCGACCCCTACGAGTTCACCTCAACAACACCCCTACCCTAATGCCTACTTGCACATCATATAATTAGACATATAAACCAATGGTCCTAGGGGGCCGGCTCTACTCAAGTTCACACCCAAATTACCCATGTTGACTTAGTGTCAACTCTACTAGGCCAAAGCTTAAATGAACACAATATGTGAAGCCAATACCATTCTCAATAATAATCTCTTTCAACTACTTCAAAACTTAAATGTAAGTATTTTAAGGTTTTACAAAGGCAAAAGTGCGAAAATACCCATATATAACAAAACTTAATCCATGTGGTAAAATTTCAAGCAAAACAAATAAAAACTCTATTTAAGCTTATTTCCCAAAGGTTTTTGAATCAAAGATACCAAAATATCAAACAATCACATATTCCAAATATATTAGTCATAAATCCATGAAAATGTGGTTATTACCTAAAATAAGATTATTTTGATATGTATATAGTTTTGCAAGTCAACTAGAACACAACTTGCTAGATCCATTGTGACTTAATCTCATGAAAAAGTTGTCGGAACTTACCACCACCTCCACAGAGGCTACCATGAGTGCCACCACGACTTAATGCTGAGCGGAAAGTCGTGGTACACATTGACTTTTCCAATTTGATATTTTTCCAAGTTTTTCTCGTGGGGATCTCTACCAAAACTTTAACCATGTAAAGCTCACTAAATTAGAAGTTACCTAGGCCAAAACTAAGATTAGATAAAGCCAAAGGAAATCAAAATTTTGAACGTTACATTAAGCTAACACTTTTTCTTGTCACATGTGCATCATGTCATTCCAGGGTGAAACTAGCAACAATTGTGAAGAGTTGACTGCTAATTAAAGGCTCGACAAAGACTTTGTTTTTTTGTGACATTTTATGCTCTTTGGAGAAAACGACTACTATTGGGTTTTAGTAACACCCATTCTTAACTTAATTTTTGTATTAGGTTTGGTTTGGAAGTTCTTGACTTTTCATTTAGTATTGCATTGTAAGTAATACATTGATCCTCTTTGTGATTGAACTTGGAGTAAATTTAGTGTTAAATAAGTTTTTTAACTTAGGCTTTTTTTATTAAAAACTTCTACATATTACACCTTAGATCAAGCTTTGTTGAAGCTCTATCAAAGAAACACGTTATATTTACATCAATGTACTCGTCCATAATGTTGGATATTTTTGAGTTTTCTCAAACAATAAATATTTATAAGTGTTGATCCAGCTCTCCTAAGACCTGATGAAATGATAATGATCCTGAATCTTTACTTAGTGAATAGGTTCTTACTTCTGTTATAGCTTGAGGAATTATCACTGAGTCTGTTCAGTGTTATTCCATGTTACTTATGCTGTAACTTATTTTTATAGTAATCAGGATCAGGATCAGGAGACGAACGAGTCTGTTCTGCAGTCTACTGATCTTATCCACTGAAGTAAAGACCTCCTGAAGACATCAAGATCATACTCAAAGAACCATCAGCGACGTCGAAGAAATAGCTGATGACAGGAACAGCATGCTCGTGATCTGAAAACGGAACTCAGTGATAGCAGGCTGCTCAATATCGTATGACATCCTGAAGATTCATCAGGATACAAGTGATCCTGAACAGCACCAGTTTCAGGACTTAGTCACTGATCAGTATCCTGATCCTGAAGGATTAGTGTAATGTCTTAGTCTAATGCACAAAAGGATTATTCGCCTTTACTGACACAAAAGTACATAAGGACAGTCTCTTTACTGTTCCCTCCGTACTTATCAGACCTCAAGGCAACTGTTTACACACTTCCTCTTTTGCACACCATGCAAAGAGTATTTGTTATAGTAAATAGTACAAAGGACCACTTACATTGTGACACGTACACAAAAGTGAGTCTGCATGCATTTAATGCATTGGGTATAAATAGGACTTGAAGAGATGTTCTCCATACTTCTTCTTCATCCTAATACTACCCTAATCCTTTCTTTCTTTATTCCCTCTATCTTCTTTCTTACATCTTCTCACTTTAGTGCATAGTGAAAGAACTTAGATTGTTTAGTTTAGACTTATTGTCTTTTCTATTTCCGCAACAATCTGTAAATTCATATTGTTTATACAACAAGAATTTAAAAGTGAAAACTTGTGTGATTATATTCAACCCCCCCTTCTATAATCCCAAACACTATCCTTGCTTGAAGGTCACCTCTTTGGGACCAACAATAAGAATATGAGAATAAGACAAGATAAAAAAAGAGTTAGTAACAACCATAGAAAAAATAATAATTTTATAATTAAAAATATATTCTCATAATTTTTCAACAAAATAATTATTAAAGCATATTTTCGATATATATTCATTAAGCATAGGGACTCAATTTTCGTTTGGAAACCACCATGGACAAAAAGCATGTTAGTTTTAGATTTTATTAAACAACCCATGCCCCATTTTAGAATCCAAAGCAAAAATGGATTGATATTTTCAGTTTTATTTATAACTAGTTATTAAGAGTCCGGGCTTCGCGCCGGGTTATAAACTGTGATAAATTTTATCATTTATATGAAACATTTTTGAATGAGTTAACGACTTAATTTAATAAAGTTAGATGAAGGGATAAAATGAAATGAAAATAAAAATCACAAGAAAAAAAAACAAATTTTAAAGATCAAGAACGAAAAGCATTATAAATACAAAAGTGGAGGGATTAAAGTTATACAATTGATGTGAAGATTACTATGTTGTAAATATAAAAGTGGAGGGACTAAAGTAAAGCAATTAAGAGTAATGTTTACTATAGGGACTAAAAATGAAACAATTAATAGTATTGTTTATATTTATTAAAACTATAAGGACTAAAAATGCAATTTTGTTAAAAATTACTGTTCATAATTCCTGACAATTGTTATATATTATAATTGCTTGATCTGTTTTGGATTTCGAAATAAAATAGCTTGAAAGATTTAATTGAGATCATTTACAGATCTGTAATTTTGTAATTTTCTTCTATCTTGATTAATATATGCTTCTACACTCAAGACTTATTTGAGGTTGTGACTCAACATTACTTACCTTAACATAAAATGAAAAAGTAAAGAAACAGTTTAAAATAAACGAATTCATTAATTATAAACATAACATGTGATCTATAGAGTAAGCTGCTTTTATTTCAACATTTTATATAACTTTTTCTGCTTTGGTGCTAATTATAAACATATGTATTATATATAAGACAATTTTACAATTCTAACTTAACCAACTAGGGCTAGCGTGGTTGGTAAAGAGGTCACCCTCTTAGAGTAGAAGTCCCATATTCTAATTTGGGCAGAGACATTTCAAATCTAGGGCTAGCTATCGTTAAAAAAAAAAAAAAAAACTTAACCAATTTTTTTTTAAATAAAACCTAAAAATTATATATTAACATTAATGTCAGCAAGTAATAAATTTGATACTCAAAATTTAATACGATTTATTTTAGTAGATACTTGGTCAAAGACATAGTAGAAGGCAAAATGCAATAAATACTTGGCGCTTTGGATTAAAAGAAATAGGCCAAGGTCACATGTAACTTCAAGCATCATGTGATACAACCCATAAAATAATCAAATAAGAAGTATACAAGAAGGGTTGGGTTTCAGTAAGAACTAAGAAGTGTCAAATATAATGAGAATGTGAGAAATATGAGAAATGGTTATCAACTGTTGGATAAAAAATGTACGGATACTAGGCTAAGATGCATTAACATAAGATGGACCGAGATGTACCGAATCAATTCCTTCTAAAGTCGCAATTCATTGAAAGGTATTTGATTAAAAGTGATTAACTGTTTAAAAGTTTTTTTCACACTTCTCACAGAAAATGACATTTCTCACTTGATCTCATACCTATGCAAGAATATAATTAAAAAAAGTATTTGTGATACAAACTAATTTCTTAAGAATTATATATATATATATATATATATATATTGAATTTATAAGAGAATGCTAACTATATAAGAAAATACGGAAACGGTTGAATTACATATGATTTCAAACTGACGTTGCATACAAAATCATATGTGATTCATGTGACATTGCCATGTAACTTAAGTCGCAACCAAATTCGTCCTCACCCTTTTTTGGCCGTTATAGTAAAATCAAATGTGATTTTACTATGATTTGTTGTTTCATTGCATGAACCATCAAGTACATTGACACTTGTTGTAGAAATTCGATGAAATCAAGTAAATTTATTTAGAGAATTGATAAGGACCCAATTGAATGGTTTAGATGAGGTTGTAAGATTATGTGAGAATAGAAGTTAAGGTGAGAATTGTAAGAGGAGATTTGTACCCATGATCACTTTTAGTTAGTATCAATCTAATGGTTTAGCGCGGGGATAGTGGAACATTGCCTGGGCTGGTCCTTGGTGGATGGTCAATTGGGTCCAAAGGGCCATGGGATTAGGGTTTCCCCGCTGTTCAAAACCTTGTTTGAGAAGATTAAATAATTAAAAAAAGTCTCATGAGTTAGCTTAGAAGTGTACGTAATTTCAATTGATTTTTAACTAGGATTGATTCAAAGGAGAATATATTTTTTTTACCTTTCTCTTGACAACTATGAGTTTGATTCTAGTGAGAAATTAAGGTTAATGTGTGAAGCTTGAAAATGGTTATCAACAGTTGGATGAGAAATAGATGCACATGATGATGAGGTACATCAAGATACACATGAATTCCCTTCAAAAGCGCAATTCACGAGAGGATATGAGATTGAAAATGATCAGCGATTCAAATATACTTCTCTCTCTCTCACACACACACACACACATATATAGAGAGAGACGAAAAGTTCAAATGAAACACATATCTAATTATTATTGTGAGGACAACAAAGAGCATGCCCAGGGCCGGTCCTGAGATTTCGGATGCCCATGGCGAAAGATCAAAAAAATGCCCCTTTAGTATGCATAAATCATGTTGGGATTAGCTATTAAGAATTGAAATCGAAGATACTGCTACACAACAACATAGATGATAGATTGCAAAATGATAAACTGTTACGCAAACAAAAAACACTTGAAGAGATTTAATCATAAGAAGAAGAGTGAAGAAATCGATTATTTCGATTTCTGATTTCGAAAACAGGAAGATTGAATATAAAGCAGGTCAATTAACAAGCGATTTGGAAAAATTGATGACAAATTTTGTTTCAATGTTCAGTTTTGTACATCTATAATCGCGTTCGGTGTAAATTGTAGTAGGTTGTGATTGATTTGATATCCATATATAAAGCGCTTACAAGTCACAGCCGTAGTAAAATTAAGCCCAAAAGCAAATAATTGAACCTACTAATGAATACTTGGGCTTGTAAGAGTGATGCCCTTGGGCTAGATAATGCCCTGGGCCACCGCCCCTTTGGCCTATGCCCAGGGCCACCCCCTTAGCATGCCACGTGACATATTTAATCTGAATAATACATGATTTTTCAGACTAAATATTATGCATTATTCAAGGTAAATTATATAGCATTCAATATTATTCAGTCTGAATGTTGTATTATTCACCATGAGTAATACATAATATTCAATCTGAATAATTCTGTATTATTTGTTCAAACTGAATAGTAGCCAAACACGACATGAGTCCCGCTCTCGACTGTGTCCACATATGTGTGTGTATGGATATTTTTTTTGTAAACCTTATAACTGTAAATGTAAACCAATATTTGTAGAAATGATGAGACTTTATTTATTATAATTTGAATATATATGGCAGATGATTTAAGTTTATTAGTTATGATAAACACTTTATATTTTTAAACAATAATTATGTTAGACTAGATGAACGATTGAGATTGGTTTACAAAATCTTATAAAAGTTTTAAACCTTGTAAACCCATCTCAACCCTTCATGTGGTCTAACACAATTAATGTTTCAAAACATAAAACATTTTGAAATGTTGTTGTAAAAATCTCTTTAATCACATCTATTGGATCAATGAATATAATGGTTGATTAGAAGTTTTAGTTATTCACTTATTTTAGGTTTTCTCTTTAATGTAACCCTATATATAAAATATATTTGTCCCAGTGGTTTGTTTGTACTATATTACACTCTTGGTCTTTATTTTGAAATAATTATTAGAAAGTGTTGGTCCCAAGTAGGTGACCTTCAAGTAAGGATAGTGTTTGGGATTATAGAAGGGGGGGGGGGGGGTTGAATATAATCACACAATTTTTCACTTTTAAATTCTTGTTTTATAAACAATAATGAATTTACAGATTGTTGCGGAAATAGAAAAGACAATTAGTCTAAACTAAACAATCTAAGTTCTTTCACTATGCACTAAGTGAGAAGAGAATAAAGAAAGAAGATAGAGGGAATAAGAGAGAAAGGACTTGAGTATTTTAGGATGAAGAAGAAGTATGGAGAACATCTCTTCACGTCCTATTTATACTCCATGCATTAAATGCATGCAGAACTACTATTGTGACGTGTCACAATGTGAGTGGTCTGTTGTACTATTTACTATAAACAAATACTTTTTGCATGGTGTGCAAAAGAGGATGTTTGTAAACAGTTGCCTTAAGGTCTGATAAGTACGGAGGGAACAGTAAAGTAACTGCCCTTATGTACTATTGTGTCAGAAAAGGCGGATAATCCTTTTGTGCATTAGACTAAGACATTGTTCTAATCCTTCAGGATCAGGATACTGATCAGTGACTAGATTCCTGAAACTGAGGAAGTTCAGGGTCACGTGTATCCTGATGAATCTTCAGGATGTCATACGATAGTGAACAGACTGCTATCACTGAGTTCCGTCTTCAGATCACGAGCATGATGTTCCTGTCATCAGCTATTTCTTCGACGTCGCTGATGGTTCTTTGTGTATGATCTTAATGTCTTCAGGAGGAGGTCTTCACTTCAGTGGATAGGATCAGTAGACTGCAGAACAGGCTCGTTAGTCTCCTGATCCTGATCCTGAAATCTATAAAGTTAAGTTACAGCATAAGTAACATGGAATAACACTGAACAGACTCAGTGATAATTCCTCAAGCTATAACAGAAGTAAAAACCTATTCACTAAGTAAAGATTCAGGATCATTATCATTTCATCAGGTCTTAGGAGAGCTGGATCAACAGAAAGGTCCCTGTGGTTTAAATTATATTGCACCGTTGGTCCCTGTGGTTTAATCTATGTTGCACTGTTGGTCCTCGTGGTTTACTCTATGTTGCATTGTTGGTCTCTATGCTTAATAGACTGATTTCATACGGAGTTAGAATTAAGGACCAACAATGCAATATAATGTAAATCACATAGATTTTTTTCATAATTATTTTAAAACAAGGACCGACAATGCTATATAAATAACAAGAAATCATGAGAAGACAAGATTAAGTTCAACAATATCATAATGTTGGACAAAAGAAAGTTGATGATAAAATGGATATGGATCGATGATTATTTTATTTCTAAACATTATAAACTTATCTTAAAATGTTTCATTAGTTTGATTCCTTCTAACGTCATTGAAATTTTTCTGGTTATTTTCCGTACCATATGAGAGTGGGCGAAGTGCATATACACTAGTTGAGCTACCATAATTGACAAAATAAAATAATCCAACTATCTCCAATATTATTTATGTTCAAATTTTGAAAATTTGTATTTTTATTGAATAATTTAACTTACAACATCATACTTTTCTTAAAAAGAACAGATATATAAGCAGTTAGACATCATGTGCTGTATTTGATTTACCATCTATTTTCTTCCATGTCTAATGGGGCACATAATTATGATTAAAAGTATTCACGCTTTTAAGCTGTTACATTTTACCTTTTCTTCTTTTCCCTAATGATGAATAAATTAAGATGTTGATTACATCAAAATTCATAATTAAATAAGTAAATGCATGTTATACAACATGCAAGCATCTAAAGGAAGATTAGAACTAAATGATGATCAAAACATGCATTTTGGAAAAAACAACCCCGTCAAAATTAAGGTGGAAGAAAGTTTACAAATTGACTGTAATTATTTATGCATATTCAATGTTTTTGAACTCATAATTTTATATTACATTTTTTCAAGATCTCTATTGACATATTATAGAATTTAAACTCGATTTTGATTTTGGGGATTCTTTTAATTTTAAAAATATTTGGAATTTAGTGCTTTAACATTAGATATGTTTTTTTTTGGTAATTGTGAGTTTATGGATAAGTTTGCACGGTTAATCTCTAGACAACCACGAATGGTCTGAAGTTATCGTAGGTAAACCTTCATAACCATAAGCATTTGGTAACGTCTGGATATAAACTTAGGATAGACGAGATTTTTCACTATATCTCTTTAAAATTTAATCCGTACGATATTTTAATATTTTATCATATAGTTTGCCTTAGGCATTTTGAATATTTAATATATTTCTTAAAACTCACTAGGAACACTTGGTTTGAAAATTTTGTTTACCTAACCATTTTAATTTCCAAAAAGAAAACCCTATAATACTAACAAAACTTTGGCAAGAATGTTTTATTTATTACTTTAACATATTTCTTTTCTATATTTTCTAAATTCGATGCCTACCATTGTTTTTGGCATTAAATTACGAAGATTATTAATTAAAATCAGGTTTTAGCAATTAACTTTTAATTATTTGAATTTATTATGATATTTAGTGGAATCACCCAATTATTTCTGTTAAAGTATTAGCATAAATTACAATAAAGAAGACATTAACATCTAATAAATATAAAAATCTAACTATTTTCAAAGTGTACCCTACACCTTTATTACTTTTTAATTGACCGTTGCTCCCTTTTTTTTCTTCATCATCATTTTCCACTACTCATTTTTCATTTTTCACAATTATTTAATTTCGTGCATGTGAATTACGCATTTGTCCTAGTGATTTGATAATTTTAATGGATCTTTCCATTGCCAAAAGTAACATATTTGTGGTTTGACTTTTTAATGAGTCAGATCCTTTTCTTTTTAAATGCCAACAACTTCGTTAAAAACACAAAAACAATATACAAGATAAAATTCACGAATCAAGACTCTGTAAATATGTCGAACCTCGTATGTAATCTTCAAAAGAGTTCTTAAGAATAAAGGAGAAGTTCCAATATATATAGTAAAGAATTCGTCGAAGTCTAACCGATGTGAGACTAACAGAAAGTATAGCTGAAGACAAAGAGCACACACGAAATAAAATAAACCAACCACCCATGGAGCAACAACTCCTCCTATTAAGGATGCTCGTAGTGTGGTTTGGGTCAAACCATAAATTGCATTGCATATGCAGTTTGAGCATTTTACTTAAATCGTAAATCACACTGCATATATATATTTTGAGCATTTTCTCAAATTGTAAACTGTACTGCGTAGACCTTAAGCCAATACCAAACTACAACGCAAAATGCGGTATAGTGTGGTGTGTTATGCGTTTTGTTTTTATCACATTTTATGCCTACAAATCCGAAAATTATAAGTTTTAATATACATTTAAAATCAACAAAAAGGTGATCCTAGTACAAAAGATAAAGTGTTTCAATAATTAAAATAGTCCTAAAAATAGTTAAAATAGTCTAAAAACTGCATAATTAAAAGAGTCTAAAAACTAAAAAGAAAGTTCAAACTAAATTAGAATGTGAGTTTTTTATTATTATTATTTTTTTTTGAAAAAGTTCATCTAGCTGCCTTTGCCTGACTACATCCTTGGCAATTTAAAAATTAAGTGACCATCGTCTAAGGCTAAGCCTAGCCATAGGATGTTAGTGCCTAGACTCGAAACTAATGTATATGAGATCTTCTACCACACCCCTAGGTCTTTTGCCAGTACGCCAACCCTTGTGGTTAAATTAGAATGTGACTTATGACATACCCAACTTTTTATTTTATCTCGATCTTTAAGGTTGGACTTCCAGTTGGCCATATGACGGTATGGAGCTATGGATATTTGCTTCATAGGTAGTATGACTATATGAGTCTATAGGATGATCTTTAGGCCTTAAAATAAAAGTCACTTTATCAAAGTTCAAACTGCAAACCGCTCTGTATAGTGTGGCTTAGTAAAAATGTAAATCGTAAACTGTACCACAAAAGTTCTAACCCGCAATTTGTACTGCACTATGGGTGTGAACAATTTGTATGGTTTAGATTAATACCCCTAACTTCTATGATGGAAAAAACCACAAAATAGGTTGAGACAATACGAAGATGAGAGCCAACTAAGAAGAAAACACTAGCAAAAGTTCCCTAGTGAGGAACACAAAGCTTGAATAGAAATAATTAACAAGCCCTTAACCCCTGCACCAATCCTGCCTAGAAATTTTAGAAGCTCTTTGTACGTTCAAAGATCCATTAGAATGTCAAGAGTTGAAGAAGACAAAGTCCGTCCATTTGCCTATTAGACCCACGATCAAAGACTCATTTGTTGCGATGCATCAAAATACATTAGCGACTTAGACTCCTATTGTTGCAATTTTCTTTAACACCAAGTTGGATCCCTATAGTTGCAGTTCTTTTTTAACGAGCTAGCTCCTTAAATATATTAACAAGATCGGTTCTTATGGTTGCATTAGAGACCCAACTAATTATAAAAATACAACTAATTAGTATCGAAGACCCAACTAATTTATAAATCAACCTAAGTTGTTAATCTTTCAAAACAAAAACATAGTTCCACAAAAAAAGCAAATCATAAAGGACTAAAAATGCAATTCAACTTATATATTTTTTGTTTATTCATTTATTTTTGCATAATTTTGCCTCCTATTTTAATGTTTACTAGGATTAGTTGGAAAGAGGAATATATTTTTTCCACCTTCCTACAAATTCAACACATCTCACGTACATTGACTCCCATATCCCCTTTTCACACTATCCTCACTTCACTTTCTTCCCAACTCTTAACCACCACCACCACCATCATCACCACCCATAACCACCACCCCAAAATGGACTCACCTCCAATTCTCAATCTTTTCCCACTTCCAAATAAACCCTTATTCTAACATCATCACTCCAAAAAAAAACACCCAAAACCACCATATCACCACCAACGTCATCAAAATCTCAACTTTTTTCAACTCTCACCATAAAACCCAAAAACCCATTTTCTAATTCAATCTTTTTCAAATTTCTTGATAATTAAATAAATGGGTTGTTGTGTGAGCAAGAAAAAACCTCCGGCGTCGCCGGAATTCCACCGGCATTCATCGAAATCAAGCCGAGCTCCGCCGCTGGTGGTGGTGGAAGAAGAGACCGTCAAAGAAGTCCTCTCCGAAACCCCCAATCCCAACCACCATTTCTCGAATAAAATCGAACAAGATGAAGAACAACTAACCCACAAAATATAATAAGAATCTCCACAAGATCCAATTCCATCATCATCATCATCAACAGAATCACAACAATCTTCGAGATATGAATGTCTCCGAGATCTGCAGTGAGAGTAACTCAACGACCACATTCGAAGAGGAGGTCGTCGAGGTTGTTCCTCGCCGGAGAGTTGCCGACAGATCGCCGGCGAAGTTGAGGAACCAGGTTTCCGGCGAGCTCCGGACGGTCAGGAATTCTCCGGTGAGAGGGAAACAGCAGTCTCCGGGTCGGGTCAGATCCGGATCCGAAATCAACAACAACCGTGGTTCCGGGTATTATTCCGCCGGGAGGCAGAGGCCGGCGCCGGCGAGTGGACAGGCGGCTCGGTCGAGATCGCCGGCGAATCGTACGGCGGCGAGAGGGGAGGAGGTGGTGGTGGTGGGGCCAGGAATGGGGTCGGACGGAGCCCGTCGGCGAGGCGGACGAAAGCTCTCCGTCTCGGGCCGGGTCGGGTTTACCCGAAAGGGTCATGATGCCGGATGTAAGTCCGGGTATGGAGAGAGAAGAGAGGATGTGGGATCCGAATCCGATGGATGGAAACGACGATGAATCGCTTGATAACCCTCTTGTGTCCTTGGAATGTTTTATTTTTCTGTAGATTTGTACGTGCCATCCTTGCGCAGGGGCGATGTTAATCTTTTCTGTATCGTTCCAATTTTATCGGATGTCCCCGAAGGGACTAAATTTTTTTGTAGATGCGTAGGATTTGTAACTTTGATCGATCTTAATGGGTTATAATGTAATTTGCATGGTAAAATAACCGATAAGGGGTTTTCATATCTTATTTATCTTGACAAACATGATAAGAAAACGAAAATCTTTATCTGAAAAGAGGATTGAGAATCATACTCGATAAGTAAACGTGATAATTTTTACTCGATTAACCTCTCCAAAAATCTTTTCATGTAATTTTAATGATTAAGAATTTACCGGGTTAGTAATGTTGGTGACTTGGTTTTTCATTTTTTTTGAAGATTTAATTTGTTTTTGGTCTTGTTGGATTCTTGTTGTACAACTCTTTTTCACGAGACTTGTCAATGAAATGTGAATGTACAACGTATTCTCGTGTAAAGGTTTTATTTTTTTACTTGTGAAGGTTTTGTGTTTTTCATATAAAACATTTGTTATGTGTTTTGTATGAAGATTCTATGCTTAAAGTATTGTTGATTGAACGTGCAAAAGAAAAAGAACATCCAAAGCTCTAAAGGTTTAGATGTATGTATCACGCACATAGGTACTTAGGCAAAGGATCGTCTTAGAAACAAAGTTAAGGTGAAAAATCTAAAAAGAGATTTAGACTCTTGATCCTTTAAAGCAACTTCAATAATATGCTATAATTTTTCCATAATAGAGCATGAAAAGTTATAATTTCAAAAAAAAAATTATATTCATCCTAACATTAAGGCAATGCATAGCACAAAGCGGGTAGGGGGCAAGTAGAGGGCTCGGGTAGCGAGGGTTCGGCGGTTGATACTACGGGGTCCGTGGGTAGGGGCCGGCGAGCTTCCATGCCCGATGAAGCCAAGGGTCTCTCTTCCCTCCTCCCCTCCTCTCTCTCTCTCTCTCTCTCTCTATGTCTCTCTCTCTCAAGATATATATTATCTCCGTCCCAAAATTATTGTTCAGTTTTGACTTTTGAAAGTCTGTTTTTCTCGACTTTGATCTTAATATTTTTATTTGTGTTATATAATATTTGATGCAAAATATATGAATGATTGTGTTTTTAATGTATTTTCATTGGTATAATTTTCATCAAGTATTATAAAACACAAACAAAAATATTTAAGGTCAAAGTCGACAAAGAAAGACCTTCAAAAGTCAAAACTGACAATAATTTTGGGACGAAGATAGTATATTAAAATAATAATAATAAAAATTCAAATGATATGAAATGTTTATGGTAGTACACTTTAGGGTTCAAAGTGTAGGAAACAGAAAACCCGATAAAGTGGTATGAAGGTATGAAATGTTGTTGGTATTCATGGTCTAATTATATTAATAAACTATTTAATATATCTAATAAAATATATTTTTTATTTATACACATTCAATTTCAATGTCTTCTGTGGTGGAATAAAAATATAACTTTATTTTTATCTCCTTTTTTTAACAGATTCGCCTCAGCGGTAGAGGCACAGGGTTTGAACACGGTTGATCTTATCCGGACCCCGAGTTCAAACCCACTTCTCTACACCCCCTTAACTAATTCGGTAGAGCTGCTTCACCTACCCCAGGGATAATAACCCCAAGGGCCCCAAGGGAAATACCCTCAGGAAGCTCCAAGGAAGAAACCCTTAGAGAGGCTCGAACTTGAGACCTCCCCTTCATAGGGAAAACTCCCTACCACAAGGCTATAACCCCTGATGGTAACTTTATTTTATCTCTTCTATCAACTTTTAGAGACTTTTAAACTCTTTTATCTTTTCTCCATTTTAGCAAACAAAATAGCATAACTGTTGGAGTACAAAGTTGTTCAAATTGTATTTTTTTGGTATTCAAACATAGTTGTTGGAGATGCTTTTAATTTTAAATTCTTCCATGAATTACAATTCTCACATAAATTAATCCATTGCATCTTCATGTATTTCATTATATTGTTGATATTCAATTATAAAATAACCTAAAGGTGAAAATTCATTTAACACTTTTTCACCATAACTTTTCCTTTTATTAAAACCCAACCTAATACAAGAAAAATGTTTCCATCAACTTTAATAAAGGGTAGAGGCTGGAGTATGAGTATCCATAATGGAGCTTTCCGAAAGATCTTTTCCTGTGCTTTTTTGCCATATTAGATTACGTAAAAGCAAATGACAGAAACATATATTTTGTTGTAAATGCACGAGCTCTTAATAATAAATTCCTAGGTTTCATTTTCTTTTTCTTGTTTTGATTGGCCATGCATGGCTTGTGAGATTTTTGAGAAAAAAATGGAAAACTTCGATTTATTGTTTTTAATTGTATATATAAGGTCATGTTTATGTGAAATCAAGCTATTTTCGTGTGACCAACATTTTCTACATGAAAGACCATGAAGCAACAAAAAAATCAAATATTTATAATAAAAACATTGTAAATGTTATGTTTACGGTGTTTTTTTGATGTGAATGTTTGATTCTTTTTACCTTCACAACATTTTTGGTGTGAAAGTTCGGATTATTTAGTTGAAACCTTCACAACATTTTCGTTATGAAAGTTTCGTTTTTTTATCTTGTTTTCGATAGTGTTTTTTAGGATGAATACTCGAATTTTATTTACCTTCACGGTGTTTGTTGTGAAGTTTCATGCGTAAAGTGTTGGTCTCATACAGTCTTACGAAAACAGTTTGGTCTCACGTGAATCTAAGTCTATATATTTATATATATAGGGGTGGGTTCAAATGTGAACCACTTTTTGGTTGTGAACGTGAGGACAACCGATAGCGCGACACGTGGCGGATGACTAGGCGCCACGTCAGATCCACAACGGATGACTAGGCGCGATTCATGGGATGACATTGAATTAAAGAGGGGGATCACACTCAAAGTCGTCACGTGTCGCGCTCTCGGCTGTCCTCACGTTCACAACCAAAAAGTGGTTCACATTTGAACTTCCCCCCCTCTCTCTCTCTCTCTCTCTATATAATATATATATAGGAAAGTTCAAATGTAAACCATCTTTCATTGAAAGTAGAACCAACAAAATCACATTAGTTACAAACTCTAATCACATGTCTCTCTTTTTATAATACCTTTTCACCTTTTTTTAGAATCTCTTTTTCAATATAACACAACTTCATCATATACTATCTTTCTTCTAATGTGAGACAACATCCCCAACACTTTGAATTATAATTTTAATAATAAAATAACTGATTAAAATGTTCGCAGTTAAAACGTAGAACATATTCAAGTATCTATGAATATACGGTATTTTCTTTTTATTGGTAAGTTATTAAGATTGCATCTTACAAGTTATATTGTAAACTAATTTATATAAAAATATCAAATATCTCACAACCTTTTCGAATCGAGTATTTGGTAGCTCGACTCGACTCATTAGTACGTGGAATCAAGCTAAGCCTATTTGAGTTGAGTGTTAACCGAGTTAATCTCGAGTAGATTGCCAGTTGTCCCTAAGCATTTACACCCATACATATAGTGATGATATGATTACTCGTATGGCAAGCAGCGGCGGAGCCTGGATCTCAATCTAGGGATTGCATCAATGAAATTGATCAGTTGTACGAAATCATACCGTTAGACATGAAAACAAGAAATTTTGTGAATTAGAATAATTATGACTTTTAACGCCTACTCTTGAGGTTGAATGGGAGCAAAGCCTAATTAAACGACTGCCCGATTTTTAATTAATACTTGTTTGATCTAGACTTAAAAAATTAAACTTGCATCAAACACCACAAAAACACATTTCGGAGCATTCTACAAACATATCATTTGACATCATGCTAATCTACTTTTTCATCTATATATAAAAACTAATTAAGAATTAAGAGGATTGAATTCATTATCTGTAAACGTAAACAAAATGATTGCATAGCCATCATTAATGTTTGAGAAATTACATCCAATGGGACACAAATGATGTACATAATATAACGTAATAAATGTTTGACTAATTTCTTTTACATAAATTCATTATTTATATCAAGATAAAGCAATTGCAAATGGAACACGTTTTGGTTCCATTATTTTGGACAATAATACATCTAGAAGACAAATTTAATTGGCTAAAGTTCAAAAAGTACGTCAATTTAATTAATTATGATTTAAATTTTGTTTATTTTACAAAACGTATTTTTAAAAAACATGTCTAAGTATATTTAGACTATGTTAATACTAAGATTATAACATAGTATGGATAGTTATGGGATGAATTGATCACGTTAAAGTTATTTGGATGACCCAATTCACTATTAACGATTTAAATAGTTCCAACGCAACATTCGGAGTTTCCGATTGGTTAGCTTGTGTTTACATAATGTCAATAGTGAGAACATAAAATGATAAAAATAACGAAAATCTTTTTTTGAAATACGACCAATCATCGTAAATGGACAATGTTATTAACAAAAAAATAACTTGCATTCATCATCAAAAAATGAATAAAATAAAATACATATAGCAATAGCAATTTATTAACTCTAATAGTAGGAGAACACTATCTGCGATCTCGTGTTGTAACTCCATATAGACATAAATAGCAAATTCATCATCCATAAGTGAATTTAGAAAAGTAAAGGTACCAATAGCAATTTTATTAACTCCAATAGCAAAAAAAAATTAGTGTAGATTTTTAGAGAAACCGCTAAATAAAGTGTAAACGTATAACATTTCATAAAATTATCGGTTGGTTGGGTTACTTTTAACTAACCCAATTTCCCTCTTTTTCCGGCATAGCCGCAAACTTTGATCAATTAAAGCCGTAATTTTTTATCAGTCAAAATTTGATCTTAGATACTTCTCATTTGTTTAGTATTTTTCATTTGAGTCTTTGGCCATGTATGTATGTATTTATTAAAAAGACTAAATTATCTACATTTGAGGGGAATATGACTCCACTTAACAAAGTTGAAGTTAAAGGTGTTAACTCGAAACACCATTTTAAGTCTTGAAACACGAAATAAGAACTATTAATGTAATTATTGAATTTTAAACACCAAAACTAAAAAGCATCAAAACACAAGAACCAATGATGTAATTCACTCTTACCATAAAGAAGTGGTTGATATTTATCAAATGTCACAAAAATTGAGTCATTGACACCAACTCAATCAATTCCTCACCAAATGCTCACCTCACAAGTTTCCTCTGTTCACCCTGTCTTTCCCTACCTACATTACCCCCTTTGCTTTTTTTTTTCCCCTTTACTTTTGTACTCTTTTTCTCTTCCCTCCTCCCTCTTTTCTCCTTTTAACCCTCCATTTAAGAAAAAATAAGAGATTAATTGTTAATATACAAAAACATACATAATTTACGTATAAAGTCATATATAATTCATATAACTCAGCCGTGCCATTTAAATTGCAGCCAAAGTAGTTGCATCCATTTTTTTTATGTAAAATCACATGTGAGTTTACATATGGTTTATTGTTTTCTTAAATAATTAACGTTTTTGCTTGAACGTTCCTTTCTATCTCTCTATCACATATATATAGTCGCCCTCTTGTTAAACCCATAACGAACATGAAACCGATGCAATCCTATGAAATCTTATATGTTATATGTGTGAGATAATTGAAACATCTTACTAATTCATTTTTTGTGAGCTGGTTTTAGCATTTTTCAGTTCAAACATGTAAACTCCGTCTAGATACATGTTTAAACTGAAAAATGCTAAAACCAGCTCACAAAAGGGCGACTATATAGGATTTCAATTATAAATTTATAATGGAACTGATAATGTAAACTCCTCCTTAAACCTCTTACTAATTCAATTTTTTTATTTATATATTTTCTTTTGCCCCTTTAACACATATAACATAACCCAAATACATCGCTTATACACTTTCTACCATTATTAAGAAAAAAAAATATGTCTAAGAAACAATCTCAAGCTTAAACTTCTTTAAACTTATAAGATAATACAATTTTCATGACACTTACAATTCCATTGGTATTGTTATTTTCATTTTCATGACATTTACAATTCCATTGGTATTGTTATTTTCTAATCGAATGTTCTTTTATTCGTGACAAGTATTTGGTAAAAAGGATCTTATGTTTCCTTTATTAGTGCTCATCATATTTTTGATAAAATTTCGAACTTACCCAAATGTGTTCGAAAATAAACCGAATAATGTAATACATATATGTTTCGTAATAGAAAAAGTAAATTTTTCGGGTTTAGGCTTCTAGAAATTCAAAAATCATTGTTCTAATTTTAATCGGTATAGTTAACCAGAGATATTGACCTCCTAATTTTAATTTTATAGTTTCTCACTAGATTTGTTAACTTTTCTAGGTAAATGAATCGCCACTTGCGCCATAGTTATCCTATTAATTAATTTATGTTATATTTCAACTGTTTTTTGTTGATTTATGTCGCTATATTTTTATAACCTCCTCTCTCCTCACAATGCATAACCAAAAAAACCTCGTGAATACTAAGGCCATCCGTTGTGGCTCTCGGCAAGAATCGGCAAGGGCGCCGAACCCGTCGGCTTGCGGATTGAACACCGCCGCGTGTTCATCGGCTTGCCTTCGGGTAGGCGGGCCTCGGCAAGCCAAAGCCGACGAGAATTTCTTTCTCTCCCCTCTCTCAACGGCTATAAACGGGTAGATTATTAAAAAATTGATGTAGTGGGTTGCAGTGGGTCGATAATGGATGAATTGGGTAGTTTTGGGTAAAATAGTGGAAAGCTGATGTGGCGCTGATGTGGCAGTTTAAACAATTGGGTTGCAGTGGGTCGACAGTGGATGGCCTAACTACGAAATAAAAACAAAAAAGTTCCACCCTCACTATTTCACTAACTCTGTCATACTTTACCAAACTGGTTTTTACAAAAGCCAAAAAAAAGTCCAAATCTTGGGCCATTGTTTTTTCTATAGAACAAACACAATTCTTAAAAGTTAGGCTTATGTGCATATTAAATGTTATACATAATGTATTCTCATTTGGTTATAGTTGCATCAATTATATCATGTTAGATGTTATACATGTATTCTCTTTTAGGTTAGGCACTGAAATGAAAATTGTAGTATTACATTTTTATAACTATATAAATTATACTATTTTCTTTTGGTTATTTACATGAATTGTTGTTTGTAAAAGAAAACCTATTGAAAAATTAGTTTGTTAGTATGAATTTCAAATAATGCAACAAGATACACAAAAATGTTAGATTAAAGGCCTAAATTGTTTCAATCAAATATATCATGTAATCATAACGACTAAAATAGTCAGATAAATATTACATGTAAAGATGAATATCTCAATATAAAAATGGCATGTTAAAATAGGGTAAGTTTTGAATTTTATTAGATAAAAAAGATACTAATATATCGTAAATGAAAATAGACTAACTTCACATATAACACAAATAAAGAAACAATTAAATTTGTACAAATGAATCACATAAACTTTTAGAGAAACAAATAAACACCCTAAAAAAATCTAAAGAATCATGTAATTTAAAAAAAAAAAAAAAAATCCGTTCAGCTTTCAATTGGAATTTGGAAGGATATCAACATTGAACTTTAGCCCATTACATAAAACCCAAATTATTAGTTTTTCGTATACACCATTTGTGGTTTAGTACATTGAGTTTAAAAGATGTAAGTTATAAGCATCGGGTTGATTAAGTTGAATCAAATTAATTTGTCTAGTTTAGTGTTTAGGTTTGAGTACCATGTATTCGGAATCCTCAGCGGGCATGGGAGGGTAAATTTGGGCTCAGCCCGTTTTTGGTACGCATCACGCGGGCTCGGCGATCGGTTTCGTATTCGAGCTCATGAACCCTCTGGTACCCACTTCTCTTCCTCTCTCTCTCTCTCTCTCTCTCTCTCTTATATATATACATTTAATTAATAAAATATATATATATATATATATATATATAGGGTATGAATTGGGTAGCGCCCAATTTTGATAGTGTTACGAGATTGGTGATGGTTTGAGAATGGGATAGTTAAAAGCTGATATGGTAGTATTGGGTTGAGCCCAATTTTGATAGTGGTATGCATTGCCCTTAGCCTTAGATATACAATTTATTTTAGAGTTAAAACAATGTTTGGAAGGAATTGCTTCACACAAATTTGCATTCTTATGTATTGAACCACATCAAACTAGTTCATTTTAAATCTAGTTTAAAATTGGTTAGAATTTAAAATTTTCATTTAACAACCATCAACACAAGTTAAAACTGAAGATTAACTTATAGTCAAACGGACATTTTTGTAATTTCACTACTAACAGTATATACAAAATAAACCCATGAATAGTAGGGTTATACTATAGCAACCATGAGCCATGGAGAATCAAACCATGCACCCTTCAAATTCTAGTGATGGATCTTAAAGAGAATACAAAGGGTGAAATAGGGATTTTGGCAACGATATTCCATTTTACGAGCATCGGTAATCTTGAACAAGGTTTGGCTTCGACCCATGACATTCGAAGGCGATATCTCTTAATTTGATTGAGAGTTTGAGTTCAATGTGAGCTTTGGATATGAGATACGTGGGTCAGCCAACCATGGAATACGCTCTGAAGGACATGGTACAGGAGCCGGTTGAGCAATGAACGTTGGCACTTCTTCTCCTGGCATCAACACCGAAACCTCTCTTGCATTTTCGGATATCTAAAATGAAGAAATGAAAAACCTTGAAACTTTGTGGAACAGTGTTGATTCGTTGCAGATTAGTTATATATAAGGGCATAATCAAATGAAAAACCACAAGTCAAAAAATTCCACAATGTAAATAGGGTTGGCAAAAAGCATGTGCTGATACTCGAACCCAATTTGGCCGAGGCTGTGGAATCCTCGAATTTGTTAACCAGGGACGGGGATACCCCTCGACCCAAATCCCGAGCATTTTAATGCTTTTTGTTAAACACACATAGAGTCGGAGAGGTATTTATGCATATGTGTGTTTATGTATAAGGCTAGGTTTAGAAGAAAACCACATAAAAATGTAAAATTGAGAAATTTGTTTGGAATACACCTGTACATAAAAGTAATTTGTTAGATATGCATATGTGCATAGAAACCAAGAGACCAGCAAACATTTTCAATTACTTCTATGTATACGTACATACCGTGCAAATAAATAGTTATATGTACGTCTTCCTAACACACACACACACACACATATATATATATATATATATATATGAATGAAGGAACGATGAAAAGAAAACAACACATATTTAAAATTTTAATCATATTCTGTCGATTTAAAATTAAAATATGAAAAGGACAACCTTTTTTTTTTTTTACCATTTTTTGGTACCTTTTTGACATATTCGGTTAATATCTCAATCAAATGATTTAGATAAATTCTTTTAATTGACTTTAAAAAAAAGTAAATTATTTGGGCTCCTTTTAACTTGAGGTTTCTCAAATATCTCCCTATATCTACACATTATTATATGATTATTCCTCTTTTATTGGCATCATCAAATCCAACATTTTTTAATCAGAAGAAAACAATGAATTTTTAATACATAAATGAGTCAGTCTTTGGGGTTTTCGAGAAACAAACTCTATTTCCGATGATCAATGTGGTATTAATGGATTTGTTTAGTTTAGAAAACGACAAACAATTTGGTGGTGAGTAGTAAGATCCAAGAATAGCATATTTTTACGACCAAATCGTTGAAAATGTATGCATGAATCCATGTCTTGATTCTTTCCACTCCTTAGATTAAGGGTATATGTTGGTTTCATCTTATTAATAACTACATCACAATATTCCAATACTACCACCTATATCTATAATCAGGGGCGGAGCCAGGATTTATGCTTAGGATGGTCCTCATTAATAAACTAATATATATATATATATATAGAGAGAGAGAGAGAGAGAGAGAGAGAGAGAGATTGAGAGAGAGAGAGAGAAAGGTTCAAATTAGAAGTGCTAAAAAATACTAAGTAGAGAAGTGATCTTTACCACTCATCCGTCAATAAAAGGTGGCTTTGACCGGTTACGGTGGACGCGATCACGGGGGATTGACGCGATCCATGGGAGGGTAGAGATTATTAAAGGAGAGGACCCGGTCAAAGTCCGCTTTTGTTGACCGGATGAGTGGTGGAAATCGCTTATCTGCTTCTCATTTTTTAGCACTTCTCATTTGAACCTAATACTATATATATATAGAAAAAAGATCATGTGAGAAATGATATCTTTTTAAAAGAATACGAGAACCAACATGCACTAAATTTTGGAAAAGGCCATGAGAATGAATTTGACTCTAAATTGCAAAGTCTTGCCAATCATGTATGATTTTGTATATGAATCATATATGATTTTGTTCGTTCTCCTATTCTCTTATATAGAGGGAGGTTCATACGAAAAATATAATTTTTTAAGAAAACGCGAGGAGCAATCTCAACCACTCATCTCGGTCAATAAATGCGGTTTTGATCGGTCCCCCCCTTTAACAATCTCTACCTTCCATGAATCGCGTCAATCCTCCGTGATCACGTCCACCGTAACCGCGAGATGAGTGGCTGAGATCAAAGGCTGTGTTTGTTTTTTTTTTTCCTTCCTAATTCGTATATGATGGGCCAACTACAAAGGCTATGTTTTGTTTTTTTCTCCATCAGGGTGGGCGTTCAATGTGAATTGTATTAAAAGAAAATTGGGGTTAAAATTTTTACTGAAAAAATTAAAGACTTGAGGGTGGGCCAAGGCTGTACCTGGGCCAACCTTGGCTCCGCCCTTGTCTATAATCTATTTCTTTATATATACATACATACATGTATAGAGGTCGGTTCATACGAGAACGGTGTCAATTTAAGAAAACATGAGGACGGTTCTCAGCCACACATTTTTTGTTACGGTGGACACGATCACGGACGATTGACGCGATTCATGAAGGGTCGAGATGATTAAAGGAAGGTGACCCGATCAAAGCCGCATTTATTGACCGGATGAATGGTTGAGAATCATTCTCACGTTTTCTTAAAAAAAATTATGTTTCTCACATGAGCCTTTCTTTACATATATAATAAATGCCAGGTTTATTTAAGAACCATCTATATTTGATAGCTCTAAAAAAAACCAACTATTGATGATAATTTAACAAAAATATGTAATATTTTGGATAGTTTAACAAAAATATGTTGACATAAACAAGGGAGGTTCAAATGAAAATGTGAAGGTAAAAATATATCTCAACAAATACACTAACGATTTAAACTTTTTTTAAAACAAAACCCATCTATTTTTTTTTTCATACTAATTATACCAATAAAGCAAATATTTTATATCTTTAATTTTTCATCAATATGCGATATTTCTTTTCTTCCTTTTTTTAACACTTCTCAACCTCTTATATCATTCTCACATGAATGTACCCTTTTACATATATGCATATAATGATAAATATAGGGGGCCCAAGTGAAAAATCACGAATAAAACGAATAAAAAAAATATAAATATGTATGTTAAATTAACGATAGAGATATGATTGTGATTTTAGTATAATTTATTTCGTTTAAGTTTCGGCTATATTTAATTTTTTTTAAATTTAATCACATAGAGTGTTTTTGGGTTTGTCATTTTTTCTAAAGATTTATATAACTTGGCTTTATATGGGAATGTTAATGTGGCTATCATAATCTTGCCAACCAGAACTCGTGTAGCCAAAGAGAATTGTGGCTAAGAATCGAGCAAGAAATTTCTTTGATACATGGGGCCATAATTCAACTATCCTAATCAAGAAAATAGTATTTTTATGGGAACATCAACATGCTTATATAGAATTAAAGAAACCCCAATACCCCCAATGGATTCAAAACCCACCCCACCCCACCCTATTGTTATTTGTCTTGTGGGCATAGTATAAGAACCATGACCCTACTCCATTAACCATATTCTAACCTTTAATTTGGACACTAGCCACTAACCAAGTAGAATTCAAGCAAATCATAAATTGATGCCTAATTACTTCCATTTCCATGATAATGGAGACAGAAACACATAACAAATGAAGCATTATAATACCAAAAGGTACAAAAACTCGCGATACCACACTCAAAACGTAATCTAGAGAGCTTCCTAAAGTTCGTTAATCCGTTTCTAAGTGATGAATATGATTACAAAACAACAACAATTGTTTGGAATTGAAATTTTTTTAGTTAAAAATAGTATTTTTTATGTTTCTATCACAATTCATCCCACTCATTTCTTGTCCGGGACCCCATCAACCAAAAAATACCTTGAAATCAACCAAAAAATCAAAAATTAACTCTTAAAATCAACCAAAAAAAACCGAAAAAGTTCTCAAAATTGACTAAAAACACGTAGAAATCTCTTGAAATCAACCAAGAAAGCTATAATAATCCTTGAAAATGTGTAATTAGGCTAAACAAGTATGGGACGACTTTGCTAACTTTTAATTGTAGCTTAAAGGTGCCTCCTCCACTAGGAAAATTTCCTACATCCGCTACCGCTTACAACTATAATTTGCCGATATTAGTTTGGGCATATCCCAAGACACCCTTACACACAAAGAAAAAACAATTGCAAAACCTTAATGCCACATTAAAAACGATATCTAGAGGGCTTTCTGAAGGTTGTTAAACGGATTCTAAGTGATCAAAATGATACACGACACCTTTTGTGACCAATTTCAAAAACACTACTTATGAGTCTTAAATTTCTTTAAAAAAGATAGAGACAGATATAAACACATAGCTTTCTTTAAGACAGCAGGCAGACAGATATAGACACAAAAAGAGTGAAACCAATGAGTCAAATTGCAATGTTTTTTTATGATAAATAGATAAGGGATTGAATGAAGGGCCCATAACTAGAGACTTGAGACTTGCAAGAGAGACAAAAAAGGCATGCAGAAGCATGGCCATGTCTTAAGAATTAGCAATAGGGCCATGCCAACCATTACAAGATTCATAAAAATGAAAATTGGGTTATTCACTTAAAGAAGCAAATCAAAAGGAACAACATGAACTTTTTCAAAAAAGCTCCAAAACCCCACAAAAAGAATGAAATTTGTACTAACAAATCACTATCAATCTATCAACCCCATTTCATGTATATATAATTAAACATCTATAGATAGTTGGAACAAGCTTGATGCTAAAATTAACTATTTTTAATTTGTTCCATAGTATCCCCTAAAAATTGCAATTATTTAAAGTTATAATCAATAAAGATTATTTCTCCATTCAAGATTAACAAAATTGTTTGGTAAGAGAGACATGTTGTAGAATTTTTTAGAAATATAAAATAGCAACAAAAAATGGAAGCAAAAAATAAACAAAAGCTTTTTTCTTTTACTTGAAAGAAATTAGGGGTTAATTAATTCTTGAAATTAGAAAGAAATAAATTATGAAATTCAGAAAGAAATGAACACAATAAATGGAAAATCAAGATCACAATTAATGTTCAACATTTATCAAACAAAACCCATTCATCCAAAAATTCATGAAATGAGAAAATGTTGAAATATATGCAAATTTTATCTGGGTTTTTCCAAGAAACTTGAAAAAAGATAGATTCTAGTTGGATAGTTTGTAAATTAAGTGAGAACTGACCTTGAGAGAGAAGTGATCAAGTTTTGAACTGAAACCCATCTGAGAACGAACATCTCCGGCAGCATTCCGGCCACCACCACCGCCGCCGTCCACCGGCGAAGTGGTTCTTAAAAACCTCTCAAAAATGGCCATAACAAGAAACATGGAGATCAAGATGGCAGTAGCAACAAACCCAAAAGAGATGGCATTTACAGACTTATCAAAATGTCTCCAATGGTCATCTCTTTGATCTTGTGTGTACATTAATGATGGAGCTTCAGTTGGTGGCAAGAAACCCCATTGATGAACACCATCTTGACCCATCAAAGGTATACTAGTGTTTGTTTGTTTGTTGGTCAGAAAGATGAGATTTTTGTTGAAGAATAGGAAATGGGTTTGAATGGCATTATGAAAGCATGTTAGGGTTTGAAAGATTCAGTCACAGGGATAGGAAGAAGATGGAGGGCATGTGAAGGTGTGCAACTTTACAGGTTGAAAAAGAGAAATTTGGGATGTGGAGTTGGGGGTGGGGGTGGGTTTCTTTTGTGGAGTTCAGGGTTGGGTTGGGAGGTGTGGTGTGGTGTGGTGTGGTGTGGTGTACTTAAAATGTTTATAAATTTTTCTATGTTTTGATTAATAATATTATTAGCATTTATTTTCCCTTTTTTTTTTGAAAGCTAAGTTGATTAATTTGTTTCGTGTTATGATCTTTTTTTCCTCTTAATGGTAACTAAATTCAAATTTTATGACATAAAGCTCGTTTTAAGATGACAAATTGGAAGAAAGGGTCGTATCCGTTACAAACCACCTAGATTGTGCAAACTATACAAACCAATCTCAACCATACATTTACATGATCAATGGTGTAGATTAATTAGGTTTCTAAATTCTCTCAACCACATTTGAAAAAACTGCCTAAAAATTAGGGATACACAAAATCAATGGAAATAAATAGAAAATCAATGGTTAAGATTAGGTTTGTATAGTTTGCACAATCTAGGTGGTTTGCAACGGATACTTCCCCTTGGAAGAAAAAGGAATAACTAGTTTTTATTTGAGTATGTTTCGTTTGTACAAACTATGTTTTTTGATTTCTAAATTTTGGAAATTGCAATGACCATTAGATTTGCATTTTGTTATGGAAATCATTCCTAGGCCTTAGGCCATGGTACCGGAGCTAAATGGTTGATGGGCTGGAGCGGCTTCCGGTATACCTTTCGATGGGCTGGCGGGCTGCGGGTAAGGACGGTGTCTCCACACCGATAGCCTCTCTCTTCCTCTCTCTTCCTCTCTCCCCTTATTATTATTTTTTGTTGTATTGGGTATTTGGTTTGGAAGGGTTCGGGTACTATAGAAAGTGCTCCAGAAGGCTTATAGAGGGTTTATGGAAAAGTTGATGTGGTGTAGATGTGGCAGTTGGCTCAGAAGACTCGAGTACTGATGGCCTTAGGTCGTTAGCATTTTCAACTACTATCCTACGTGTTAGTCATGTAAGGGCAATTTAGTCATGTTACATATTTTTGGTAATTTTAATTAGATAAGTATTTTAAAAAAAAAAGATTGTAAAACTAACCCCTTACTATCCCACAATGGTGCCACCAATATTGTCATAACACTAAAATTAGACGACATATTCTCTAGCATAAATGGCAAACTCAACTTGAATCAGTTTGAGATTGTCTCTTTGACCGGAAAACCTACCCCCTCCTAGCATTATTGATTTTCATATTAGATCTCTACTCCTAGGCTTATATGTAGCAATCTCAAAACGTAATCCTCTTGGATTTAACAAGGTGAATCAAAGTAAAATGATCTGTAGCATCTTTAGTAGAATCGTCCTCTCTCGCGCTCTCCGAAAATGTAAAACAAAATGGTAAAATAACTGAAATACTCCTCTTGAGTAACATATGATGGCAATGAATTGTTTTTCCGAGGTTTCATCCCCTTTTCCCAAAAAAGTTGGCGGCAATCAACTGCACTGGAAAATGGATTGTTAGGGCAAGGACATTTCCATAATGAAATACAAGCCTCAACGATGATCCTTGTAATCACCAAAAGTTATGGATGAAAATTGGAGTTTCCACAAAATTCGACGATGCTTTTTTTGTAATTTACTCTCAAAATATATAAATATTGAAAATTTTATAGTTCGATAATGTTTATTAAAAAAAACTTATTGTAAAAAACACAACAAATTTCAAATGTCACTCCTTAGGCCGAGCATAGCGGTGGTGTGGGTGCGCTCATGGCCGGCGGGCTCAACGGCTTGGGTGGGCTCCGCTACGGAGGCAGCGGGCTCGGTGGCATGGGGCTGCAGCGGTGTGGCTACACCGAACAACCCGTTCTCATCCTCTCTAATCACACACTCTTTTTCACTTTTTTTAATTGTATTGGGTATTTGGTTTGAAAGGATTTGGGTACTAACAGAGAGGGCTCTAGAGGGTTTATGAAAAAAATGATGTGATGCTAATGTAGCAGTGGGGTTCAGAGGACTGGGAGGGTTCTGCTACGCATAACCTTATAGGACATTAAAGTAGATATTTTCCCAAATTGTATATTTTAAATGTGTCCTTTGGTAGTATATTCTCAAAAGTAAAAGTTAAATGTGCGTGTATGCGTGTGTGCGTCCCTGCATCCGTGCGTCGTGCGTGCGTGCGTGTGTGTGTGTGTGTGTGTGGGGGGGGGGGACGGGGGAAGGGGGGGGGGGGGGAGGAAATACATGTGAGAAGTTCAGTAATTATAGAAAGTGAATCTGAACCCTTTATCGCTTTTTAACAAAATTCACATATGAACCTTTATGATTCATATATGAACTCATATAATTCACAAAAGAACTAATTAATTTATTCAAACATGAACCCATGGGTTCATATATTAATCACGAGTTCATATATGAACTTGTTTGCGTCTATTTGTAAAAGTTAACTACCCATCCATCTTCTACACACACATGCAAGGAATTATCCGGTGTTTCACAGTTACAACCGCATATGTTAATCGGATAAAAGGCTAGGATCATTTATCTACTACTCATTTTTAACACTTTTCATTTGAATCTCTTCAGACCCACACAAATATACATGTATAGGGTTAAGTGCCACTTAGGCTATGCGTACCTATACCTTCCCAACCCTCCCAACCCCACTGTCATATTAGCGCCTGATCAACTTTTCCCCAACCCCACAATTAACCCTCTAGAACCCCCTCTGATTTAGTACCCGAACCCTCCCAACTCTCTCATCCCCACACATACAACAAAAGCCGGTGTGAGGGGTGTGGCCAGGCTGCCCCCTTTCCCAGCCAGCCCAAGCTGCCGCCGGCGTATCCCCACCCGCCCAGCCCGGTGGCTTCCAACCCGCCGAACCCACATCCCCGGTACGCGCACGGCCTTAGAAGTGGAAATAAAAATTTCTATCATTAAATCGAACCTAATCGAAAATGAACACTAACGATATGCACTAAATTAATTCCTGTGAATAACGCAATTCATTGGCATTGAAATTAAAAGTGTAATTCTTGTGAGAAATGCAATGACTAGGTTTATTATGGATTTGGCCTTTGTAGTTTGTGTGGTTTTTATGAAACTGGTCTCTTGATAAAAACAAAAAAGAACGAAAATACACTTAAGGTTAACAAAAAAAATTGAACCTGTTGGGAATTTTGGCTAGAATAAAAAAAGTCTTGGAAGTTTGTCCCACATCGGTGGAACAATGAAAGGTGGAAGGGACTTCAAGCCTATAAAAGGAGGTCCAAGGCTTTGGTTTCAAAGCATCCCAATAAAATACACTTTAAGTATTTTATTCTTTCTTTCTTGTTCTCTTGTTATAGAGTGTAGAAAGTGGTGAGTTAAATCTTTGAGAGTGTGGGTGTTATTGGGGAGGCTTGAGAGTTTTGAGCTGTGTGATTGTAACAATTTTTCACATAGTAGATTTTCTCTCTGGAGGCCCGTGGTTTTTCTCCAGTTTTGGAGTTTCCACGTAAGTTCTTGTCTTCGTCTTTGTCTTTTATTTTTTTTCTATATTTGTTCATTGCCTTGGGTTGTTGGGTAAATATTGAGGCCAATTTCCCAACAGAACCATCGATAAAATAAGGAACCAACTCGGTACAAAACGCAAACCATAGATCCACTTCTAAAATAGATGAAGTTTTTGGTCTAACTTTTGTAAAACCACAAAAACCAAATCCATAATTAACTCTTTATATCATTTAAAAGAACAAGAAGAAAGAAGGATTGCAGAAGCCCAAAGGTAATTTGATGGATTGGATTGGGAATGGATGGGTGGGTGGATTGTGAATCAAATAGTACAACCTCGATAACCATGAAATTATGTCTCTTGTGGGACCCAAATTTTCCAATTATACCATTATCATAGGCGTATATGTTCCCACATATAAACAAACATCTACAATAAATGTTTTAAGTGAATGTGGGATTTGGTCTTCAAGTAACTTTTTAGAGTGAAGAGAGTGTGGATGTGATTGTGTTTTATTTGTTTTAATAAAGAGAAAATCCTATAAAATATAAAATTAAAAAACATTCTCCTAATACTATATATATTATATGTATTTATAAAGTCATTTGTAATATGTATACGTACATATATATTCTAGACAAACAATGCATGTTGTATAAAAAGCAAATGTCAATTATTCTATGAATAAGGAGATATAGGCAAGATGAAAAGTTATGAGAATGTTACTTAATTTTATGTTTTTTAAGGTTTTCTTGTAAACCTCCTTTTCAATCATGATGATATTAAAATAAATAGACCAACATTATTTTATGATTTAATTTATACAAATTAAAAATTAATTTTATTAAGTACATTTTTTTTAAATATTCTTGTCTATTTGATTAAAAAAACTTAAAAGAAAAAAAAAATTAATTCAAAGGACAAGATATCAACTATCTTTAAAAATCAAATACCATTACCAAATTATCATATTAACTAATTATCTTTTTAAACAATTTGTTGAAGAATGTATATTTTTAAACTATAAATATTATATACTTATTTACGGAAAATCGATTTATTTAACTATTTAAAAATAACTAATTTATCTTCTAACCAAAATATCTTAAAAATGTCCAAACTAACCAACTGGTTTGCCATTGACGAAAACAATGGCCGAGGTTGGTAAAAAAAACCGTAAAAGTCGATTCTTGAGGGCCATGGCAGATACAGAGGTGATGATGGACAGGGAGTAAATGGCCAATTCTCGAAGAATGTGGGTTGGATCCGCCATTGGAGGACACCCCATGGCGAAGAACATGGTTGTTTTGATAAACATGAGTAGAAACTGGTTAAAAGATGAATTAAATGTTTTAATGATTAAAATAATTATTTTGCTAATATTTAATTCATGTTTTGTAACTATTTTTCGAGCTCACTTAATTTTGACAAAACCTAACTTAAGGGAAAAAAGTTTTAAAAACTACAATAACTTTCTTATTTTGAATGTTTATTTTTTAATTATTTTATTTAAATGAAAAACCATTAAACTTTCTTTCTAAATGATTACGTTTCAAGACATGTTTTTTTACATAAATAAAACATTGCAACTTTTAAAATTTGGTTAACTACATCATTTTAACCCAAAAATACTACTTGCAACCGAATAAGAATATTTTTAAATAAAATCTAATTCAATTTTTGGGTTTACAAATTCTATGTCGTTCAAACCCCTTGCCTACACAACATTGCTTCCCTTCGTTACTCCTCGTCATCATATCCCTTTTTCATAACACTTTACTGGAACACATATAGGGCATGTGTTTGGGAGTGCGTTTAAGAATGGCTTTTCAACTTATCATGTTCTGGAGAAGCTGAAAAGGAGAAATGAGGTGTTTGGCTTAGCTTTTTAGGAACTCCTTATCACATCCAAGGGAAAGGAGAAAAGGAGATTTTGAGAAGTCAGGATGGACTAACTTATCACGTTTCAGCCTCCATAACGCGAACTCCAAAACGTACGACGCACTTCATCTTCTTTGATTGAGTGTCATTGGCTCTGATTCCTCTTCAGGACAACATCGTCTTCTCCGATCTGGGCTTCGATTTGTAAGATTTTAACTATTTAAGCGTCGATTTTGGATTCGTGATTCTAGGATTTGTGATTTGGGAGTTTGATAATTAAAAAAAAAACTAATCCAAACACTTTCTAAATAATTTCTTCTATAAAACACATAAGTTGATAAGCACTTCTACCCAAAAGTGCTTTTCAATTCTGAAATGCACTACCAAACAACTTTATAGATCTTTAAGAATAAGGAGAATAAAAAAAGATCCAAAAGAAGGAAATCAATGGAAGGGGATAATAGCAACGATGGGTAGTAATAGATAGCGGATGAAGATGAGTTGACGAAAGGTTTGAATAACGTAGGGTTGGAATGAAAGAACTGATTTGGGTTTTTTTTTTTTTTTACTTTAAAGCTTTCATAGTCATTTACAGTTAGCTTTTTTCAATTGAAATGTTGTAGATAACCATTTTATAAAAATCAATAACCTTTTTTCAAAAGCCAATGACTTAATTATTTAAAATAAGAAAGTTCAATGTTTTTTTTATTTAACAATATATTTTAGGACTCAATCACTTGTAATGAGAAAGTCTATTGGGGTTTTTAAAACTTTTCTTTTTAATAAGTTATTAACTAGCTTCTTGAAAAACTACTTCAACTAGTTATTGAAGTACTTTTTCAAATATTCAAATAATATTTCTTGTATTTTACATTAATATTTTTCTGTTTTCCTAAAATTATTTAAAATATCGTCACTTTAAAATTATAGTTTGTATCAAATATTACATAGTTTTTCAAATAGCTTATTAGTCAACCACTAAATTATTAGCTAATAAGAATGTGAAGATGGCAGATAGTAGCAGGGGTGGCGGTCGACAATGGTGGAGGTCGACAGTGGTAGAGAAGGTGCTTGTGATGAATGTAGTAGAGGTAGTGGTGGTGGTTACGGTGGAGTGTTGATGGCCAACGATATTAGTGGAATTAGCTATGGGTAGTGGCAGTGGTAGCCAATGTTGGTGGTCGGCAATAGTAGTGGTAGCTGATAATGGTGGTGGTTATGGTTGAGGTGAAGAGGACCACAATGGTAGTGGTGGTGGCGGTGAACTGTGGTGGTCAACAATCGACGATGGTTGTAATGAGGTGGAGGTGGAGGAGGCCAATGGTGGTGCAGGTGGTGGCAGTGATAGACGTTGGCCGGTGGTGGTTGTTGAGGTTGCGATGGACGGTGGTGGTCAGTTGTTGACAGTGGTTGTAGGTGTGGTGGAGAAGGTTGTTGTACTGGTAGAGGAGATGGTGGAGGTAGTGGCACCGGCAGCGGTCACGACTAGTGGTGGTGACTACTTTTCTTTTTGAACGACAGTAGGAAGAAGCTAGTTTTTAATAAATATCTTCCCGCTGTCATTCAAAAAAAAATTCCATTCTTTGTGGTGGTGAATATTAAAACAAATGTTATATTAAATTCTATTCTTGGTGAGGTTGTACAATATAATGTTGGTAGTAATTTAATGAATTAAGTTTTAAACTTTTGTTAATAGATTTTGGCCTCTGCCTATCGACATACAATTTGCTCGTGGGGGGCTGCGTATACAAAAGTAAGTCAAACTTCTTCTAGTTATAAAGTTTGACCCAATTTTACTTGTAAAAATTGCTTAATTGCAAGTGTGTGTGTGTGTGTCAGGTGGTGGTGGTCCTAGTGGATCACGTGCGTATGCATTGAGAAGCCATAGTGGATCACGTGACAAAGACACCCTTTCTTTTGGCCCCTTTCTCTTCTTTTCAGGGGTTGATGAAATGAAATATGTTGGACTCTCATGGATCAAATATTATTTGTGTTTATGGGTCTTTATGTTGTAGAAAAAGCCTAATCTTTTGGTGGGCCCATTCATATTTTCTTTCATGAAAACAGTATTCCTATCCTAACTCCTAAGTCCTAACTATATGTTAAAATGTGGGTTCAACATCGAATAAGAGAAAATGGTATTGAAAACCACTTTCACATAGTCATTTATATTTTGGAAACGAACCTTCATAATCATTTCAAAACTTAAACCAAACATTAGATTTATTTAGAGGTATCATTTACCTTTTGAGTAAATCCGATTACTTAATATGACTTTAACATTTTTTTAAGGGTGTTGTTAAGTAAACCCCCTTTGACCCTTCCTCCTCTCACATAAATGTAGACCCCCTTGTACTGGGTCCCACCTGTGTACTCACACAAATAACTCATTGACTTAGCAAGGGGGTCTATTTATAATTCCCGTTTTTTAAATATATCTTTTTATGCTTTTAAATATAAAAATTCTTCTTTTTGTTTAATTAACTTCTAGTTTTGTTCATCAATTTTGATTGTTATCCAATTATGAACCAAATCTTGAATACATATAATAACCACTTCAAACCCATCCCCAAAAATATTAAATCCAAATTAGATCCCATTCCTTCCCGAAACTCTAGTTTTACTTTGTTAATATCTACAACAAGTTTTTCGTAAGTTCAATTTCAATAAATATATGTTACTAATCGGGTTCATCAAGATTTATCGTGATGAAATTCGAAGGATCCTGTTAATCTTTTGTTTGTTTAAGCGACTGCCCTCTAATCAGTTCATGTCTGTGTTGCCGACAATGTGGAAGATGATGAGATTTTTCAATACAGAAACAATTCGCCAGGGATATAACAAAATCAAAAGAAAGGAGTGATATCCAAAAAGATGAAGATTCATTGTCTAGAGTTTCTGTATGCTATTTTGTTACCATGACATGAGTTTCTGTACTTGCTACTTGTTCCATAAAGAATTTTGTGTGTTGGTGGCCCAAATCCACTCAGTTGGCCCAAATCCACCTTTTGAATTACTACTTTTTATATTCTAAATATTACATGAAACGCTAGTGTATTTACCGCTTAGGTTTTATCCCTTTATTTATAGGGTTAAGTATATGGGAGTGTATCGAACTTGTCACGTTTTATCATTATATGTACTTAACTTTAAAACTTACCGATTAATGTACCGAACTTGCTAAAATTGTCATTGTATGTATTTCATGACAAGTTGGATACACTTTCGTGACAAGTTAGATACATTAAATGATAGGTTTTTGATAAAGTTGGATACATACAATGACAATTTTAGCAGGTTCGGTACATTAATCGGTAATTTTTAAAGTTGAGTACATACAATGATAAAACGTGACAAGTTCGATACACTCCCATGTACTTAACCCTTATTTATATCATGTTTGTTTCTGAAGGTGGTTATATTATTTTTCCACTAGATGTATTTAAAGGAGGGTAATTTGATCATTTTATATTTTATAACTATTTTAACTAAAATTACACATTACATATAACGATTATATATTGTGTATATATTACATAAAGAAGTAAACAAAAAATAGAACCCTCTCCCCTCTTTCATCTACTTCTACGTTGTATTCATTTAGAATCTTGTCGGCCTTGCTTCTTTAACTACTTGTGCAACCAAGAAAATGATTTGTTGCTTGTCTAGTTCGATTGACATACATTTGGGTGATGTGATTAATGTTAATGAGTGTTTGTCTAGTCCTAGTGATAGAGATTGGTTTCCGAATTTTATTTCATAATACTCTAGACCTAGACAAGATTTGCTTCTAGGGAACATTGACTTCTTTAATTTGATTTCACATTCATTTTCTTTTGTCTCCCTCTCTCTAGATCTCTCTCATAGATTGGGAAGGACTTACAAATGACAAAGAACTTGCAAATGCAATGAGGAGATAAATGTGAGGAAGAAGGGGGATACTGTGTGTATATCTGAGAGAGAGGAGATTATAAAGATTTAAAACAAAAAAAGGTTTCGGAGACGGTGATTTCAACTTTTAAATAAAATTCAGACATAAAAAATATATGTTGACCAAAATGCCACTGATGTAACATGACTTAATAGAAAAGCTTAACGGTTGTTAATATAAAGGATGAAAATGGAGAGAAACTTATAAAACACCATGGATAATTCAAAAGAAATAAAGTTTAGGGACAAATAATTGCATAGGTAAAGTTTGTGACTAAAAGCAAAATATATTTCACACATACTAATTTTTCATCAACACTTTTGGAGTGTTTTTACATTGTATTTACCAACTAAAAACACAAGAGATTTACATTTGAACAAATCTTAGAGATTATAACAAAGATAACATAGGTTTCTCCTTCAAAAGAAAACACCTTTCTTGAAATAACCACCCAAACAAAGTTCCCAAATTCATGTTCATAAATTGCAACTTTGACATCCATAATCAAAGATACATGATAACCATCAATACTCCATAGTTCTTCCACCCTTTTGTTGCACCTTCAATGGGTTCAATTACCTCTCCATCTTCCCCCACTTCTCCTTCCACAGAACCTTTTCCGAAATCGTCCCCGATCTCCGTCCCACCGTCATCCGAAAAACCCGATCCCCGTTACGGAATCTACGCCGTGTTTTCGTACAAACAACATGCGGACGACCTTAACACGTCTTGCGTGATGGGGTGTTACGACCCTTCGATAAACGCATGGACCCACGAGTCCTCCATTCCCGGGACCTCTGCGAACCACATCTTGAAAGGGTTCGCAATGGTTTCGTTCAAAACCTCGATCTACATAATCGGAGGCAGCGAATACCGCAAACAAAAGACCGAAACAAACGGAACCCCAAGACTCACGGACGTAGGCGTCCGAGTACGATCCACCGTCCTACGTTACGACGTCGTCACCAAAGAATGGTTCACATGTGCACCACTTATCACACCAAGGTACGATTTCGCATGCTCGGTTTGCGACGATAAAATATACGTAGCCGGAGGCCAATCCACCCTCGATGGCGCAAAGGGCGTATCGTCCGCGGAAGCGTACGACGTGTTCACTAATGAATGGACATCTTTACCCCCCATGAGCACCGTCCGATACAAGTGTGTCGGCGTGACATGGCAAAAGAAATTCCACGTCATCGGAGGGTTCACATACGGCGGAAACAAGATGCAATTCACGGACCGTTCTTCGGCCGAGGTTTACGACGTCCAGAAGGCGAAGTGGGACCACGTCACCGGAATGTGGCAGCTCGACATACCCCCTAATCAGATAGTGGTCGTCGACGGGAAGCTGATCAGCTCCGGCGACTGTCTTAACGTCTGGAAAGGCCATATTGAGACTTATGATGGAAACCTCAACTTGTGGAATCCAGTGGATGGGTCAAGAAAGGAGAACTTGTTGTCGTTTTCGTGCTCGAATGAAGGTGGAAGGGCTGAACCACTTCAGCGGATATGTCTGACCATGGCTCCGATCGGTGGTTATCTTTACTTCATGGCTGGTTATCGGGTGGCTGGTGATCAGTTATCGTCGTGTTGCACCATGTCGATGGTTCATAGGTTCGATACGTCGGCAAGGGAGAACCAATGGGAGACTTTTGAACCGATGCAAGTGGAAGGGGAGAGGGAGCTTTGCAGCCATTGTTGTGTGGTTCAGCTTCCATAGTAAGAAGGTGGCCGGCATTGATGAATCTTTGTTTGTTTTGTATACCTGATGATATTAGGGTTTATGTTATATATATATATATATATGATTATATGGTATGAAAGAAAAAATGAAGGTCTGTTAGAAGGTGTAAGGCATGAAAGTAGAAGATATAATTATATCCCTTTATAATAAAATTCTACTATTTAATTTATCATTTAAATATACTTTTTAATTTTGATATATATATATATATATACATACTGGGTTAGGTTCAAATGAAAACTCACTTTTCTTTGCGAACGTGAGGACAGTCGAGAACGTGTCACGTGAGATATTCATTCTAAATAATCATGTATTATTCAAAGTAAATAACACAACATTCAATGTTATTCGGAGTGAATAATACAACATTCAATCTATCGACTATCCCTTTCGTAGTCGGCTATTAAACAGGAAACTGTAATGAAAAACCAAATTTGCGTGTTCTCAAACTAAGTCGGCCATTTCCAGTTCAAATGATTTTATTTGCAATTTCACCGAATAAACTTGTGTTACAACTAGAAAGGAACACTCATGTAGTTGAATCATTTCAGAAGATCAAACTTGCTAATATGTCATAAATTTAGAAAAAAAGCTTCAAAATATCTTGAACAGATTATATTTCTCTTATATTTAGATCTACACTACTATCATTTCCTTAAACTATGACCAAGAACAAGAAAAGTTAGGACATATCACATGTAGTAACACAAATATGATGACTATCCACTAAACAGTAACAAAAAAGTTCTAAATTATGCAGCTGCATTAACCAAACAATCAGGATTCAGGTCTTAACACAAATAACAAGTACCCTTCAAAGACTTTGGACTATTCACCTAAACGGCAAGAACCAAAAATCTTAGCCGGTAAGAGCTAAGACAAGACCAGAATCTTACTCGGTAAGTGATGGAGAAGACTCTTACAACGGTTAACATTTACCAGGAAAATACTCAAAAACACTGAGAAACAAACTGAAAAGTAGTTGAGCAAAGGGCACACGGTCATATGCAAACTGTTCTGTTAAACAAGTCGTATACAGTTAAACAAATTCTTGTAATCAAGTAGTTGAGCATATATCATGAAAACATGAAAAACAATAAAAAATGAAATAGAAGTGGGACAGGTAGGAAATGATGGTCATATATCACCATTTATAGGAACACACTCACCAGTCACCATGATGCTAAATTTTAATATGGTAACAAAGCAACCTGCTATGCATGCAATATTAGGCATGTTCCCAAAGTCTTCAATTATTAGTAATAATGTTTTAATGTACTTACTCGTACTTCGCTTTGTCAAGTGCAAATTTTCCTTCTTTGAATAGACTGTAACCCTGGAAAATAAAATAGGACCCTGTGAATAACTTAGCCCAATAGCATATCTTTCTACATCCAGGTATCTATTTATTTGCAACATTTCCAATTTTATTCATATATATAATATATATGTAGAGGCAAAACTTAAAGGTCCTAGTAACAACCTACCATCTTAAAAAGTAAAAAGAGAGAACAAGAAATGAAGATAGAAAAGGCCACCCATATATTTACATCTAAACAGTCAACAATTTGTTTAACTACTTTAAAATGGCATATACTCAATTTGCATGAAATCTCAATTGGCATGAAATCTTTATTAGGAGGGTGAATATATATATATATATAGGGGTGCGTTCAAATGTGAACCACTTTTTGGTTGTGAACGTGAGGACAACCGAGAGTGCGACACGTGGCGGATGACTAGGCGCCACGTGAGATCCACGACGGATGACTAGGCGCGATTCATGGGAGGGCATTGAATTAAAGAGGGGGACCACACTCAAAGCCGCCACGTGTCGCGCTCTCGGCTGTCCTCACGTTCACAACCAAAAAGTAGTTTACATTTGAACTTTCCTCTATGACCCCATATATATATATATATATATACTTGAGTCCATCAACAACGAACTCATTGCTAGCAGAAGTACAGGAAGCAATGGGCAGTATGTAAATCAAGAAACTTGTTTCATATTCTAGATTCTATTAGTTAGTTATTGATGTCATTAGCCGAAATTTATGTCCTAATGACTACAGAGTTATAAGTCCTTATATATACACATACTAGGAATGATCCCAGCCGTCCTTAGATGGCCCCCTGCCCACGGGTTCGAAAAAGTATAATGTTATGATTGGGGTCTTTCCTGAAAAAACATATAAGAGTGAATCTGGTTAGTTTAGCATTTGTGACATCGAATGCATATTGTGTTGTAAGACTTTGAAAAGTCAGTATGTTTCCAAAAGAAAAGAAAGGAAGAAATGATCAATTGGGCATAGGCACATGGATGTGACTGAAGGGTTCCAATTTAAGCGTAGGCACATGGAGACTTTTCATTGTTTACCTCTTTAAGAGCATCCCCTACATAAAGTTCAAAATACATTAGTGTCACTGGAATAATTTCAATCAAACGTACTTATAAACTTAAGAAGATAATGAGCATGCATCTTACATATTTTCAAACTCCAACCGGTGACTCTAGAATCTAGATTAAAGGTTGAGCATGCATCTACAAGATTAAATTCGAATGATGACTCTAGACATATATGGCAAGCTTGAAGTATGTAAAGACACTGACTAAATAGATTAAAGGTTGAAAAAAAAACATCTAGATTCTAGACTATGTAACTGTAGCAAGTGATATTCGATCTGATGCTAATATGGTGTTACTTTAAGATAATTGGGTCTCTGAAACCATATGAGAATTGGCAACCTTGCATATTTCAAATAAGTCATATGAAGCTTGGTTAGGCCTACTTTTCTGTCACCTTTCATGCCAAAATGCTTATTATGTAAATGGAAAATAATGCCTTAGCAGCGATTAAAAGAATCACTGGTGGTGAGAAGGATCCATCCTTTGACTTTACATTGTCAAACTTGTATATGTGAATGTGCATTATCATATATCCTTATAATTTTCTAGCACTTTTGTCTTTTCATTTGTAGTACTGGTACCTATGGTTAGGCATGCATATAGTTTAGACCAAGTGTTTGGCTTTCAGTCAAATATCTAAAACACCATTAATATCATGCAACAGTTGCTAATAGCCACGGAGATGGTTTTATACTTTGCTTTTGTGTAAAACATTGACAAAATAGTAGTTATATAGAGACCTATGTGTTTATATTTTTTTTTATTTGTTTGTTGGATCATTTAAGCAAGCTTTGTAACTTGATAGTGCTGCAATGAACTGCAGAAACCCCTGCTGCATATAAGGTTCAGTAGATGAACCAAATCAGGTCATGAGATACTTTCATCACATTTTGCAGAAAGATACACAAAAAGGATGTTAGAGCTATTGATGTCTGCTATTCAACTATAAGTTGTCAAGATACATAACTTATAAAGGGATCTTACAAACCCAAATTGATTCCATCAATATTTTTGTAATGAAACATTAGGTAAAGAAAAGGGTATCAATTTTCATGGGACACAAGGAACGATTCTAATTGGCTAAGCGGCTAAGCAGAAATATATCACACTAGAGGGATAAATCTACCTTTCGAACCTTTGGATGTTCTTTGCAGCCTCAGAATACCCAGGTGATTCAACTTGGAAATTTCCAACCTACACCATTAATTAATGAGCATGTATTTAGCCATTAAGATGAACACATCAGTATGCTTAAAACCTTAATTATGTACATGAGAAATCATTAAAACTTAATAAACAGAACCCTGTAAAAATTTCCATCCAATAGTTGCAGTGGAAATATGCATTACTCCTTTGTACACTCAAACCATTTATGATAGAAAAACGAGTTAACTTCCATAAAATCAACCAAGCCTAACTGGACTTGTGTGACGAATAAGAGATCTACGAGCCGGGCTTCATCTTACAGACGAGCATCGAATCTAGCACCAGACCAGTTAGTTTTCGGTAGGGATCTTGTTCAAAACCTTTCTTCCAAATCCTTCCATGATGTTATTTTTGGCAGGACATGGTGTGGACAAAAGGAGCTTATACCTAAACAGTTAAAATTAGTATTTTTTTAACCACTTTTGCAAATTAATCCTAGATTATTCCTAATAAAACAATGCTTCAAACATCAAAAACAAAGATAATTAAAGTAAGAAGAATGTTTGGTATTTGTATTCACTGAATTAACAACTTACTGATTGATATGCTACCAAAATGTCTATGCATTCTCCTTCAACATTCTTAGGTATGACTGTTTATAATCATTGGTATGAAGCCATCAATGCCATCTAGTGGTGTGAGTATCTGTGTCATTTAATTTAGAACAAATTTAACATCAAAATTTCATATACCTACCAATGGTGTCATTATCTCATGATTGCTGACAGTTACAAACTTAAAGCAACTAAATCTTTTAAATAAAACTAAACAAGAAACCAATATCCAGTAAATGGGTCCTCAAATGTGAAACAAAACATGTTGAATATGGAGTTAATTTTCTTTGAGGACTTTCATCGAACACCTAGATGGCATTCCCCATAAGAAAGTGAAAACAGCAATAAGGCATTGTATAGCAATGTTTTTTAATTGAGTGACTTGATATCACCATTGGTTACAATAAAGTTGACCTACAGTTAGTCCTCATTGTATTATCAAGATTCAAACTTGAACAGAATTCAATCAAACAAAGACATGGAAACTCTGAATGCGATATGACAATATTTAGTCAAAGCAAAGCACAACATGCATGATATCATTTTCATCAAACAAGTTAAAATACATAAGCAATTTACAAAAAAACCATAAATTTAACAAACACCCAATTGAAAAAGAAACAAAATGAATTGCCAAATTGTTAAAATCCATAACATTGCAGAAAATTTCACTACCCGTCCCGTCCCGCCCCGTAAACACCCCTAACGGTGGCTCTTTGGCAAGTTTGGAAATGGAGGAATTCTATCATTTTCGGTATAGCGGATGATTGCGGGAGAAAGAAATTGGAGGATTCTTTTCCGGGTGTTCAAACCCTTTCCAAATTTTGGATTAGCAAGAGGAGTCGTAGTTTGCCTTTTAATTGGGATAATTGGTGTACTTCGCCTCTCAAAATGTAGGCGCTCTAATTTGTGCTTTTGGTCTCAATCTTTGAGACTTTGTTTGTATGCCTTTTGCCGTCTATTCATGGGTTTCTCTTGGGGGTGATGGTTATGCTGAAGCTCTTCCTTGGGTTTCCTTTTTGCCATTAAAAAAACTAGTTTATAAGCTACTTAGAGTAGCGTTATGGGAGTTTTTTTATAACTTTTTTCAAATATACATAATTATTACTTCAAATATATATTTTTTTAGTTATTTTACATAGTCAGTGCATCTCCGACAGCTTCTCCATTTTGGAGAAATAAAAAGTCAAAATCTCTAAAAAAATCATCTTTATCTTCAACAGGTTCACTATTTTAAAGATTATGCAATCGATTATATTATTAAAATAATCAATAAAACTCATAAGATACCATTTATTTCTCCTAAATATTTAATGTAAAACAATTTTATTGGTAAATTGAATAAAAAGTGCATTCTCTCCAAACCAATCGTTTTTGGAGATTTTCACCTTCTCTATTCTACTTTCTGCATCTTGGAGATGGATTTGAAGAATATGTTGAAACAAAATATTCGCAAAATCTCCATTATGGAAAGGTGCTAGAGATGTTTTCGTAAGTTACTTTTTATCAAATATAGTTTATTAAAAACTAATTTATCAATTAGTAGCTAATTAGTTTATGAGCTAGTTTACCAAACATAGCCTTATAAGCTAATTGTTATGTAACACTTTAAAATTTTGATATAGCTTTAAACCCTGTCAGATTTCATATTAACGAGTACTCCCGAGTCCCGATCTCATAGATAAAATTATATATGTTTATGCTTTTAATTCCAAACCTATACTTTTATTTAGCAATTTCTTTTGAAGTTAAATGGTAATGTAGATATACTATTTTATGCAGTCCCATCTATTTTTATCACGTGGGTGTGGGTTTTCATGGTTGTACTCCACCTAACAAGTATAGGCTTTGGCTTTTTCATGATTGCAAGGTTTATACTAGCTAGAGTCTAACATGGACATTAGGTATCACATGGTGTCAAAGGAAACAAAACAATTTTGCGGTAATTGATTCATATGCCCATAACGCACCTCCACTTTGCACAATATACCCACATCGTTACGTTGTTATAACGGCCCAAAACGCCGTTATGACGCCGTTATAAAGACGTTTTGGGCCGTTATAACGGCATTTTGGTGCGTTATAACGGCGTTTTGGTATAACGGCCCTTATAACGGCCTTTTAGGGGTATGGTTGCAAAGTGAGGGTGGGGCTTTGGGTATACCGGTAAAGCTCCCAACAATTTTGGCTAGAGATATGGAAGTATGAAACCATATTCGACGTCAGTCGTCACCCACCTCCCTCTCGCTGCCGTTCTTCTTCGTTACGGTACAACACCCGCGATGGTGTCGGTCGAAAATCACTCAAAAACCTCAACCCGTGAGGAGCATATCAATTTAAGAAAACGTAAGGAGCAATCTCAACTACTCATCTCCCGGTCAACAAAAACGGCTTTAACCGGTCCTCCCTTTAATAATCTCTACCCTTCCATGAATCGCGTCAATCCTCTGTGATTACGTCCACCGTAAAGTGACATTCTTCTCATTTTATCCTTCCCCTATATATATAGAGAGAGAGAGAAAGAGAAAGAAAGGTTCAAATGAGAAGTGTTAAAAAATACCAAGTAGAGAAGTGACAACTTTTATTGACTGGATGAGTGGTGGAGATCACTTCTCTACTTTACAATTTTTTAGTACTTCTCATTTGAACTTAATACTATATATGTATATATATAAAACCATATTTTAAAACGATTTTTTATGCATTGATTATATTTATACTTTTGTATTTAACGTATTATTTTAATCACCCTTTTTTTTCAACTAATTAGATAGAATATATATTAATTAATTTACTATATTATTTTTTACCTCTTTTTTTACTTTCTGCTAACTTAAAAGGACTTGAGCAACATCTAAGTAGTGTACCTACACGCAACCGCAACACCATGATAAGTAGTGTACCTACACGCAACCCGCTTCAAAAAAGTGTACCTTTTTCCATATTTAAAAGAAGCCAATGATTATTTTTAAAATCATCATCTTCTCCAACCCTTTACTTCCTTCATTTCCACATTTACGGCTTTTACAACACTTAAGCGGAAGTTCATTTTCCTCTCTTCTTCCAAAATCCATTCAAACTCGTTTCATAAGAAACATTGAGCTATTTCAAGCATTTGTTGAAGAAGAATGAGCCATCAAGAAGAGATCTATTTTTTTGTTTATAAAGATTCATTTAGGCTTTGCCTAGACTACATCCTTGGCAATTTAGTAATTAAATTACGGTCGTCTGAGACTAAGTCTGGCCACAAATGTTTACGTCTGGAATCGAACCCTGGACAGATGGGATATTTCGCTACATCCCCCAGGGCCTCGACCAGTACGCCACAACCCTTGTGGTTGAGAAGAGATCTTGTCGAAGCAATGAAAACTCGAGAGGGCTGGGAAACAAAAATAAAGCCGCTCATCAAGCTTAGCACGTGTGGAAGGCATGAGGACTACAACTACAATGCTCTTTTAAGAGTCTTCATTGACGATCGCTTGATCCATGTAAGTTTCTTAATTTCTAAAAGAATGGCTGATATGGGTGTTCCTCAAACATCCTTCACCTATAAGTATGGACGGATTTAGAACTTTTTTCAGACGGTGACACCATTTAACTATAAAGAACATATATATAGAAATTTTTCATAAAACCTCTATTGATTTAGTGGTTGGTTCATTGTTTTTCAAATGTGAAGTCTCACGTTCAATTCTTGGTATAAGCAATTTTTTTTATATAAACACTAAATTTGAAATTAAAAGCAAAAATCTAAAACAATGTCTCTAATAGGATTTGAACCCATAACCTCATGGTTACAAGGCAACTAACTAACCAACTCAACCAAATAAAACTTGTGTTCTTATTGTAATTTCAAAATATATATGGTGGCACACGACAAATTGATACGGTGGCACCGTAATTTTTTACACTACGACGGAGGAATTTAACGGTGGCCCGTGCCACCGTGTGCCCCAAGCTAGCTCCGTCCATGCCTATAACACCCTTCTCCTGGGTATGTCAAGGTGTAACTACAAATTGGATGGTGTCCTTTCTCATATGTTCAAGAGAAACGTGAAGCCTGATGTTTTAACTTTGAACATCCTGATGCAGGCGTGTCTTTCGAAACTCAAGATCATGGAGGCTGAGCAACTCATGTATGGAATGATGAAACTGAAAATGTTCCCAACGTACGTCACGTATACGAGCTTGATCCATGCGCACGCATGTGTGGGAAGGTTGAATGCAGCCTAGATGTATTTACAGCGGCTCACAAACAATGGCTATCTCGAAGTTTACAGCGCCATCATACATGGTTGTTGTTACTGCGGGAACCTCACGGAAGCGTTTGAGTTACTTGGTAGGATGGAGAACGATGGTCTGGTGGCTGCTAAGTTGTACATGATGACGTTAGCAGCCACCAGACTATCCTTCTTCATCCTACCAAAGAACTCAAAGGCTTCTGTGAGCTTCCCGCAGTAACAACAGCCGAGTATGATGGTGTTGTAAACTTTGAGATAACCATTGTTTGTGAACCGCTGTAAATACATCTAGGCTATATCCAACCTCCCCACACATGCGTGCGCATGGATCAAGCTCGTATATGTGACACAACATCATCACATACAACATCCTTGCAGATGGGTGTGTGAAGCAAGGACGCATCGATGAAGCGGTGGAACTCTTGGTGGAGATGAAAAAGAAAGGGTTTAAGTTCAGTTGTCCTCACGTTCACAATGAAAAATAAGTTCACATTTGAACCTGATCTTATATGTGTGTGTGCGTATGAATTTCTTTTTTGATAAAAGATGTTTCGTTTCTTGTGCTATAGTAAGTTTGTAAGTTTAGACCATAAAATGTTAGGTTCTTTATATTCAAGTGATGGCCTTCAAAATTTCTTGAAGATTAATATGTACTTCATAAATGCTTGTTTTCAAACTTCTTATTTTGAATGATTTATTGTCTTTAATTCACTTTCCATGCATAGTTTTTTGGATCGATGTTGATTTTTGTTTAGTGGTTATTACAAACTAGGTTTTTTTTTTAGCGTTGCAAGGGAGATGTAAGGTTATAAAAATATAACGACTTAAATTAACAAAAAGTAGTTGAAATGTATCATAAATCGATAGAACCACAATGGCGCAAGCGGTGGTTTATTATTAACATAGAAATGAAAATCCCTCATGAGAAAATATAAAAATGAAATCGGATGAATATTGCTTTTATTGTGATCAATGTCTCTGGTTAACTATATTAATTAAAATTAGAATGATTATTTTTAAACTTTTAGAAGTCTACACCCAAAATAACCAGCATTTTTATACTTCGAAACATACTTTTATTTGTATTACATCATTTGACTTATTTCGTAAAACATATAACATAACATTGAACACAATTATTAATAAACAATAAGATTGACAACATCAAACATATTTGATTTAAATTTTTATCAAACACGTAATTAACACTAATTAACAGTAATAAGTGAAACATAAGATTAATAATAAACACCATTCGTGTACTATTGAAAGAAAGAAAATGAAAGAAAGAAAGAATACACTGATTAAGAATAATAAGTGAAACATAAGATCAATAATAAACATTATTCATGTACTATTAAAAAAAATAAATAAATAAATAAAGAAAAAGCAAACAAACAAACAAAAGTTTTACTATCGAAAGAAAGAAAAATAAAAAGATAAAAAAAAAAACCAAAAAACAAAAAAAAAAACAAAAGCTTGTGTAACATTGAAAAAAATAAAAAGGAAAAAAAAACAAACCTATTGTAAATATTAAATAAAAATTATGTAGTATATATGATATATAAAATCATAATTAAATAAAAAATATTCAATATTGGGCTCATTTCGAATGTATCGAAGAGACGATTATGACAGTATAACTTGTTAAAATTAAAAAGTATTTTTTTATTGTATGTTAGTCAATATACGATTATACGTGTTTAATATAATGAAAATGTAAAATAATAATATAGAAAACCCCTCTATAATTTGGATTCCAAATATATAATTGTATTGATAGCTTCTTCAACAATTGAATAGAATTTTAGAGAGAACGAAAGAGTTTGAGATAGAGAGAAAGAGAAAAAAGAGAAGAAAGAGAGAAAGAAGATCAAGATCAATATGAAGAATGAAGTATAATCTGATTGAGAACGATTGTTATTTTTATTATTATTATTACTACTATCAACATATTTTAGCCAATATACGATTTGACTAAATCGTAAAATGAAGTACTAAAAAAGTAAAAGGTATAAAGTAAATAAATATTATAAATTTAGATGGCTAAAATATAAATATTGCACAGGGACTAAAATTGTACTTTATGATAATAATTTACTATTCATCTTTCCTTTAAAATGTCATATATAATAATTACATAAAAAAATATTCAATATTGGGTTCATTTCGAACGTATCGACGATATGATTATAATGGTATAATTTCTTTAAATTGAAACACGTTTTTTTAACATATTTTAGCAGGTATACGATATATGGCTAAAACGTGAAATGAAATATAGGAAAGTAGAAGGTATAAAACAAATTATATTGATAAGTCTAAGGGGGTAAAGGGTAAAGTTCAAAAGTAATTTGATTAAAATGGTTTATTAATTGAGGGGAGGAAGAATCGAACATGCGCCTTCCAAGTTAAATGTCAAACCTCACCTTAACCATTTGAGTTACCATGACATACAATAGGTTTGTTGGTACCGTAGCTTAGGAACAGTACCAACAAAGTAGGTAAATGTTAGGTTTTATAATTTAGATCTCTATTTTTTTCTAATATATTTTAACTTTTGTTTGCTATTGTTTTTGTTTTGATAAGAAGACAACATTCACCAACAATGAAATAAGTGATCAATCAAGTAATTGAATCTAGATTAAAGTTATCTTATACGGGTTTGGATCATTGTATCCCTTCTAAAGTCTAACCTAGTTCAGTAGAACCAAAAATGGATAGAAGGTTAAGAGGATTTTTAAGAATGACTATTTAAATAATTTTACCTAAGGAAAATCTCTATTCTCGTATTAATAGAACCAAAAATTATTCTTAATGAATTTAATGTATTTCACAATTCTATCCTAGTGTTTAGAATCCATGTTTGATCGTATGGGGAAGGATCAAACGAGAAGCATATCAATTTAAGAAAAAGCGAGAAGCAATCTCAGCCACTCATCTCAAGCCAATCATATATTAGAATGACTTTTGTGTACAAAATCATATATGATTAACAAAGGAAAAGTTCAGGTACAAAAAATATGTACAAAATCATATATGATTCATATAGTAAATCACATATGATTTGTGTTGTTAATCATACATGATTAACAATTGCGCGGGTAAATATGATTCATATAGTAAATCACATATGATTTGTGTAGTTAATCATATATGATTAACACCTCCGCGGGTAACATGCGGGTAATTACCCGCGGGTTTACCCGCCCGCGTCCCCCCTTTTTCTCCCCCGAAATTTTTTTGATCAAAGCTGAAATTGAATGGCTGAGATTACTCCTCACCTTTTCTTAAAAAGTTATATTTTTCATATGAACCTCCCTCTTGATCGTATATAATTAGTTTCTTTAAACGTATGATATCCATCATGTATTACATATGATCCATTATGTGAATTTTTACATATGATCCATTATGTGAATTTTTACATATATCACCATATATGATCGAAAAAAGATACTACAATTATCACATATGAATTGATTATGGATATGAAAAATAAATTGGCACATATGAATTGATTACGGATATCACATGTGATATTTGATAAGAACTATATTCTTTTTAATAAATAGTATATTTAGGCAAATAATTATATAAAACTTGATTAAAATTTGTGAATTATTAAAATTTATTATATAATTAGGCTTTTAAGGATATATATCAAATTCAAAACGATAATTATCCTAAATAAAATTATTTTCCCTTTTCTATGGTATTTAAAGTTTGTGGCTCATATTTATTATCGTTTTCTTGCAAATTGACTATCTTTTTGTTTGAGACTGTCCCTATGAACAAGGTTTTTCGTTTTGTCATGTTAATTTTTATATTTTCAAAGGAAAAGATAAATCATAGGATGGACCGACTCAGTCAACTTATATTATACGCGTTGTTCAATCCAAAAGCCTATACCATTGAAAATGTTTGGTGAACATTTTAGATTCATAAAGCACTTCTCGTATATAAGTTTTATTAGCTTTAATAAAAAACCTCACCACTATGTGAAAAACTTCAAAGAAAATTTTTTACTTTTTGAAAAACCTTTTAAAAAGCTTCCAAAAACTACATTGTGGATGCTCTTGCATTCACGATATGTAACTTTTTCAACAAGTTTTTTCACAGTTTTTTTCTTACGCATTATCATCACCCCAACAACTTAAAAACCTCTACATAATCTAAGTTTTTTCATAGAAATTTTAAACTTTTCAGAGTCTTGTTAATTTGATTTTATATCATTAATATTTTTATATATAAAAATAAATATATTAAAATTTTAAACAAATATATATTTATTCCTGAAGCCATTCCTAGCCACCATTGCTTTCGATAATTGTTTCTTTAATTATGTATTTACTTTACATAATATATTAAATATTTTAATACTGTATATATTACATATAATAATTATACTAAAAAATGAGAAATCTATAGAAACTGTATACAAATATATCTGATAAAAGAAAAAAATTCTGAAACACAATCACTTTAATAAACTTATTAACATATTTTTTATTTATTAATAAATTTACTTTACATATAATAATAAATATACTTGATTAATAAATAAAAACTAATAAAATACAAAACTTTTAAAAAAATTTATAGAGTTAAAATTGATTAAATACAAAAAACCTCTGAAAAAGCAGGTCGTGCAGTTACGACCTATGACGCAAAACCTCACCAAAAACCTCAAACGAAAAACCTCACCAGTATGTGAAAAACCTCCAAATGAGGTTTTTACTTTTTGAAAAACCTCCTAAAAACCATTAAAAAAGCACATTGTGGATGCTCTAATTTCCTCCCTCTTCCTCTCCCTGATGGCCTTAATTTCACAGAAAATGATCTTCTTGCGTTCGCGTTCTTCCTGATAGAGGGGTTGTCACTTGTCTCGCTGTTACAAGATTAAGCAAGCCGGAGAGTACCTAGCAAGAAATCTTTTGCTTAGCTTCCTTGATCTTGTTATCAGCCAGATAACCCTCTATCATAACTTTCGTAAGAGATGTGATTGAAAATGACGTTTCTCTTCATCATGGGAGCATACAACAGGATGGATTTCTCCATAAACGGCCGTTTGGTTCAAGGACCCTAGTAGTGTAAAATAAATACTACAGGAACGTAATCCATAGTTTATTAAGTTTAGGGACCTTAGCAGTAAAAAAATGAAAACCACATAGACCAAATCCGTAATTTACTCAAAATATTATTAAAAAAGGATAAACTTTTTAATGGCACTTTTTACGGCGTCGGGTTTCGCCGCAAAAGGTGTTCGTCGCTAATTCCTCATTTCCTTGTAGTGTTTGTACCAAATGTTGAGGAGACAATTTGTGTGGTTCGATTATTATGTGTCCTCCTCCCTGATAATTAAGTTTACAGTTTAATCCTTCTATATATACCTTAACATACCTATGAAGAATTAGTTACATCATTATATATATATCATCTATCTCTATCGGCCGTGCCATATATGGTAAGACTCAGAACTAATCAGTGTGCTTAATTGCTAGTTGTGTTTAGTTTTAATTGCTATGTTTAGGGTAGTTCTGTTTAGTTTTAATTCCTATGATTAGTTCTGTTTTTTCCATTGATTATTCCGTTAATTAACGTGTGTTTAGTTTACATAGTTTTAATTTCTTAAGAAAAATTTTAATTTGGGTTTTATTTCTTATCATCATCAGCTGCACCATGTGTTAATTAATTTATAGTTTAGTTTAGTTTTCTTATGGTGCGTTTGGTATGCAGACTGTGTGGGACGGGACAAAAACATTTTGTACCATGTTTGGTAAGCCATGGGACAAAAATTACATGGGACAGAATGAGACAAAAGTAGGTTTCCATGGGACAAAAGTTACAATTTTTTGTTCCACCAAAAAGGGTGGAACAACATGGGACAGTTCTCAACATTACTATTCTACCATTCAAATGATCTGAATAAATCCAAAGCCAAAAACACACAATGTTTCTGATCTAACTTTGTCGCCTCCATCCAATATTCATCGTCAACCAATTTGATCTCGTCTTCTATAGAAATGAAGTTCATAATAGAAAACGAGTTCTTTAACCCATAAATTGGAGTTATTAACCCAAAAATCGGAGTTATTAACCCAGAATTCAAGTTCTTTAACCCATAAATCGGAGTTATTAACCCATAAATCGGAGTTATTAACCCAGAAATCGAGTTATGTATTTGAGGATTTATGAGTAGGAGATGTGTGGTGGAAGAAGAACCTCGAAGTAGCAGCTTTGGAAACCTTGTATAAGTTGCTTCAATGGTGAAATACTCTGAAAAACCTACCCAACAGCTTGAAGAAGATGAAGTGACCTTTTCTTTGTTGTTGTGTAGTGGGGATTTGTTTATTTAATCTATTTTAGAGCATCCACGATGTATGAGCTTTTCATCAAGCCTTTTTCACAGCTTTTTTCACAGTTTTTTTCTTACGCATTATTACCACCTTAACAACCTAAAAACCTCTACATATTTTCACTATGTGAAAAACCTCATCCAAGTTTTTTCAAAATTTCAGGATCCCACCATTTTAACTTTATATCATTTATATTTTTATTTATAAAAATAAATACAATAAAATTATACAAATACGAGATTTTTATAAAGTTAAAATGGATTAAATACGAAAAACCTCTGAAAAAGCATGTCGTGCAGTTACGACCTATGACGGAAAAACCTAATCCGAAAAACCTTTACACTATGTAAAAAACCTCAAAGTGAGGTTTTTGCTTTTTGAAAACCTCTAAAAAACCTCTCAAAAACTACATTGTGGATGCTCTAATTATTGCTAACTTCTTACAAATAGTTTTTTTTTTTCCAACTATTTACTATAAATAGTTTATTGATACGTTTTTGATAACTTTAAATTATTAAAATGACAAACATATAAGTTATGTAATTTATTCTAAATTTAATGAATAAAACTAGTTAAATGTTTAGCTGATTTATGTTATTGAAAATATTTAAATAATATTGTAGGGGTAATTTTGTCATTTTAACAGTTTAGTCCCATCTTGTTTTAGTTGTACCAAACGCAGAACAGATAATTAGTTATGTCTTGTCTAGTCTTGTTCCGTCTTGTCCCGTCCAATCTGCGTACCAAACGCTACCTTAAAAAGAATGTTTAAACTCATCTAGTTATGAATTCTTTGGTGCTTTCAAGTTTCTTTCTAATGACCAATCATAACAAGTTTTGCTATAATTAGTAGAATAGTTTTACACTTCATCCGTTTATTTATCTATTTTATGTAAAAAAATAGGCTTAAATGATTACATGTACTAATTAATCAGAATAAATTGCAATGTCTATCTTATAATAACGGATAGAAACCATCTATGCTAAATTTTCATGGACCTCTTATAGCAGGTTATCAGCCGGTCACCCCCACTCCGGCGACTACACCATCATCTTCTTCGGCGTCTTCTCTGGTGTCTTCTCCGGTGACCACACTACCACATTTTGGGAGACCTCCATCTTCGCTACCCATTATCTTCTCCAGCGACCTCCATTTGCGCCACACCAACATCTTTCTCGCCTGATTATGATTTCTTGGCAGCAATGAAAAACCCATATCGAACCCGGGAGATAAAGACACCAGAAAGGGGTTTACTGAAAGGAGGGGGGAAGAAGAAGGGTTTGTATTCGTCAGAGGTTTTGTTTTCGCGGGAAAGAAGCAATGATGCAAGTGGTGATGAGGAGAGAGAATATGAAAACGATGGTGGTGGAGGGTTTTGTTCCGGTGGTGGAAGGGAGGAGGGGGTTTCATTGTCGATCAGCGCCGGACGCCGATGAGGGGGAGAGGTTGGTGGTGGTGGCTTGCAATTCATCACTAGAGACACACCCAATAGGTTTTGAAATTTTTGTACATGAAATGATAATTTTTAAGTACAATAGATACAATAGCAAAAATTGACAATTTGAATACATTTTGGAAACTAAATCGTTATCTATATATAGGGTATATCACTATTGTTTTTCTAATCAATAAAGATCCTTAGAAATTTATAGTTTGTACTTGATATATTTTATAAATATATTTTTTTCTAAATTCTTTTTCTTTCTCTTTCAATCCTTAAAAAAAATAATTCTAGAACACATATTTTGTTCTTTTTGCTCCCACTTTCCTTCACCTTTGACCTTCACCTTTGACCTTCCCTTTCTTTATTAATTTCCTCAGACAAACTCGAGAACACAGTGTATAAAGAAGTACGATTATTTGTTTGAAAAAAAGTACCTTAACGACTAGTGAGATTTTATACCACATATGGTACAAATTTTGTTATAAAATCTTCTATAGAATTAAGTTGCTCTTTTCTTGGTAAGTTGTATGTTAGGAAGCAATAAATTGTTCAACGCTACAATTCCCAGATCGATTGGTTATAATTTCTGTTGATGCATTTGCTTTAATTCCCAGATGTTATTTCCATCTCTAATCAGGTCAGTAGTTTCTGGTCGTCCTCATTCTCTCAAACACATCCGGCTTTTTCATTCAGCTTCATCAACTCTTACCCCCTTCTACTTGGATTCTTCTGGTTCAGACGACCAAAACAACAGTGCTAATAATGTGTCTGAAACCTTACACCACTTAACAAGAAAACCCAAGGCTGCATTGTCCCTAATCAGCCATTTGAAAGAATGTGGTTTTAAGCATGATCTTGTAACTTATATGGCTGTTATAAGACTTTTCTGTTACTGGGGTATGATGAGGAGGTTAAAATTGTTGTTTTTGGATGTTATTCAAGATCAAAGTTTCCAACTTTCACATCTCTTGGAAGACTTGTTGAAAGAGATCAACAATAACAACAATTCTTGGGTTGTTATAGCAGTTGATGGTCTAATGAAGGCTTTGATTAGTGTTAAACAGTTTGATCAAGCTTATGATGTGTTGTTAAAGATAGACCGGGTTCCGTCCGTGTTGACGTGTAATCTTTTTATGAACGTGTTGGTCGGAGAGGGAAAAGTCGGGATGGCTATGGCGGTTTTTCGACTTTTGAAGATGAACGGTTTCGTCCCGAACGTGTACACGTATGGGATTGTGGTTAAAGGGTTGTGTAAAATGGGTTATCTGAAAGAAGCTGGAGATGTTATTGAATCAATGAGGAAAGATGGAGTCGAGCTTAATTCGTTCACTTTTGATTCGTATATTCACGGGCTTTGCTCGAATGGCTCCACTCATTCAGCTTCCGAGTTGCTCAAAAGTTTTAAGGGAATACACTCGTCTGCCGTTATCGATGTTTTTGCTTATTCTTGTGTCGTTCGTGGGTTTGTTAAAGAATGCCGGTTGCAAGATGCGGAGAACGTGTTTTTTGACATGAAGCAGGCGGGAATTGTCGCGGATGTGTATTGTTACGGTGCGTTGATCGAAGGGTATTGTCGCAAACGGAAGATTGTGAAAGCATTGGATCTTCATGATGAAATGTGTTTAAAGGGTATCAATACCAATTGTGTCATTGTGAGCTCAATCATGCAATGTTTATGTAATTTGGGTCTTTGGTCTGAAGCTGTATACCAATTTGTTAATGCAAGTGAATCCGGAGTCATTCCCGATGGAATCTCGTTCAATATCTCAATCGATGCTCTATGTAAACTCGGGAGAACGGGTAAAGCGAGGCTGTTGCTACAAGAGATGAAGAAAACGAAGCCCCCGGATGTTCAGCATTACACGACTTTGATTCACGGATTGTGTGTCCGGAAAGACCTCGACATTGCTTTGGAAGTCTTCGATGAGATGATCAACGAAGCAGGATTGGAACCCGACACCGTTACTTTCAACGTGCTCGTTGGGGGTTTTGCAAAACGTGGCCTTATCGGTGAGACAAAGGTTCTTTTAAAGAATATGGTATCGCGAGGTTTAACACCCACTAATGCCACGTATAACATCATCATCCAAGGATTATGCCAGGCCGGAAAGGCGAAGGAAGCGCGGCTGTTTTTCGACAACCTCGAAACCAAATGCATGGATAATTACGTCGCTATGATGAATGGATGTTGTGACATGAACAACGTCCAAGAGGCGTATCGGATTTTCCTTAAGTTGTCGAAAGAAGGAAAGGACGGACTTTTAGTGGCACGAAAACCGGGTTCACGTTGCTTGAAACGACTCGTTCATTGCCTTTGTGAAGAAGGTGATACCGATAAAGCTTCAATGGTATTTAAAACAATGATATCGATATCTGATGACAACGATGACGGTGATGATAGTGGTACGATGATGATGTATAGTCAACTTCAGTCTTCATACTATAAAGACGGAAATATAAAGATGGCGAGATGGGTTTTCGATACAATGATCGCAAGAGGAATACGACCGGATGTGATTAGCTACACGATCATGTTACGCGGTTATTTACGGGCGAAACAGTTGACAGAAGTCCGTCATCTTTTGAAGGATATGAGAGATCATGGTATAGAAGTTGATGCTATTTGCTACACTGTTTTTCTTGAGCATTGTTCAGATTCAGACGACCCGAAAGAAGCCGTGTCACTGTTGAAGAAAATGAAGGATGAAGGTCTTAAACCGGATGTGATAGCATACACGATCATGTTACGCTGTTATTTACGGGGGGAACAGTTAACAGAAGTCCGTCCTCTTTTGAAGGATATGATAGTTCATGGTATAGAACCCGATCTTATTATATGCACTGTTTTGCTTGACCATTTTTCGAAATCAAAGGACCCGAGAGTTGCTGTATGGGTGTGGAAGGAAATGAAGGAGGAAGGTGTTGAACCGGATGCGATAGCATACAGGAGTATATTACGGTGTTATTTACGGATGAAACGGGTAGCACAAGTCCGTCGTCTTTTGAAGGAGATGATAGGTAAAGATATAGAAATTGATGTTGTTTGTTGCACTATGTTGCTTAAGCATTATTCAGAGGACCCGAAAGTTGGTGAGCAGCTGTTGAAGAAAATGAAGGATGGAAGTCTTAAAGGGGATGTGGTAGCGTATACGATTATGTTACGCTTTTTTTTACGGATGAAATGGATAATGATGGATATGATAGACATCCATAAACTTTTGATGGATATGATAGACATCCATAAACTTTTGATGGATATGATGGATAATGGTATAGAAATTGAGGTAATTTGGTGCACTACTTTGGTTGACCATGATCAAGGATCAGAGAAGCAGAAAGCTGCTTTGTGGGTGTTAAAGAAACTGAAGGATGAAGTTCTTAAAGCAAATGTGTTAGCATACGAATCTCTTTTAGAAAAATATATCTATCATGAAATAGGTGCTACACTTTCTTTATATTATTCATATTTATATATCGTTTGCTTTTGAATTTTTATTGTAGGATGTGATGTCTAATGGTGGCTTGATTTGTTTCATTTGCATGTGAATAGGAGCAATCTTGTTCCAACCTTTGCATCAGTGACTGATCGACAAAGAGGAAGATCAAAATGTGAAGTTATATAGGGGCAACTGATGGAGGATTAGAGGAGCATCTAGGTTAAATTATGTACAGAAAGAAACAAGATTATTTTGTGTAGTAAATCACTTGGCCATTAGCCAATTTCCTCTAATGAAATCTCTAATGTGTTATAGTTTTATGCATTTACTTTAAGGAAAAAGTACAATAAACTATGCCATTTTAAATGAGTAAGTTCATGAACTATCTTTTTGAATGTAAAAAAACGCAACTTTTTTCATTTTGAATGACTTGCAGATGTATTCTAATGTTTCATCAAGTCTTACTGCATTGCAGGTGCGTCTTATAATTCAGGGTCATGCAGCTTAAAAGTTGCAGTTGCCTGTTGCTTAAGAGCTAAGCCTGTTATCGTTTGTGCTGATCTTCATAAATTGTGTATGTAACATTAATTATTTTCTCCTTCATTTTGAAAAAATCAAGTGATCTAACTGGATTTGCTGGCTTTGGATGTTGGCCTCGCAATCTGTAAGCAAATGGGCTAAAAAAACCATTTAATTTGGTACTGGTTGGAGGTTGAAATCATATATGCTTCCCTTATTTTTGAATTGTTTTCTTAAAGCAATTAGAATGGTTAACAGCCTAACACATTAACACAACAGATCTACAAACTGTCAATTTGTAATCATGTATAGGTACTAATGAACCCATTTTCTTCAATCACACCTGTGGATTATGTCTTAAGTATATTGTAGTGACACATGCTGCTTGTGGTAAGATCTTGGGTACAATGACGTCTAGTATGTTGGTTATCTATCCTGCACCATTGTGGTTTCAGATTTTACAATTTCTACTTAAACTTGGTTACATTTTAGAGTTATGCACACATTGACAGTTTAGAAAGCCCCTCTTGTCTTATATGACAGTATAGGTTTATACGACATTTTTTAGATTATTTATTGGGTTCTTAGAACTTTCGATTGATTAGAGTAGCTGGAACGTTGGGATGCATTAATAATCTTTTAGTGTACGGAGGAACTCGTTGAGTTTTGATAGCCTTTCTTCGGCACATAAGTGACTTTGCTGGCACTTGATACTTCATACCACATTTTCACTAGCATCTGTTAATTTATGGAGTGAGGAACATACATTTTTGACCATTTCTCTTTCTGGGATGTCCCCACCCACTGTTATAATTTCAAATTTCTACAAAACATTTTAGTCGGAAAGAATGTGCAAACTTGGATGTCCTTATTCCTATTGTTTTTCCAATTGAACTGTGGATATTCAAAAGGTTAAAGAATTACAGTATCATCCAGACAGTGATTTTTACCTGAAGTATATGATATTTATATATGGAAAATAAATTCATGCACCCTCCTCAAAGTTGTTGAGGCTTTAACCTTGACTCCTGGGAGGCTGGGCTTTACCACTAACCTGGATACCACTAAGCCATATTAAGGCTCTTCATCAGATATTTGTTTCCTGGCTTGAGGAAGCTGCTATAGTTTTGTGTCAATATCTATTTTCTTTGGTTCTTAAATCATTTTGCAGTCTTAAATCGTAGTTTTAATACTCCCAGAGGGTTCTAAATAATTGTTTAAAAGTCACGTTTGCGACTGCTGGTCGAGTAGAAGTGTCTTTTTTTGTCAAAATGTAGCTATATTCTGTTTTTGATGTATTTGATGGTATATTCTCTTTTCCCAGCCAAAGTCAGAGGCATCTGCACCTGAAGGTTCATTGGTGGTTTCACTTTTGAGACATCAGGTTGGAAACAGATTTTTTATTTAGTGTGAAAACTTTATGCCTTAGAAATTACAAGCTGATATGTTTGGTTTGGTTTGGTTTACCTTATTATAATGTCTGCTTGTACACCATTGAATCGTACTTTTTATATATTTCTGTTTTCCTGTACGTTGCACACACCTTTGCATCATGCACAAGTGGATGGTCTTTACGGAAACAACCTTTTGATCCTAATGGTTGAGGTAAGGGCTATGTACATCCTACCCCTTGCAGACCCTAGTTTTGAGAGGGATATATATCGGGTTCATATGGTTTTTGTATCTGACTTGTTTTATACAGTCAGCTACAGTTCTTAGCCCAAAACCTTCATTATCCTCATGCTCCAAAAAACTCAATTAGGTGATATAGAAGCAATCGATGAATTGATTCATCAACATTAGACAAAGGGGGGACATGCTCCAGAAACTCATTGTAGCTACACATTGTAATACATTTTTTAGACTTATCTTGTCAAAGCAATTTTACTAGAATATCAAAGGCTTTCTAGCAGCACTTGTTTTTTCAGCCTTTTGTTCTGTTGTGAAAATGTGGATTTTCTAATGTTTTCTTGGTCCTGGGGATGCCGAGGATTCTAACTTCACGTGAAATATGTAACAGCGAATTGCTTTATCATGGATGGTATAGAAGGAGACTATAAGCCTGCACTTCTTTGGAGGAATCCTTGTCGATGACCAGGTAGGTGGCCTAGCCTTCTATTTAGTTTATTGTACAACATATATGGATTCGCGTACTCATTTCTTTTTTGTGGCATTCTGGCAGGGACCGGGTAAAACAATATCGACAGTTGCTCTTATTCTGAAGAAAGTGGAATTCACAGCTGAAATATGTTTGTTTACTACTTTACTTTGGAACCAGGTTTTTTTCTTGTAAGGGGTTAATGAAGTAGCAACCAGAGATATTGCTTAATTGTGCGCGCAGGAGCTTCTTCCGTCTCTGCTCAAGATGCCATTTACGGACCTTTCTTCATTGATGAATCTTTGTTTGTTTTGGTGTACCTGATGATATTAGAGTTTATGTTATATATATATGGTATGAAAGAAAAGATGAAGGTCTGTTAGAAGGTGTAAGGCATGACAAGTAGAAGATATAATTATATACCTTTGTAATAAAATTCTACTATTTAATTTATCATTTAAATATACTTTTTAATTTTGAGATATATACAGGGTCAGGTTTTCATTGTGAACGTGAGGACAGCCGAGAACGTGTCACATGTAAATGGCAAGAACCAAAAATCATGTATTATCCAGAGTAAATAACACGACATTCATTGTTATTCAAAGTGAATAATACATCATTCAATCCATCCCTTTCGTAGTCGGCTATTAAACAGGAAACTGAAATGAAAAATTAAATAAAACTGGTCATAGCTTCGTGCAAGAACAATCTTATAAGCCTACGTTTATGTGTTCTCAAACTAATTCGGGCCATTTCCTATTCAAACAAATGATTTTATTTGCAATTTGACAGAAGAAGATTGTGTTACAACTAGAAAATGAACACTCATGTAGTTGGATCATTTCAGAAGATCTAACTTTAACTTGGTGCTCATATGTCATAAATTTAGAAAAAAAGCCTCAAAATATCTTGAATATATTATATTTCCCTTATATTTAGATCTACATACAATCATTTCCTTAAACTATGACCAAGAACAAGAGAAGTTAGGACATATCACATGTAGTAACACAAATATGATAGTTATCCACTAAACAGTAATAAAAAGTTCTAAATTATGCAGCTGCATTAACCAAACAATCAAGATTCAGGTCTTAACACAAATAGCAAGTACCATTCAAAGACTTTGGAAACGGCAAGAACCAAAAATCTTAGCCGGTAAGAGCTAAGCCAAGACGATCGATCTTACCCGGTAAGTGATGGGGTTACAACGGTTAACACTTACCGGGAAAATACTTGAAATATAAAACAAAACTGAAAAGTATGAGCAAAGGGCACACGGTCATATGCAAACTGTTCGGTTAAACAAGTCGTATACAGTTAAACAAATTCTTGTAATCAAGTAGTTGAGCATAAATCATGAAAACATGAAAAACAATAAAAATGAAATAGAAGTGGGACAAGTAGGAAATGATGGTCATATATCACCATTTATAAGAACACACTCACCATGATGCTAAATTTTAACATAGTAACAAAGCAACCAGCTATGCAAGCATTAGACATGTCCCTAAAGTCTTTAATTATAAGTAATAATGGTCCAGGGTACTTAGCAGTCGTTTACTTGATGCTTACCCGGTAAGTGCTTACCGGTTCAATTCACCTTATGGGACGAACATGAAAATGATTAGGATCTTACCCCGTAAGAGCAATAGCATGCATGAACCGGTAAGAGCGATGGCATGAACCGAGAATCTTACCCGGTATGTGAGATTGACAACTCTTACCCACTAAATTGTTGCGTATGATACCATTATGAGAGACTAAAATATCGTCCGGTAGTGATATGGTTCAATTTTACCGATAAACACTTATCGGTTAAGTAGTCATCAATTTGTTTAACTACTTTAAAATGGCATATAGTCAATTTGCATGAAATCTTTATTAGGAGGGTGAATATACTTGAGTCCATCGACAACGAACTCATTGCTAGCCAAATCGCTGAAGTACAGTGTAACGCCCCGTTTTCTATTTTATGATGTGACGGTATTTGGCCAAGTGATTAACTTAGCTAACTGTGTTTGTAGAAGTCAAGGGACCAGAGAGTATTTTTGGAAAGTGAAGGGAATAAGTTGGAGCGTATGAAAAGAGAGAAACCCTCAACTCTTTTCAGTTCCTGGAAAATGTACGAGAGGGAGAGAGGGCGTTCTTGTAGAGGAGAGACTAAGGGGTTCAATTAGGAACCTTTGTGGTGCAATCGGGATAGCAAAATCGTTGTCTACGTTGGACTTATGGAATCTATGTTTAATTGATGTTTAATTGTAAGTTTTGGTAAGAGTAAGTTATGGTTAGGGTTGATGTTGAATGAATGATCAATGGATCATCATGTGTATGTAATTGGTATGTTTTGGGGTCGAATTACTCACTTATAATCGTTAGTTATCGACCCTAGTTCATGTAGAAATCGTAATTTGGATTGTGTAGGTCGAAAAGTGGGTTTTGGGTGTGAAATTCGAAGCAAAATCGCGATTTGGGCACACCAGGAGAACCCGTGACCTGAGGTCGCGGGGCAAGGTCGCGCAACTCACTTGAGGATTTTGACGTTTTTCGTTTGCGATTGCTTTCGGGATTTGGCCTTGGGATTATGTTAGGGATGTTATGGGTTAATGATGGGTAGAATTTGAGGGCAATTGGACTAGTCTAGCTATGGCTAAGACTAGTGTTTCGGTATAGAGTATTAAAAGGTCATTTTGGATTATGTATTGATATGATTATGCATGTAAATGTTTAGGTGAATCACTTTGAGCATTGTACCTGTATTGTGTGTGCATTTTCAAGCTACCTTCACGTGAGTACTCTATCTATATTAATGTGGTCATGCTTATGTGATGGTTATGCATATGTGATTATGTGTTGCTATGGTTATGTTAATGCCTAGGTGGTACTCGTTACCCCTAGGGGGAGATGTGTTCCTTCGGGGACAAGGGATCAAGTCACGGATTAAGTTATGGATTATGTTAATACCTAGTTGGTACTGGTTACCACTAGGGAAAATAGTTCCTCCGGGAACAAATGATCAAGTTATGGATTAAGGGGTCTGGTACCAGTGTCAAAGGATCAAGTTATGTGCATGTGATGACTATGCGTCTCGGTTATGTATGTGTGATTATATTGGTATAGATGTGTGCTCACTAAGCGAAGCTTACCCGTTGTTGTTTACCATTTTTAGTGGCAGGTACTTCCCGTAAGGCAAAGGATGAGGTGTGAGGTTCCGGGATTCGCCAATTCAGTCTCAATGGACAAGATTGGAAAGGATGGTGTTAGAGGTTTTATAAGAACTACTTGATTACGGTTTATGAACATCGTTGAAATTGTTTAAACAGTTTTGTTAGTGTTTTTCCTAAATATGAAAGGATTTCGGTTACACCCTTATGATGTATTATATGGTTTCAAATAATTGTGGTTTGGGATGAGTTTCCGCCACTTAGTATATTTTGCTAAACTGTTGGTTTGATCTCTACTTGTCAAGTTTTAAAATGTGTGTTTTGGACGAGCTTCCGCTTTCAAACGAATGCTGGTTACTTACATGTCAAACTGGTGTTTTGAAAATATGGATGTTACATACAGAAAGCAACGGGCAGTATATAAATCAAGAAACTTGTTTTTCATTTTCTAGATTCTATTAGTTAGTTGATGTCATTAGCCGAAATTTTTGTCCTAATGACTACAGAGTTATAAGTCCTTATATTCGTGAGGAGCAATCTCAACCACTCATCTCGGTCAACAAAAGCGGTTTTGACCGGTCCATCCCTTTAATAATCTCTACCATCCCATGAATCGCGTCAAACCGTCAATCCTCCGTGATCACGTCCACCGTAACCGCGAGATGAGTGGCTGAGATTGCTCCTCACGTTTTCTTAAATCGACATGCTTCTCATTTGAACCTTTCCCTACGTACATACATACATACATATGTATATATAGGAAAGTTCAAATGTGAACCACTTTTTCATTGTGAGGGACGAATCTCAACCACTCATCTGGTCAATAAAGGCGGCTTTGACCAGTCCCCCCTTTAATAATCTCTACCCTCCCATTTACATTATGAAACAATAGTTAAAATCATAGTATTTGATAAACAAAATCGTAAAAAAATTTATTTTTTAGTCGATTTTCACTAATAAAATGGTTTTTATTTGATTAACACTCTATATATATACACACACACACACACACACACACATATATATATATATATGGAATCTAAAAGAGAAGTTCGATTGATCAAAACTCATTGGCGCTGAGGTGGCAGCTGGTACCAATTGGTACCATTGGCACCATTGTGGATGGCCTAAGAAGCATCGTGATGAGATGAGTGTGTACCTTTTTCCATATTGAAAGAAACCTGATGCAAATTAACTAGCAACTCAATTGATTAGAGCAAAACAACCACGAACGAAACTGGAATCGGATTATTATTAATTCTTTGAACCAAAACTAAAACTGACTCAAAACAAAGAAACCTCCTGCCACTAAATACTAATCCCTAAGCCACGTATCAAGCCTACAACTTAGGGAACAAAATCCACACAAACAAAATATTCAAAATAAAAGATAGCAATCCAAAAATAAAAGATAGCAATCCAAAAATAAAAGATAATGATCAATCTCCAAAATAAACGATTCCAGCAGCTTCCATGTTTGGGCTTAACCCAGATCCCCCTCCTGTTGCTGCACCGGCCCAGAGCTCTCGGTAGGCCCGTGAGCCCAACCCGAGGCTCCTGCATCATTCTCCCCCTCTTCGGAAAGACTCGTCCTCGAGTCGAATGGATCATCGTGCTCCGGTAGAAATGGGGAAAGATCAGCAACATTAAAAGTGGCCGAGACGTTATAATGTCCGGGTAATTCAATTTTGTAGGCATTGTCATTAATCCGCTCCAATACTTTAAACGGACCATCAGCTCGGGGTTGAAGTTTACTAGCGCGACCACCTGGAAACCGTGCCTTACTGAGGTGAATCCACACGAGGTCACCCTCCTTGAAAACCACCTGTTTACGCCCGGTATTGGCCCGCCGCTGATACACAATATTGTTGTTAATTATTTTTTCCCTAACCTGCTGATGTATGAGCTTAATTTGAGCAGCTCGGTCTGCCCCTTCAGTGCTAAAGTGGGTAGCGGCTGGTAACGGTGTGAGGTCCAATGGGGTAAACGGGTTGCGACCATAAACAACGAGGAACGGGCTCATACCCGTGGACCTGTGATTGGAGCGATTATACGCGAATTCAGCTTGGGGAAGAACAAGGTCCCATTGCTTGGGATTGGCTCCCACAAGGCTTCGTAACAGATTCCCCAAAGTACGGTTCGTCACTTCCGTTTGACCGTCGCTTTGCGGGTGATGGGCACTGCTGAAGTTGAGCCGAGAACCCAACCGCCTCCACAATGTTCGCCAAAAATGGCCTACAAACTTGACATCCCGATCCGAAGTTAAAGTTTTTGGTACCCCATGAAGTTTAACAATCTCAGCAAAATACAAGCGAGCAACTTGACTAGCATCATAAGTCTTTGAGCACGGGACGAAATGGGCCATCTTAGAGAACCGATCAACGACAACCATCACCGAGTCCTTTTGTCGTTGAGTTTTTGGTAACCCCACCACAAAATCTAAAGTCACATCTTCCCAGGGACCGTCGGGAACCGGTAGCGGAGTATACAAACCCGCGTTCGATTGATGTGTTTTTGCGATGTGGCATATGCGACACCTATCAACAATTCGAGCCACGTCTTTACTCATCTTGGGCCAAAAAAAACGTTCTTTGATAAGCTTAAGTGTCTTATCACGGCCGAAGTGGCCTGCCAAAGCGCCCTGGTGTCCTTCTAAAATAATGGCATCTCGCACAGAACACATAGGAACACATAGGCGAATTCCTTTGAATAAAAACCCGTCGTTCATAGAATACTCACCTGTGGGAGTCGCCCTGCAATCAGCCCATAGGGATGCAAAGTCTGGATCATCCGGGTACAAGGTGCGTAGCACGTCGAACCCATCAACACGTGTCTGAAGTGACGTGAGCATCCCCCGGCGTCTGCTCAGTGCGTCGGCCACGGTATTAGTGGCTCCAGATTTGTGACGAATAACAAACGAAAAATCTTGTAGGAGCTCGACCCATTTAGCATGTCGGGGATTCAACTTATTTTGTCCCTGAATAAACCGTAAGGCCTGATGGTCAGAAAACAGAATGAATTCACTTGGTAGTAAATAATGTCGCCAATACTCGAGGCTTCGAATGATGGCGTAGAACTCCTTGTCGTACGTACTATATTTCTGCTTGGCCTCACTAAGCTTCTCACTGAAAAAAGCAACCGGGCGTCCCTCTTGGCTAAGAACGCCTCCAATTCCGAATCCCGACGCATCACACTCTACTTGAAAAGCTTTCTGGAAGTTGGGAAGTGCGAGGACAGGAGCATTAGTAACACATGCCTTTAATTCCTCAAACGCCTTAGTCGCGGTCGGCGTCCATTGGAATGAATTCCCTTTCAAACAATCGGTGATAGGGGCCATGATTGAGCTGAAATTGCGGATAAACCGACGATAGAAGGATGCTAACCCGTGAAAACTTCGTGCTTCGTGAATCGTTGAGGGTGTGGGCCAGGTTGTGATGGCTTCGATTTTCGCCTCATCCATTCGTATGCCATTTGTAACGCCCCAAAATCCGGGAGTTATATTAGTTAGTAGTATTATTATTATTAAATTAGAGTTGACTTTAATTAGGATTGGTGTGGGCTTAGATTAAGTTATGGGCTTAGGCTAGGAGCATTAGCCCGGCCCGGGTTTATAAATACCCGAAATCTCCTACCTTCTCCTCATAATTCCATTCTTTTACTTGGAGAGAAAGAAAGAGAGAGAGAGAGAGAGAGAGAGAGAGAGAGAGAGAGAGTGAGTGAGAAACCGAGAGAGAGAAACCGAAAGAGAGAGTGAGAAAGATCGAACTAGAAGAGGTGATCGAGGGGTTGGATTCGAGTTCCGATCGCATAAGGTAAGGTTTCTAATCCCGTTGTTAATCGATTTCGTAAGTTAGGGTTTTGATTTGTTGATGTTTCGAGATTGTTTATGGTTGGGTTTTCGATGTAAATCGAATCTAGGACTAAGTATTGTTGGGGTTTTGCTTTGAAATCGATTAGAATGAGTTTGGGGTTAAATTTCGAAATTGCTGTCAGGATTGCGCATCCGTGAGAGATTGGCTCGTTCTCCTTCGTTAACCGTCGGATCGTCGTGAAATTTGGACAGCGGCTTCACGACTCATTGTTCTTCAATCTGACCGGAGGGATCGAGCATCGGAGGCTCCAGTAAGGAGCAGCAACAAGTCGAAGTTGGCTGATTTTCCAGGAAAGCGAAATCGATAATTTGGGGATTTAAGCGGTGTGTGTAAGCGATTCTCGAAGACAAACGGCGGAGAATCAAGTGTGGTTTGTTAATAGATCTCAAGGTATGAATTCTAAACCCCCTTTAATAGTTGGATGGTGTAGTCATCACGTTTTGGGTCAAGTATGAGAGTTAGGGCTAAATTTTGGGGGGATAATTGCATGAACACCGATTTGGGTGTAACTGTTTAGTGTTGTGGTGTAATTAATGTCATGTGATTGTGTATAATATTTATGGGATGTTGTATGAACTTGATTTCGATGGTTCCGGTCGAAATTGGAGTTGTAGGTAAAAAACCCTCATTGGTAGTCGCAACCCGCGACTTCCGTTTTGAGTCCGTTTTAAACTGTTTGGTCGAGGTAGCTTATGGGACTTCTTAGGAACTTATTTAGGCAACTTTTAGGGCTGTTTCAAGGTCCTAACTTTAGTTGTAAATTTTACAAACACAGGATGTCGGTTTGAGGGACTGTGCGAGTTGCGTGCTTTTGATATCTTTGCGGTCCAGGTGAGTTACACTGTACTTGTTTTATATTGTTTCGTGTGTATGTATGCATGATTGTGTGTGAAGGGAACCACATGCTCTTGATGAGTTGTGGGGGCAGATCCGTGTCCTAAGCAAGCGGAAATTTATATTCTCATGAGAACTTATTATTTGGTTGAGTCACTTTTATTTTTGTGAGTGGGTTATACGTGCGTTGTATTATAATGTATGTATATATAGTTTAGATGATGATGATGTTGATTGATGGGCCGGGTCGTGGGACGATCCGAAGAGCGAGTAATCGCTAAGGCCGGGTCGTGGGACGATCCGAAGAGCGAGTAATCGCTAAGGCCGGGTCGTGGGACGATCCGAAGAGTGGGTAACCACTGAGGTCGGGTCGTGGGACGATCCGAAGAGCGAGTAATCGTTAAGGCCGGGTCGTGGGACGACTCGAAGAGTGGGCAACCACTAAGGCCGGACTGCGGGGCGGTCCGAAGAGCGGGAAACCGTTAAGATGTGGATATGAGGTGATTGGCATGTGTGATTGTGATGGCACCGGTTGTGATATGTGCCCACGTGGCAGTGTGAAATAGGTATAGTGCTAGCTCACTAAGCGTTTCGCTTACCCTTTCGTTGTTTACCTTTTTTCCAGGATCTGGCTCAGGTGAATAAGGGCAAGGCCCCAGCTTGATTTTTCGGTGGAGGACAGTTCCGGTGACACCTTGACATCTTATGTTTTGGGTTTTATCTTAAGAAATAAATGGGATTTTTAGTTACTTATTTTTAGTTGACATTTATTGAGCCGGTTGGCCGTGAAAACGTATTTACTTCGTAATAAATTTATTTATTAAATTGTTTTTATTTAAAATCTTTAAAAATCCCGTTTTTGGAAATTGGATGTTACAACTTGGTATCAGAGCCTAGGTTTAAGAGAATCAGCACACACGCTTGCGGGTGTATGTGTGGTTGGACTTAAACTAGGAGATTTTGGGAAAAAGAAAATGGTCAAGGGTCGGAACTGTCAACGGAACTTCAAGATGGGGGTAAGTAGCACTATCTGTATTTGTTTATTTTGTGCCATCAAAGTGATTATGTGTTAACGTTTGAATTGTGCTTTTTGGCAACCCTTCTTGGGGTATGTTGGTAATTTATGTTTGTGGACTACCTACTTAGTCGATAGGATTGAGATTGATTTAGGATGGTATCAAACTCAAATGTAAACACCTCGAGAAGTCGGTAAGGGGTTACTGGGCATGTTCTTGTTTGATTGTTGTCTAGTGATCTCAAGCCGGTTATCGATTTTCGGTTGGTTATAGCAGTACGGGCCCAAATAATAGTACTACTATAAACACCATTGTAGATTTGAATTTGATTAAATCTTGGGAATCTCAATTTGATTGACGATAGTTAGGGAACCGATGAATGCTTGAGCTGTAAATACAATTTGATGAGGTTACTTGTTGCTTATGATACTGCATGAGAATGACTGTTTGAGGTTTAAACGTATGTGTTATACACTTATATGTGTGGAGGCGTGATCTAGTCGTTAGGATTGCATGTGCACTAATGACTAGTGTTAAGTACTGCGTGAGCTTTAGCTATGATTAAAGGAGAGTGTAGTAGGACACTCTAGATGTGGATAGTGGAATGACCTCATTTAGTACTGTTCCTAAATTACTTTCTTAAACGTTTAGAAGGGTGACTTTAGGAGCACTCAACTGGTGAGAGTTGTTTAGACTACTTATTTACACTCGGTGGATTATGAGCACCGGTACGGATTCCTTGTTTCTTCGTTACGGATTCCTCAACTGGTGAGAGTTGCTAAATTTCCATTGCGTTTATTTGATACGTGTACGGACTCCTTATGTTTTCATTTGTGTCATTCGATCTATTCGTTCGTGCTTACTGTGCTTTGTTGATCAAGGTTATTGAGTGTTTCTATTAATTCAGTTGTTCGTTTGGTTGGACGTCTTCTTTCGAATTTACATATAGAAACATGATTTTATAGTTATAAGTTGCTGGAAATTTTTCTGAAAATTTTGTGTTGCTTGTAAAAATCATACCTAATCGCTCGTTTATCGGATTTATATATACGATATGTTTTTAAAAACCCTAAGACGTCTACTACGATTTACTGTCACACGAACAACCTGTAATTTTTATGCTAAAGTGTCCAAAATTTGAGCTTTCCGAAACAGCTCCTGTTTTAGACGAAAATAGCGCAACCATTTTCAAAAATTCGCACAAGACTCGTTTTAAACCCGATTCAGTCCATTCTTGATTCGTTTGAATCGTAAGACGCTGATCTAAAACTTTCATTTAGATACGTTTCTCTAAAACCTATTGTAAACATGTTAAACTGTTCGATCTCTAAACTTGTTAAATGCTAAAAAATTGTACGTCTCGATTTCTAAAAGCCGTGTTATAGTTTTCGTTCGGATTTGATTCTTGACAGGATGTTGAGGCATCCTGAGGTATTGGAAAAGGGTTGGTTGCGTGGTTTGGGTTCACTATGGGTTGAGTTTAGCCTAAAGAGTTGGTTTGGAGTCGGATTGCGCTATAGGTAAGTTAAACCTGTAGACTTATAGAGTCAGTGTGGAAAGCAGTAGGCTCGTTAGAACACTCAGTCGGTTGACTATGATCCTAGAGTAGTACGGTTGAGAATACGTTAGTGCATGTCGTAGGGCATGGTTTTAGGTGAATATGTTGTTGGATATAGTTTTTGGTGGTCAATAGAGGGAGGGGGTCTTACCTAGAGACAGTAAGCCCTGACTCAAGGATAGATGTTTATGTTAAGGTTGGAGAGACACTCTAGCAGTTGTGGTTAGGTCAGACTCTCTAGTTGGAGAGAGATGTTGTCGGATGATAGACCTGAAGATCGAGACAGATCTAGCGGTTAGGAATCTGGAGGCCAAGGTCTGCAGCAGAGGCGGAACCAAGGACCCAACTACGTTGACGTCGAAGCATTCCCAAATGCCCTGCCTAAGGGAAAGAAGGACTGGTGATTGTCTACGTGCTAAATACCAGGAGCGGAGGACGCTCCCTACGCCAATATGGGTTTTGAAGGTAGTTGTTAATTCCTCTTGGAAGAATAGATAAGGATAAGAGGAGCTTGGAGTCGCGTTTGGATGGGTTAGCATCCTCAACTCGAGGTTATTCTAGGTGGCTGCTTAGAGAGCAGTGTTTGTCGTTTATAGAGTTTATAACCGAGAAGATCTAGGAGGCCATTTGGTTCGTACCCAAGGCCCAAGTGGGGGAGGGATAGTTGGTCGTGTACGACGAAAGATAGCAAACCAAGACGGCGTTCTGTTCGGTTGCGATGAGGAGACGGTACCTGTCGCGTGATTGCACGGGTTATTTAGCTTACGCCTTAACCAATCAGTCGAGAGGAAGTATTGGTAGTCAGTGAACCTTCGGGCGTGCTTTCGGGAGATCTATCGGGATTCCGACCGGTAGACATGTTGAGATTAGGTTCGACTTGATGCTCGGATTAGCATCAGTTGCGGGGACCCCAGTTGTTTAGCATCACTTGAGCTCTAAGAACTAGCGGGTTGCTTAAGCCTTCAGGGGAGAAAGGTTACCGTTGAGTAGCTAGTTTCGGGGTTCGCCGTCTAAGGGTCCTGGAGAAGAAGAGCAGGGGTCATCGCATGGGTAGTGGTTAGCAAAAACTCAGTGGGGTTATCTCCAGGAGTAGGTATCCCTTACCTAAAAATGGTGACTTGTTGAGCAGCTTTCGAAAGCGGCGTGGTTTCGAGTTTGGTTCTTGTCGAGTTAGCACCAGCTGAGGTGAAGGAGGGACATCCACAAGGCAGCGTTCAGAGTCAGATGCAGGATGTGAGTTCTTAGCGAGGCTTTCCGGCCTCGCTGCTGCCCAGCTACATTGGTGGTTTGATGAACCGGGTCTATAGGCAGACGCCTGATAGAACGGTGTTAGTTTTTCGAATGTTATTATAGGAAAGCGTGGAACGGATGCTCGTTCGTACGAAGTTGTTGTTTGCTTTGATTTTGAGGTTGGAGGAAGTTAGGTACAGGGGATTTGTGAAGGTCGAGTTGTGATCCAGACTAGTCTTACTTGACGCTTGTGTTTCCTACACTGGTGGTTACACTCGTAGGCTTCAAGGGTCGAGTGGGGACTGTCGAGATTAGGTGTTGGGGTGCAGATTAGCAATCGGCATTCGAGGTTTGCAGCGAAGTTGTGTGAGGAGTTGATCTTGACGCCTCCCGAGTGCGTCAAGTAGATGATGGGGTATTGCGATGCATCTCTTTTTGATTGGGTGGTGTTGTTACGTAGAGAGGCAGGGTAGTATTGAGAAAGTTCAAGGGCAACTTAGAAAAGAATCTGAATGGATTCGGGAGCATGAAGCTGAGATGCTGGAGAAGTACCGGGACTTTTCGCAGATTGATTTCGGGGACGAAATCCTTGTAAGTGGGGGAGAGTTGTAACGCCCCAAAATCCGGGAGTTATATTAGTTAGTAGTATTATTATTATTAAATTAGAGTTGACTTTAATTAGGATTGGTGTGGGCTTAGATTAAGTTATGGGCTTAGGCTAGGAGCATTAGCCCGGCCCGGGTTTATAAATACCCGAAATCTCCTACCTTCTCCTCATAATTCCATTCTTTTACTTGGAGAGAAAGAAAGAGAGAGAGAGAGAGAGAGAGAGAGAGAGTGAGAAACCGAGAGAGAGAAACCGAAAGAGAGAGTGAGAAAGATCGAACTAGAAGAGGTGATCGAGGGGTTGGATTCGAGTTCCGATCGCATAAGGTAAGGTTTCTAATCCCGTTGTTAATCGATTTCGTAAGTTAGGGTTTTGATTTGTTGATGTTTCGAGATTGTTTATGGTTGGGTTTTCGATGTAAATCGAATCTAGGACTAAGTATTGTTGGGGTTTTGCTTTGAAATCGATTAGAATGAGTTTGGGGTTAAATTTCGAAATTGCTGTCAGGATTGCGCATCCGTGGGAGATTGGCTCGTTCTCCTTCGTTAACCGTCGGATCGTCGTGAAATTTGGACAGCGGCTTCACGACTCATTGTTCTTCAATCTGACCGGAGGGATCGAGCATCGGAGGCTCCAGTAAGGAGCAGCAACAAGTCGAAGTTGGCTGATTTTCCAGGAAAGCGAAATCGATAATTTGGGGATTTAAGCGGTGTGTGTAAGCGATTCTCGAAGACAAACGGCGGAGAATCAAGTGTGGTTTGTTAATAGATCTCAAGGTATGAATTCTAAACCCCCTTTAATAGTTGGATGGTGTAGTCATCACGTTTTGGGTCAAGTATGAGAGTTAGGGCTAAATTTTGGGGGATAATTGCATGAACACCGATTTGGGTGTAACTGTTTAGTGTTGTGGTGTAATTAATATCATGTGATTGTGTATAATATTTATGGGATGTTGTATGAACTTGATTTCGATGGTTCCGGTCGAAATTGGAGTTGTAGGTAAAAAACCCTCATTGGTAGTCACAACCCGCGACTTCCGTTTTGAGTCCGTTTTAAACTGTTTGGTCGAGGTAGCTTATGGGACTTCTTAGGAACTTACTTAGGCAACTTTTAGGGCTGTTTCAAGGTCCTAACTTTAGTTGTAAATTTTACAAACACAGGATGTCGGTTTGAGGGACTGTGCGAGTTGCGTGCTTTTGATATCTTTGCGGTCCAGGTGAGTTACACTGTACTTGTTTTATATTGTTTCGTGTGTATGTATGCATGATTGTGTGTGAAGGGAACTGTTAGAAAGTCCCTTTTCAATTGAGATCCAATTAACACATGAAAGTGAATCAATTGAATGAATTTGTTGACTAGTCTAAAACATACCTGGTGTGATTGATGCAGATGAGTTCAGATTGTTGTTGTGATTATCATCCATACTTTATCAAGATGCACCCTTATGTTCTGACCATTTGATGGATTTTGGTAATTTATTGAACCCTTGGTGTTCTTGAGAGAGTTAGATGAAATTCTGCATAAAACATATATTTATAGGATATAGAACAGAAGGTAAACGGTGCATCCCATCAATGAACCGTTGCACCTCTTCATACTAATTGGTAACTGCCATTAACTGTCAAAATGTCCAGACAGTTAACTTTGGCGCCAACCAATTAACTATATAAACAGAAAATAACATATGCATATATATGTATTTATGTACTAACATTCAGTCTTATATAAATCATGGATAATTATCTCTTAATTGTCTTGTTCACTATATATATGTTTATATATGCTACAATCTCCCACTGAACAAGATAATAATTAAAAGATAATTAACCACTGAATTGTGCACTTGATTTATACAATTCCAAATCATAATACATTGTACATTGATTCTGCATTAGGGATCAAGGAAGTTTGTACATCAGTTAAACTGAGTAGACTTCCAAGGTCACATAAAACAGTTTCAATAATATACATATATGCTATTGAATCCAGAGTAGTTAAAGAGCAAAGCATTTTCTTTATCAATACTTCATCAATAAATTAACTTCATAAATAGACAATTCATTTTACATAAGTGATACAGAAATAAGTACATACTAAATTTACAATTGAATTGTATTTACAAAATCCTTCATGATGTTTATCATCCTTTGAGCAGATTTGTCATGCCCATAGCTTCAGTGTGCTTCTTGAAACTCTCAACAGCAAGTGCCTTTGTGAAGGGGTCTGCCAATTGATCTTTTGTTCCTATCTTCAAGACTTCAATTTCTTTGTCTCTCACATTTTCTCTTACTGCAAAATACTTAACATCTATATTTCTAGACCCACTACTTCTTTTGTTGTTTTTAGCAAAGAACACAGCAGCAGCATTATCACAGTATATCTTTAAAGGTTTTTGTATTGAATCTATAACCTTTAATCCACCAATAAAGTTTTTAAGCCATATGGCATGTGAAGTTGCATCATATATGGCTATGTACTCTGCTTGAAATGTAGAGGTGGCAGTTAGGGTTTGCTTACTGGCTTTCCATGAAATTGCTCCTCCAGCCAACATGAAAACATAACCAGAGGTGGATTTAAGATCATCATGATCTTGCTTATATGATGCATCTGTGTAACACTCTACTTCTAGTTCCTTATCAGATCCTTCATAAGTCAACATATGATTCATGGATCCTTTTAGATATCTCAACACTTTCTTGCCTGCAACCCAATGTGCATGTCCAGCATTAGACTGAAATCTAGATAGCATATTCACTGCAAATGCTATATCTGGTTTGGTGCACACTTGTGCATACATGAGGCTTCCAACCAATCTTGCATAAGGTATCTTATCCATCTGATTTCTTTCTAGAGTATTTGCAGGGCATTGTCCCTTATGCAGTTTATCACCTTTTGAGATTGGTGCTTCACCTCCTTTACAATTCTCCATTCCAAATCTCTTTAGTACCCTCTCAATGTAATTCTTTTGAGATAATTTCAAAGTCCTTAACTGTCTATTCCTAATTATCTCAATTCCTAATACATAGTTTGCTTCACCCATGTCCTTCATATCAAAACTTTTCATAAGAAAAGCTTTTGTAGAATGCAAAAGATTTTTGCTATTTGTAGCTAATAGTATATCATCAACATATAGTATAAGAAATATAAAGTTACTCCCACTGGTCTTTGAGTATATACATTCATCTAATTTATTTTCCTCAAAGCCAAAATCGGTCATTACTGCATCAAATTTCTTATACCACTGTCTAGATGCCTGTTTCAGCCCATAAATAGATTTATTCAATCTACAAACTTTGTTGTTATCTAAAGCAAATCCCTCAGGTTGAGTCATATGGATTTCTTCTTCCAAATCTCCATTTAAGAAGGCTGTCTTTACATCCATCTGATGTAATTCCAAGTCAAAGTGTGCTACAATGGCCATTATAACTCTAAATGCATCTTTGGTAGAGACAGGCGAAAAAGTCTCATTATAGTTGATGCCCTCCCTTTGATTATAGCCCTTAGCCACTAATCTTGCCTTATATCTTTCAATATTTCCATTTGCATCTCTTTTAGTCTTAAACACCCACTTACTGCCTATGGGTTTTATAAGCTTTGACTTATCAATGAGATCCCATACTTTATTACTTGACATACTAGCCAATTCATCCTCCATGGCCTTTATCCATTTTTCCCTATTTGGAGATTCCATGGCTTCTTTAAAACTGATTGGGTCATCATCATCTCCTGGATCAAAATCTATTTCTGTAAGGTAAATATGATAATCATCAGATATTGCAGACCTTCTTTCCCTTGTGGATCTTCTTAGAGTCACAGTGCTTGGTGTTGGATCTATAGGATGTTCTGTAATTGGTTCAAGTACAGATTCATTCTCAAGCACATGTTCTTGGCCTTGTGAGGGCTCATGTGTTGACTCTAAGGATTGATCCATGGTCATATTGTTTGTTTCCTCTAGTGTACTAGTCCTTATAATGGGTATGGACTGTGAAATCAGGTTCTCATTTTCATGAAACAAGTGTGGTTCATCTTCATGATATCTCAACCAATTGTCCACATCATGTGTAGTTGGGGAGTGGTTTCCCAAATCATCATCTTCATTGAACAATTCATCATAAAAGGTTGCTTTATTAGTTTCAAAAATCCTTTGTCCTCTCCCAGGGTTAAAGAACTTGTAACCTTTGGATTTTTCTGAATATCCAATGAAGAAGGCAGAAAGTGATCTTGAATCTAACTTACTTAGACTTTCAACATGATATTCCCTAGTTTCTGCTTTACATCCCCACACATGAAGATGGTTTAGACTAGGCTTGTATCCATTCCATAGTTCAAAAGGTGTGCCTTTAATTGCCTTAGTTGGAGTTCTATTGCAAATATAATTTGCTGTTTTTAAAGCTTCTCCCCAAAGAAATTTTGGCAGACTAGATCTTGCAAACATACTTCTAACCATGTCCATTAAAGTCCTATTCTTTCTTTCTGATACTCCATTTTGTGTAGGAGTGTAGGGAGTTGTGTATTCAGCCTTAATGCCAACTTGTTCTAAATAAGTAGCAAAAGGTCCCTTATGCTGTCCCTTTTCAGAGTATTTACCAAAATACTCTCCTCCTCTATCTGATCTGACTATCTTGATCACTTTCTCAGATTGTCTCTCAACTTCTGTTTTGAAGCTTATGAAACAGTCTAAAGCTTGTGATTTCTCTGCCATTAAATATATATGACAGTACCTTGAGTAGTCATCAATGAATGTAATAAAGTACTTATTGTCACATATTGTCTTAATTGGAAAGGGTCCACATATATCTGTATGTATTAACTCAAGGATACAATGACTTCTTTTGGACTGAAAATTTATGGAGTTTGTCATTTTACCCTTTAGGCAGTCTATGCATGTTCCAAAGTCATCAAAGTTTAACTCTGGTAAGATCCCTTGTCTTATAAGATCTTCCATTCTAGATTTTGATATGTGTCCTAGTCTCTTATGCCATAAGAAGGATGAAACATTTTGTTTATGTTTCTTCTTGGTTCCTTTTATTTTATTTATAGAGCATATCTGTCTCTTATTCCCTTTATTGATAGCATCATTTATGCAATTCAAGTGCCAATAGCCATCTATCAAATATGCATTTCCAAAACATACATCATTTAAATAAAATGTCATACAATCTTTATCAGCATGAAAGGATACATTATTGTTGTTTACAATTTGGGAACCTGATACTAAGTTCCTTTTAATTCTAGGTATATAGTACACATCATTCAATACTAAAACATAATTATTCTTAAACAATAATCTGCATTCACCAATGGCTTCCACTTTTAATGCTTGTCCATCTGCTGTACATGCTCTTGATTCATTCAGCCTTGGGACTGTTATCTTTGATAATCCCTGCATAGAATTGACAATATGAATAGGTGAACCAGTGTCAAACCACCATGAACTGTCATTCTGAAATGAATTGGTTTCTAAAGAAAAGAAATGATTGAAATTACCTTTTTTGTTCAACCATTCTTTGAAACCATCACAGTCCTTCTTAAAGTGACCTGCCTTCTTACAAAAGAAGCATTTCAAGTCCTTCTTCCTTTTATTGAATTTTCCTTTGTTCTTGAAATTCTTAACAGTAGAGTTGGAGGAACTTCCCTTTTGGAAACTGGAGTATTTCTTCACTTTGTTTTTGGGTTTAGACATGTGATTGATGGTTACAGCCTTTCCTTTACCTTTTACTTCTGATTCTTCTTGAACACAGATAGTAATCAGTTCATCTAAAGTCCACTTCTCCTTTTGTGTGTTGTATAGACTTCCAAGGTGACTATACTGATCTGGTAAGGAGTTCAACAGAAGATGAACCAAAAAGGAATCATCAATTGAGATTTTCATCTCTTTGAGTTTGCAGGCAGTGTCAATCCCTTGTAGGATATACTCTCTTATGCTTCCTTGTCCACTAAAGGTCATTCTAATTAATTTATTCATGAGATAGCCTGTTTCAGCCTTGTCAGAAACCTTGTACTTATCAGCAATAGATGCAAGGTATGACTTGGCAAGGTCTGATTCAGGTATGCCTCCCTTAACAGCATCTGTGATGCATTTCTTTATGTAAATTAAGGCTATCCTATTATGCTTATGCCACTCTTGATACTTAGCCTTAATTTCTGTGGTTGCATTAGTTGCTGGTTCTTCTGGTGGGTCTTCCCTAAGAACATGGTCATAATCTAATTTTCCTAGCATTAGTTCAACATCTTCTTTCCACTTCTTATAGTTAACCCCATTTAGGGGTGCAAAGTTAACCACACTCATGGGATATTGGACTGAATGTGATAGGAATTGCTGTCTATCTGTTTTACTTGGTGAACCTGTATTAGAAAACAGATTTGGTGTGTGTTATTCACATATACTTGCCATAATGTTTATGCAGAGTCTATATAAGTGGTTAAACACAGAATGATTAAATCACTTTGAGTATGATTTGTATGGCAATTTCGAATTTGATTTCCCTTTGAGAAGGCATATCATAATTCGAAATTTGAATATAGTTGGGCATGTGTTTTGTTCAGACTGTTGTGACAGTATATGAAACAAAACATCTATTGCCAAACATCTATTGCCAATTTCAATTCTGTATTTTGATTCCTGACTATTGTGATAGTAACTTGAATCAGTGTAATCCAGAATCACTTGGGTGATATGTGGATCTTTGTACAATCTTAATTTAAAATTTGTGTAATGGATGTGTGGAGAATTTTGATTACAGCCTTAATTGAATAATAATCAAGGCAATTCTTTGAATTAATTGATTAATCGATTACTGCCTTCTATGTATGAATTGATTATTCCCTTAATTTGAATAATCAAATCAATTTTTTTTGAAGTAATTGATTAATCGGCCTTCAATATATTAATTGATTATTGCATCCAAATCAAGAATTGCCGGTAGTAATCAAATCAAGAATAGCCAATTGCCGGTAGTAATTAAATCAAGAATTGCCGGTTGTAATCAAATTAAATCACTATTGCATCCAAATTCAATTCGATTGTGCAAGGACTATAATCGATTCATTCTATTATAGTCGATTTGATTCAATTATAATCAACTGATTATAATCAATGAAATCGACTGGTTCAATTCAATGTGTTAAGTGGCTCTGATACCAATTGTTAGAAAGTCCCTTATCAATTGAGATCCAATTAACACATGAAAGTGAATCAATTGAATGAATTTGTTGACTAGTCTAAAACATACCTGGTGTGATTGATGCAGATGAGTTCAGATTGTTGTTGTGATTATCATCCATACTTTATCAAGATGCACCCTTATGTTCTGACCATTTGATGGATTTTGGTAATTTATTGAACCCTTGGTGTTCTTGAGAGAGTTAGACGAAATTCTGCATAAAACATATATTTATAGGATATAGAACAGAAGGTAAACGGTGCATCCCATCAATGAACCGTTGCACCTCTTCATACTAATTGGTAACTGCCATTAACTGTCAAAATGTCCAGACAGTTAACTTTGGCGCCAACCAATTAACTATATAAACAGAAAATAACATATGCATATATATGTATTTATGTACTAACATTCAGTCTTATATAAATCATGGATAATTATCTCTTAATTGTCTTGTTCACTATATATATGTCTATATATGCTACAGGAACCACATGCTCTTGATGAGTTGTGGGGGCAGATCCGTGTCCTAAGCAAGCGGAAATTTATATTCTCATGAGAACTTATTATTTGGTTGAGTCACTTTTATTTTTGTGAGTGGGTTATACGTGCGTTGTATTATAATGTATGTATATATATGTTTAGATGATGATGATGTTGATTGATGGGCCGGGTCGTGGGACGATCCGAAGAGCGAGTAATCGCTAAGGCCGGGTCGTGGGACGATCCGAAGAGTGGGTAACCACTGAGGCCGGGTCGTGGGACGATCCGAAGAGCGAGTAATCGTTAAGGCCGGGTCGTGGGACGACTCGAAGAGTGGGCAACCACTAAGGCCGGACTGCGGGGCGGTCCGAAGAGCGGGAAACCGTTAAGATGTGGATATGAGGTGATTGGCATGTGTGATTGTGATGGCACCGGTTGTGATATGTGCCCACGTGGCAGTGTGAAATAGGTATAGTGCTAGCTCACTAAGCGTTTCGCTTACCCTTTCGTTGTTTACCTTTTTTCCAGGATCTGGCTCAGGTGAATAAGGGCAAGGCCCCAGCTTGATTTTTCGGTGGAGGACAGTTCCGGTGACACCTTGACATCTTATGTTTTGGGTTTTATCTTAAGAAATAAATGGGATTTTTAGTTACTTATTTTTAGTTGACATTTATTGAGCCGGTTGGCCGTGAAAACGTATTTACTTCGTAATAAATTTATTTATTAAATTGTTTTTATTTAAAATCTTTAAAAATCCCGTTTTTGGAAATTGGATGTTACACCATTTCCCGAAATAAGGTATCCTAAGAATAACACTTCAAGTGACAGAAAACGACATTTTCACTGTTGGCGTACAGCTTCTGCTCCCGCATGATAGAAAAAACCCGTCGAAGATGATGAAGATGTTGTTGGAGATCGAGACTAAATATTAGTATATCATCGAAATAAACGACGACACATTGCCCGATCAATGGCTTGAAAACGTGATTCATTAGACGCATAAACGTGCTAGGAGCGTTGGAAAGCCCAAACGGCATGACCATCCACTCAAATAAGCCATCTCGGGTTTTGAAAGCGGTTTTCCATTCATCGCCTGGCCGCATGCGAATCTGGTGATAGCCGCTGCGAAGGTCAATTTTAGAAAAAATTTTGGCCCCGTGGAGTTGATCCAACAGATCTTCGAAACGTGGGATAGGAAACCTATATTTAATCGTGATTTTGTTCACCGCCCTACTATCAATACACATATGATACGCGCCATTAGACTTCGGAACTAGTAACGCGGGGACGGCACAAGGACTCATACTCTCTCGAATTAGTCCTTTGTCAAGGAGCTCCGTTACTTGTCGGTGCAATTCGTCATACTCCTTTGGATTCATCCGGTAGGCGGGTTTATTCGGAATGACCGCTCCCGGAACAAAATCGATGCAATGTTGAATGGCACGCATAAGAGGCAACCCGGCTGGAATTTCAGTGGGAAAAACGTCTTGGAACTCGGTAACAAGTGGTCGGATCTCAAGGGGAAGATCGGCTGAACTGGGGTTAGCTTCAGCGATAACCATTGCGAACATCAGACCGGGTTTTGTGGACCGTGTAAAGTCCATGAAGGCCGATTTGTTTAGTATGAGCGCTTCTGTTCCCGTCTTCCGTGTATCAAGGGGGGCTAACGTTACATTCACTCCGTCCTTCTTAAACGAATACGTGTTATTAAACCCATCATGACGGACTCGTCTATCATATTGCCACGGTCTGCCCAGTAGGATGTGACAAGCATCCATCGGAATCACCTCGCACCAAATCTCGTCCGAATAACGCGTGCCAATGCTGAATTGAACCAGGCAACGTTGGTTAACTTTCACGACGTTACCTTTCTTTAACCACGTCAACTGATACGGCTCTGGGTGTATCTCGGTTTTCAGTGCCAATTTCTCGACCATCGTTGTAGATACCATATTTTCGCAGCTACCCCCGTCGATAATAACGGTACAAACCTTTCCTTTGGAGGTGCATTTTGTGCGAAAAATGTTATGACGTAGCCATCATGTATCATCTCCAGATTGGCTAGGAGTTGTACTGAGAACTCGTTGAGCAATAAGAGCTTCACCCTTGTCTGGATAAACAACATCGGATGGATCTTCTTCCGGTGGTTCTTCTTCCGTATCGTAAACGGGCAGTGGGTCTTCCGTGAGGGTAACTAATTGCGTGTTCGGACATTCCCTCGCGAAGTGACCCAATCCCCCACATTTGAAACACCTCGGCGCGCGTGACGTTCCCGAAGGGGTGTTCGACCAAGACTCGGATTTTGCTGGAGTCTCGTTTTTGCTCGGGGTAAATCGGCTACCCGCTGAAGTTCCCGCTGATCCGCGTGAGAACTCGGGTTTAGGTGGGTTAGATTTAGTTACCGATGGCACCATTGTGGATGGCCTAAGAAGCATCGTGATGAGATGAGTGTGTACCTTTTTCCATATTGAAAAGAAACCTGATGCAAATTAACTAGCAACTCAATTGATTAGAGCAAAACAACCACGAACGAAACTGGAATCGGATTATTATTAATTCTTTGAACCAAAACTAAAACTGACTCAAAACAAAGAAACCTCCTGCCACTAAATACTAATCCCTAAGCCACGTATCAAGCCTACAACTTAGGGAACAAAATCCACACAAACAAAATATTCAAAATAAAAGATAGCAATCCAAAAATAAAAGATAGCAATCCAAAAATAAAAGATAATGATCAATCTCCAAAATAAACGATTCCAGCAGCTTCCATGTTTGGGCTTAACCCAGATCCCCCTCCTGTTGCTGCACCGGCCCAGAGCTCTCGGTAGGCCCGTGAGCCCAACCCGAGGCTCCTGCATCAAAACCAATGGTTATTTACAAAATCATCATCTTCTTCTCCAACCCTTTACTTCCTTCATTTCAACATCTATGGCTTTTATAGCACTCAAAATAAAGTTCATTTTCCCCCTCTTCTTCCAAAATCCATTCAAACTCGTTTCGTAAAAAATATTGAGCTATTTCAAGCATTTGTTTTGAAGAAGAATGAGCCATCAAGAAGAGATCTTTTTCTTTGTTAATAAAGTTTCATTTAGTTTGCCTAGACTACATCCTTGGCAATTTAGTAATAATTAAATTACAGTTGTTTGAGACTAAGCTAGGCCACAATTGTTGCGTACACTTGAATTCGAACCCTGGATAGATGGGATATTTCACTGCATCCTACAGGGCCTCAACCGGTACGCCACAACCTTTGTGGTTGAGAAGAGATCTTGTCGAACCAATGAAAACTTGGGAAGGCTGGAAACAAAAATAAAGCCGCTCATCAAGCTTAGCACATGTGGGAGGCATGAGGACTACAACTACAATGCTCTTTTAAGAGCCTTCTGTGACGATCACTTGATCCATATAAGTTTTGTAATTTTTAAAAGAATGGATGATAAGGGTGTTCCTCAAACATCCTTCACCTATAACACCCTTCTCCTGGGTATGACAAGATGTAACTACAAATTGGATGGTGTGCTTTCTCATATGTTCAAGAGAAACGTGAAGCCTGATGTTGTAACTTTCAACATCTTGATGCATGCGTATCTTTTGAAACTCAAGATCACGGAGGCTGAGCGAGCGACTCATGTTTGGAACGATGAAGCTGAAAATCTTCCCAACGTACGTCACGTATACGAGCTTGATCCATGCTCACGCATGTGTGGGGAGGTTGGATGTAGCCTAGATGTATTACAGCGGCTAAAAAACAATGGCTATCTCGAAGTTTACAACCTTATAGATTGTTAGGCCTTAAAATCTAATAAATAGAAAATGTAAAAATTAATAAATAAAATTTGAAATATTGAAGGGCTCGAACTACAGACCTTCTACACATGGTGCAAGGTGTTATCCAATACAACACAAGCATTTTATTTTTCTTAGTTTTCTAAACAAAACTTTAAGGTAGTTTCTCAAAACTTTTTAAGGTAGGTCCCAAAAAAGTTCTATATAACTTCTAAATAAAATTAAAAAATTAGGTAAGTCCCGGGACCTACCTAAGTACTTCTTAAATTCGCCCTTGGATGGAACCATTAGACCTACCTAAGTACTTCTTAAATTCGCCCTTGGATGGAACCATTATTTGATTTAGTTGATGCACCATCGAACTCAAATAATGGTTTCATCAACCACATCCCTTGTGCCATGAGTTGACTTTAATAATTTAGTTGATACACGAACTCTGATGCTTCCTTCCACATCCCAACCTTGCGACAAGCAGCTATGATGATTTTGTAGGTAGCCAGATCCAAAGGGAATCCAAGACCTTTGAGTTTGAAGAAGTAGAGCATGGCAGCATCTACTCTGCCTTCACTTGCATGACGATTCATGAGGCTGGCAAAGATTCTAGCCAGATTATCAGTCCTCACAACTTGCAATGTTATGAACATCTGATGCAAAACATTTTCAGCCTCCTTGATGTTGTTGTTTGCCAAGTAACCCTCGATTAGAATATTGTAAGAAATACGATTGAAAGCAATGTTTCTCTTCAGCATCGGGGCATGCAAGAGAATGGATTTCTCAAACATCCGACTCCAAGATAGACATTGGAAAATGGTGTTGTAGGTGAAAATAGTCTGAATCACACATTTTTCAGCCATTTTGTTTAATATCCAGAAGCTCTCCCGGATCATATATGTTTCACAACATGCTTTGATCATGGCACTGTAAGTGTGATGTAGTTCCCATGGTTTTTGTTATCAGCAATAAGTGGCTCAATCACCGACCTCCATCCCTCAGGTGTTCTTAGTGAGTTGCTGAAAACTTGCCTGGTTTCACCATCATCGAGAAATTCTCTAAATCCGCTTACAGACTTGAAGAATGAATCAGTCCGTGTGTGATACCATCGCCGCAGATAGGCCGATAAACAAGGGAAGAACATGAGTTTCATGCAGGTTCTCGCCATGGATGATATTAACGATAGTCTTTGTGACAAAGTCGCTGCCATTAGAGAAAAGCTTTAGAAAGAGAGAGAAGGGTACGTAGTTGATGATGATTCTGGAATTGGAAGGATAGAGAAATAGGGGTACAAAAGAAATGGAATTGAAATGAAGGGTTTTATCTCCATCATTATGCGGTTTGCAGATAGGGGAGCCCTAGCTAGGGCTAGGTCTAGGTCTATACAAACACACCAACAAACCCTCCCACATCACACAGACACTACCTTTTCCTTAATTTTATTATTATTCTTTTAAAAAGTTACGTTTTATTTATTTATTTTATATAAACTATTATATTTATTTTTTATTTTCAAATATGTTGTTGTAACAAGATTAAGTCGTTTATAAATTGTTTAATTTACTCCCCCACTGGCTCTTTTTTCAAATCATATATATATATATATATAGGGTCAACCTTATAGATTGTTGGGCCTTAAAAGCTAATAAATAGAAAATGTAAAAATTAATAAATAAAATTTGAAATATTGAAGGGCTCGAACTACAGACCTTCTACACATGGTGCAAGGTGTTATCCAATACAACACAAGCATTTTATTTTTCTTAGTTTTCTAAACAAAATTTTAAGGTAGTTTCTCAAAACTTTTTAAGGTAGGTCCCAAAAAAATTCTATATAACTTCTAAATAAAATTAAAAAATTAGGTAGGTCCCGGGACCTACCTAAGTACTTCTTAAATTCGCCCTTGGATGGAACCATTAGACCTACCTAAGTACTTCTTAAATTCGCCCTTGGATGGAACCATTATTTGATTTAGTTGATGCACCATCGAACTCAAATAATGGTTTCATCCACCACATCACTTGTGCCATGAGTTGACTTTAATAATTTAGTTGATACACGAACTCTGATGCTTCCTTCCACATCCCAACCTTGCGACAAGCAGCTATGATGATTTTGTAGGTAGCCAGATCCAAAGAGAATCCAAGACCTTTGAGTTTGAAGAAGTAGAGCATGGCAGCATCTACTCTGCCTTCACTTGCATGACGATTCATGAGGCTGGCAAAGATTTTAGCCAGATTATTAGTCCTCACAACTTGCAGTGTTATGAACATCTGATGCAAAACATTTTCAGCCTCCTTGATGTTGTTGTTTGCCAAGTAACCCTCGATTAGAATATTGTAAGAAATACGATTGAAATCAATGTTTCTCTTCAGCATCGGGGCATGCAAGAGAATGGATTTCTCAAACATCCGACTCCAAGATAGACAATGGAAAATGGTGTTGTAGGTGAAAATAGTCTGAATCACACATTTTTCAGCCATTTTGTTTAATATCCAGAAGCTCTCCCGGATCATATATGTTTCACAACATGCTTTGATCATGGCACTGTAAGTGTGATGTAGTTCCCATGGTTTTTGTTATCAACAATAAGTGGCTCAATCACCGACCTCCATCCCTCAGGTGTTCTTAGTGAGTTGCTGAAAACTTGTCTGGTTTCACCATCATCGAGAAATTCTCTAAATCCGCTTACAGACTTGAAGAATGAATCAGTCCGTGTGTGATACCATCGCCGCAGATAGGCCGATAAACAAGGGAAGAACATGAGTTTCATGCAGGTTCTCGCCATGGATGATATTAACGATAGTCTTTGTGACAAAGTCGCTGCCATTAGAGAAAAAGCTTTAGAAAGAGAAAGAAGGGTACGTAGTTGATGATGATTCTGGAATTGGAAGGATAGAGAAATAGGGGTACAAAAGAAATGGAATTGAAATGAAGGTTTTATCTCTATCATTATGCGGTTGCAGATAGGGGAGCCCTAGCTAGGGCTAGGTCTAGGTCTATACAAACACACCAACAAACCCTCCCACATCACACAGACACTACCTTTTCCTTAATTTTATTATTATTTTTTTAAAAAGTTACGTTTTCTTATTTATTTATATAAACTATTATATTTATTTTTTATTTTCAAATATGTTGTTGTAACAAGATTAAGTCGCTTATAAATTGTTTAATTTATTCCCCCACTGGCTCTTTTTTCAAATCATATATATATATATATATATGGGCCAACCTTATAGATTTTTGGGCCTTAAAAGCTAATAAATAGAAAATGTAAAAATTAATAAATAAAATTTGAAATATTGAAGGGCTCGAACTACAGACCTTCTACACATGGTGCAAGGTGTTATCCAATACAACACAAGCATTTTATTTTTCTTAGTTTTCTAAACAAAATTTTAAGGTAGTTTCTCAAAACTTTTTAAGGTAGGTCCCAAAAAAATTCTATATAACTTCTAAATAAAATTAAAAAATTAGGTAGGTCCCGGGACCTACCTAAGTACTTCTTAAATTCGCCCTTGGATGGAACCATTAGACCTACCTAAGTACTTCTTAAATTCGCCCTTGGACGGAACCATTATTTGATTTAGTTGATGCACCATCGAACTCAAATAATGGTTCCATCCACCACATCACTTGTGCCATGAGTTGACTTTAATAATTTAGTTGATACACGAACTCTGATGCTTCCTTCCACATCCCAACCTTGCGACAAGCAGCTATGATGATTTTGTAGGTAGCCAGATCCAAAGGGAATCCAAGACCTTTGAGTTTGAAGAAGTAGAGCATGGCAGCATCTACTCTGCCTTCACTTGCATGACGATTCATGAGGCTGGCAAAGATTCTAGCCAGATTATCAGTCCTCACAACTTGCAGTGTTATGAACATCTGATGCAAAACATTTTCAGCCTCCTTGATGTTGTTGTTTGCCAAGTAACCCTCGATTAGAATATTGTAAGAAATACGATTGAAAGCAATGTTTCTCTTCAGCATCGGGGCATGCAAGAGAATGGATTTCTCAAACATCCGACTCCGAGATAGACATTGGAAAATGGTGTTGTAGGTGAAAATAGTCTGAATCACACATTTTTAGAAAGAGAAAGAATGGTACGTAGTTGATGATGATTCTGGAATTGGAAGGATAGAGAAATAGGGGTACAAAAGAAATGGAATTGAAATGAAGGGTTTTATCTCCATCATTATGCGGTTGCAGATAGGGGAGCCCTAGCTAGGGCTAGGTCTAGGTCTATACAAACACACCAACAAACCCTCCCACATCACACAGACACTACCTTTTCCTTAATTTTATTATTATTCTTTTAAAAAGTTACGTTTTCTTTATTTATTTATATAAACTATTATATTTATTTTTTATTTTCAAATATGTTGTTGTAACAAGATTAAGTCGCTTATAAATTGTTTAATTTACTCCCCAACTGGCTCTTTTTTCCAATCATATATATATATATATATATCATTTATTCATCTAAAAAAATATTGAAACAATTAATTGTTCAAAATACCGTAGTATTCTAGACTTAATTTAAAATGTTATATAAATGTTTATTTAGTTAATATATATAGATATATATATTTCTATATAAAATATGGCTACACGTGTAAGCAAGTCGCAATGAAATAAGACGTCTAACTAATCTCATATCATGCCTGTGGATGCCATGATTTGAAACCATTCATATATAGTGCATGTTTTATTATTCATACACAAAAGAGGCTTTCTAAAATTAAGTGATAATTGTATGAGCTAGAGAGAAAGAGAGTATTATTTAAAGAGAAATTATATACTCTTACCTTTTCCTTTTACTTTTCCTCCTACTCATATAGAAATGACATTTGTCATCTTTTTATCATCTTTGTCATACTTTTTACGAAATACCTATATTACCCTTAATTATCTATTAGACAACAAATAAAAAAGAAAAGAGAAATTATATTTCCTCCTACATTTTTAACCTACCAATCCTCCTACTCACTTGATTATTTGACAAGTGTTAAAATTTAGGAATAATATGAAGAAAGATAATTAGTGCATTACACATGTCAAATGATCAAGTGAGTAGGAGAATGAGTAGGTTAAAAAGGTAGGAGAAAATATAATTTCTCAAAAGAAAAAAAGGAAAAAAAAACCATCAGATTCATCATTGCTTTGATTGTGTTTATCAATGCAAAAAACTTATTATATTCTCTCTCTACATCTTTTGTAGTACGCCATTAATTGAAGAAAAACTTTCCTCCTTTCTTATTACTTATTTATGGGAATTATATTTCTCCATCAACTGTTCACACTCATTTCTCAAAATTAAGTTGGTTTTTATTAATTGAATAAAATATTGAGTGAATTACACTTTTGGTCCCTGTGGTTGTCACATTTTTTCAACTTTGGTCCCTAAAACAAACTAATATCAGGAATAATCACCGAGGTTGCCACTTTGTTTCAATTTTGGTCCCTCGAACTAACTTCTGTTAAAAGACTCCGTTAAGTCCAAGGGTATTTTTGTCTTTTTCATATTTATTTGTTTTTAATTATAAGTAAAACAAATGTATTATTATATATTATTAAAAATATTAGATAGGACCCACCATCACCTTCACCACCAACACCCACCACCATCATAGCCACAACTACCACCACCAAACCATCCCCTTCTTTAACTCAATACCACCACCACCACCACCACCACCTTCTTTAACCCAATACCACCACCACCACCTTCTTCAACCCAATACCACCTCTAAAATCCCAAAAATGGGGGAAAACAGTAAAATCCAAATAAACCCAGACCCAAACAAATCCAAACCAGAAAAATGGGGTGGTATCTCGGTGGTATCTGTCCCATGACGAGGTTCGTGGTTGCGATTTGGTCGGCGGCGAGTTGTAGATCCGGGTATACGCCGGGTGTAAGGGATTAATCGGCGATGAGTTGTACGCCGGGTGTAAGGGATTAACGGGTGGCGAGTTGTAGATCTGCGTGTACGTCGGGTGTAAGGGATTAACCGGCGGCGAGTTGCAGATCTGCGTGTACGCCGGGTGTAAGGGATTAACCGGCGGCGAGTTGCAGATCTGCGTGTACGCCGAGTTGCAGATATGAGTTGCAGATCGACGGCGAGGATTAACCGGTGGAAGGGATTTTTGACCCACGACAAGGGTGTACGCCGGTGATGGAAGCGAGTTCATCCAAGAAGATATTGGGGAGGTTAAATTGTGGAGTGTACTCACCGGGAAAAAGAAGAAAAAAAGGGGTATTCGCCGGAAAAAGAAGAAGAAAAGGGGGTTGGTTGGTAGATGGGGTGGGGTGGGGTGGGGACACGTGGTATTGTGTTTTGATGACACACATACACACACATATATATTACTAATTTATTTTTAATTTTTAATTCAAAACTAAAAAAAATTATGGAATGACCAAAATACCCTTGGACTTAACAGAGACTTTTAACAGAAGTTAGTTCGAGGGACCAAAGTTGAAACAAAGTGGCAACCTCGGTGACTATTCCTGATATTAGTTTGTTTTAGGGACCAACGTTGAAAAAGGTAACAACCACAGGGACCAAAAGTGTAATTCACTCTAAAATATATTTTTTATTAATTAAATAAAATGTTGTTTTTCATGCTGATAAGGTGATGTTATTTAAAAAAGATGGCTTGGATAAAGTGGTCACTACTAAAAGACAAGAAAGACTAAAAAAAAACAATTGATATAACCACTTAAAAAACAAGAAACAGAAAACAACTATAAGATGCAAATTGACAGAAACCCAAAACATCAAGGATTCAAGCACAATAAATTGACATTAAATATTCAAGCACAACAAATTGACAAAATCCCAAAACATTAAGAATTCAAGCAGATCATCTACATATGCCAAATGTCCCAAATGTAACAAATAACAATATTTATCTCAACTTCTGAAGTCTCAACTACATATCCCAAACCTCGCCACTAAACAACCCATTTTACTATTTGCTCACTGATTGAGATCAAATTGGTGCATGAAGGAATTATCATTATGGGAAATTGCTCCACGCTCACAGCTTGTATTCGTCATGCCAATCGAACTTTTTTGATCTTGTAATATATTTTCTATTCCTTCACACACCTAAAAAAAATATTCGAATATTATAAACCATATTAAGCATATAAAACAATAACAAAGCTAAGTAGAAGAAATATTACATTTTTCTTCCTTTTTTTCTTCATAACCTTTTCTATTCTTTTCCTTTCTCTTCGATGGAGGACGGCCTATACTACGTACTTGTAAGCGTGGTAACAACTTTGTAGTCGAGACGGAAGCATGATGACTATCTTCGGGTATCAAGTTTATGTTGCTACTACATTCCCAAATTGAATCATCATTTAACTTTTCTTTAGCCATTTTTTTACAACTCATCAAATATTCATACTTCTCACGAGAATTAGCAAATTGTGCAACCTCATAAAACTTGGAACACAAGTGGTCAAATTGTTTAGCTTCATCTCCACTCATCATATCTTCATAGCAATTTATCACTAAGTAGTGTCTATGCTTCACATCTTTCCTCCATCGAGAAAAAATAAAACGTGACTTAATTTCTTTTACATCCTTCTCAATCAAAATTTTCACCATATGCCTACAAAAAATTCCTCGAAACTCAAACAAATGACAAGAGCATCGTATATCACATTGAACTTTATCGTAACTAACGGTGTACACAACTCTCTTTTTGAAATCTCCATGTTTCCCTTCCACAATATCTGTAACATGAAATACATGCCGTGCACCATCTGTTTTAACCAACAAACAATTGCAAAACACCATACCTCGTAACTCATCTTGAAACAACTTAAATATTGCGTTGGTGTAGGCCTTGTGAAACTGTCTTTCAAAATGAAATTCAGTTATCAATTTATATGAAGAATTAAGAGACTCAAAATCAGCCATGGTTTCTTTCTCAATCTTGCTTTTCAACGCGTTGTCATATTGTTCCACGAATTGTTGTAACGAAGTTTTAGAATTTACGTACCCATCAAAAAGGAATTCATGCTTTCACTTCTTTGAGTCGTAGACATCCCCGCCCAAAAAACACCTTTACATATACCGGCACCCTACGCCTTCGATCATTAAATAAGGAAGATAACCACTCATTTTTTTCAAGTCTATAATTCTCGATCATTTTGCACCATCCATCTTCAAAGTCTTGAGGGTCCATAGACTCATATACAAGGATTTTTAGAGTCCTCTTTATCGTTTTATATTGAGCCAATCCACTTAAACTTTCAGGTATCTTTTTCATAATATGCTAAAGACAAAGACGATGATGAGATTCGGGAAATACATGTGCCACTGCTCCTTGCATTGATCGACATTGATCTGTTATTATTGCTTTTGGTGGACGTCCATTCATGCATTCTAACCATGATTGAATAACCATACATATGTATCTGTATCCTCTCGTGAAAGTAAGCCACATCTAAATAATATAGATTGCCCATGGTGGTTGACTCCAACAAAAGGTGCAAACGACATACTATACTTGTTAGTCAAGTATGTGCTATCAAAAGAAATAACATCTCCGAATGACTCGTAAGCTGCCCTAGACCTTTTATCTGCCCCTAATACATTTTGCAAACGACCTTCATCGTCCATGTCAATCACATAGAAAAAATTTGGACTCCTTCTTTGCATACGAACAAAATTCCGTCAAAAAATTCCGTCAAAAATACTCATTTTTCTAGTAGTTGACGGAAAAACGGAGATATCGACCCAAGATATTGCCTTTAAAGTTGTTTCGCCATAGCTTGCCCTTCTCTTTTTTCTTTGTGTCCATCTAAAATCTTGCTTTCAACTCAGGGCCGGTCATAACATTTCGGAGGTCTATGCTAGAACCTAAATGTGACCCCATAATTTCTTTTTCAATAATAATATTTATTAAGTTTTTTAGTATTAAATTAAAAAATCTTATTTTAATAAACATGAATGTATAAAATAGTTATAAACAAGATTCAAATAAAAATAAAAAATACATTTATATGGTAATATTAGTGCTCACAAATCTCCTATATAGCATTAATATGATAAGAGTAAACAAAATTAAATAATAATGAGATTAAAAGTAATTACAATATGCGAAGTTCCAGAATTGCGCAAGGGGGTCAAATATGAATGGGGAACACTTCTCTTTGTGTATTTAGGACTTCTGGTTGGTGCATTGATGGGAAGGTTGAATCATTGGAAACCGGTAATTGAAAAGGTAAAATGTAAATTTGCCATGTGAAAATCGAAATTAATTTCGTTTGGAGGCCGATTAACGCTTGTAAAATCAGTCCTTGGTAGCATTTCATTGTACTATCTATCATTGTTTCCAAAGTTGAAGAGGATTCGTAATCGTTTCTTTTGGGGAGGGGGAGGAGTAAGAAGAGTGGTGAGAAAAATTTGGTATGGTTCGATTGGGAGAGAACGGTGGGGTCGTTCTCAAAAGGGGGTCTAAATATTGGGAAACTCTAGTTGATGAATCAGGCACTTGTGGGTAAGTGGTGGCAGCGTTTCCTCTTGGAATGTGACACTTTATAGGTTAAGGTGATTATGAGCATATATAGGAGGTTTGAGGGCCTATTGGGAGGGGAATTGAGTAACCAGGGAGCGGTGACTACTTGGCATAACATTATTCAAGTTGGGATATCCTTTGATGACAAGGGGTTGATTTCTCGAGATCCTTTCGGTGATTGTTAGGTGAAGGCTTGGACACACACTTTTTGTTAGATAAATGGGTGGGAAATAAATCTCTCACAGAGGAGTTTCCTAGGTTAGGTCAGTTAGAATTGGACTTAGAAGCGAACATTGTGTATAGGGGTTTGGTTAGACAATAGTTGGGGATGGAGGTGGAGGTGGAGAAGGGATCCGAGAGGGAGAGAACAGATGGATGAGCTAAATAGGAGATTACTAGGGTGGGAACCTTCAAGAGGTACGAAAGAAAAGTGGGGGTGGAGTTTTGACAAACTTAGAGGTTATTTTGTCAAAAAGTTACGGGATGCAATTGTAGAGGGTTACCGTAAAGGAGTAGTAAGCATGGGGGAGACAATGTGGTGTGTTGTAGTCCCTAAAAAATCAACATATTCATTTGGAAAACAAATTTAGGATGAATTCCCACACGTGTGATCCTACACGAGATGGCAAACGATCTAGATTCCATTTTGTGCCCGCGGTGTAGGAATGCGATAGAGAATATAGATCATGCGTTAGTAGGTTGTGACGAAGTGAAAGGGTTACCGAATTGGACGTTGGTGGAACAAAAGTTGGAGGGTATCGGATCGATTAACCAATTACTTCAAGAGGACACAAACAACTAAAATCGTCAAAAGGTGCCTTAATATGGGCGGAAGTAAAATGGTTGTTCTTGTATTAAATTTGGAATAATTGATACAAGTTGGTCTTCAAAGGGAAAATCGACGGTTAAATGAACTTTTTTTCCGAATGGCAACGGATCATCTTCGAATTGGTGAGTAGAAGATAAAAAATCAACATGCGGATCAAAAGTCTCTTAGGAATCGAGGACTACAAGCGGAGTTCAATAGACAGATTGGGCTCGAGATTACGTAATTTTTATACCGATTTTTATTGTGTTATTTTTCATATTGCTTGTTGCGTTTTGGCTTAGAGTGATGGCAAGTGTCGGATCGTGTGCTGTGCGAAGTGTACAATAGCCTTTTGAATTTGTGTCTGGGTGTTTTTCAGGTATGGGTTACACCTTGTAACTCTTATATTATCTTAATTTCTTTTGGGATGATAGCTTGGTTCATTGTTCAGATAAGGTTTTAGTCACAGTGTTGATTTGGCCGATGTTCTTTAGTGTTCATGGATTCTTTGTAATGGTTTTTTGTTGGTGCAATTTATTGTCATTTTGCCGATAAAAAAAGAGGTAATTACAAAATAAGTAAAACTTACATATATAAAACATATGTTTATATACATAACATTATACACGATATAGAGATTTGCTGCCATAAGTGACGCTTTAAAAAACACCATACCCTTGTTATGACTTTCAAGGCTTGAAGTTTGGCGTTGCCACCACGTCACGCCATACACTATTTAAAACCTTGATAGTTAGGTATTGCGAGATAATGTTGACAACTATACATATATGAAACCACCACCCAAAACTAAAAAAAAAGATAAATCCGAAGGTACCTAGAAATAATAAAGCTCAAGAAATCAAGAGGAATGAACCTCTTTGGAAGCCATAATCAAATGACGGAAACATAGAGTAAAACAAAAAAGAAAAAGCCACAACTAAAAATCTAACACCACAAGTTATGCTATAACTCTAAGACCTACATTAGATTGAATGGACAAAACCGAAAAAGCAAACGAGACCATAACCGATCGCATCTGGGTTGTCATTTGCTTCTGTGCTTTCCTAAAATCAGTATCCCAATCTTAGTTTCTCAAATAACCAGTTTTCGCATTAGATTGATTCAAAAATTGGCTTACTTATTCAAAATTTAAAACCTAAAATCATTTCTCGTTTATATTTGGTTTGGAAAGCATCAATTCAATTTTATCAATACATACCCAATAGAGTAGTATTTTCTTTCAATAGGAAAGACACACAAAACTTATTTGATTTAAGAGTGAATTACGGATTTGGTCCCTGTGGTTTGGTGGGTTTTACGGATTTGGTCCCTAAACTTCATTTATTACAGATATGGACTCGAGGTATGTCATTTTATAACGAATTGGTCCCTCCTTCTAACTGGCATCCATTCCCTCCGTTAGGCTTGAGGGCATTCTCGTCCTTTTCCATTTTTTGTCTTTATGCGAGGGACCAAAACCATAAAAACCACACAAACCACAGAGACCAAATCCGTAATTATTCCTGAAAAAATAAAAAAAACTTATTTTTCATACTTAAATTAATTAACAATTATATTTTAGCATGCATAGATTATTATACTTTATGCTTAATATTATATTTAAACATCTTTTCTTTCAAATAAAAATACTACTACAAATATTTATTTATTTTACTTCGAATTTATTAAAGTACTTAATTATTATATTTTGATATACATATATATATATATTAATTACTATACTTTAAGTTGAGTTTAATATATAATATACTTTATTTCTAAAAACAGTATGTATTACGTACATATACACATATTTTTTTCATGTATTGACATCAATTTTGGTATATTTTTCTCATATTGTCTTTTTGGTATAATTTATTTCAGTTGATTTTTGTATACATTAGTAAACAATATTAGCTTACAGATTTTAGGTACATATTTTCTCACAAATTTAAGATAACTTATATTTTTTTGGTGAAATAAATTACACAAAAAGCACAGTTATATTTTTCTCAAATAAATTACACAAAAAACACAATTATATTTTTCACAAATAAATTACACAAAAGCACAATTATATTTTTCTCAAATAAATTACACAAATAAATTACACAAAAAGCACAATATTGGCACAATAAATTACACAAAAAGCACAATATTAACTTATAGTTTTTAAGTGCATTTTTTCTCACAAATTTAAGATACCTTGTATTTTTCGGGTGAAATAAATTGCACAAAAAACACAATTATATTTTTCTCAAAAAGCACAAGTTTAAGATAACTTATATTTTTCTCATAAATTGTGCTTCTTTTGTAATTTATTTCACCCGAAAATATAAGTTATCTTAAATTTGTGAGAAAAAAATGCACCTAAAATCTGTAAGCTAATATTGTTTACTATAATGTATACAAAAATCAACTGAAATAAATTATACCAAAAAGACAATATGAGAAAAATATACCAAAATTAATGTCAATACATGAAAAAAAATATGTGTATATATACGTAATACATACTTTTTTAGAAATAAAATATATTATATATTAAACTCAACTTAAAGTATAGTAATTAATATATATATATATATGTATATGTATATCAAAATATAATAATTAAGTACTTTAATAAATTCGAAGTAAAATAAATAAATATTTGTAGTAGTATTTTTATTAGAAAGAAAAGATGTCTAAATATAATATTAAGCATAAAGTATAATAATTAATGCATGCTAAAATATAATAGTTAATTAATTTAAGTATGAAAAATAAGTTTTTTTATTTTTCCAGGAATTATTACGGATTTGGTCCCTGTGGTTTGTGTGGTTTTTATGGTTTTGGTCCCTCACATAAAGACAAAAAATGGAAAAGGACGAGAATGCCCTCAAGCCTAACGGAGGGAATGGATGGCAGTTAGAAGGAGGGACCAATTCGTTATAAAATGACATACCTCGAGTCCATATCTGTAATAAATGAAGTTTAGGGACCAAATCCGTAAAACCCACCAAACCACAGGGACCAAATTCGTAATTCACTCTTGATTTAATTAAATGAAACAAAGTAAATCTTGTGAATAAAAGATAAAAAAAATAAAACAAAATAAAGGAAAAAAGCAATTTAAAAACAGCAAAAGTCACGCGTTGATTCCAAATCTTTAACCTTCATTCAACCAAAGGGAAAAAGTCGCACCTATACATACATTATATATATATATACACACACATACATAATAACATTAACCCAGAAACTCCAAAGAACTTTCTTGCTGATTTCACCCCTTCCACATATATACCTACCTACATAATCGACATCCTTTTTCATTGATCGACACAATTAGGGCAAAATTGAGCCCTAAATTGAGGTTTTCTTGAATTGCTGTTTAGAAAAACTAGGGAATTTCTGTTAAAGTAGGGCTATTATTGTGTTACCAACAACCGCCAAGGATAAAAGTAGGGTTTTTATTTATTTAGGGATTGTATGATTCTTTGGCTCTGATGATGATGTCAAACGGTGGTAACTCATATGGATGGGTGTTTGATGCGGATGATGCTGATTTAACTGCTGATGATGGTGCCATGAGCATGGACATGGATTCGTTTTTAAGTATTCTTAACGAGGGGCCTCCAGATGATTCTTCACAGGTAGACTTTTTTTCTGTTAATGGTTTGTTTTAATGTGATTTAAGTGATTTTGGAGTATGATCTTATTGTGGACTTGTAAGATAGTCTGTTTGTGCATATATGTATGATCCTGTATATTTGTGTGGATATGGTGGATAAGATTTTGAAGAATTGGACATTACTTTGGTTTTTTAGTATTGGAATTTGAAGGCTATTGATTGATCCCAGATGTTGGGAGTTTCTTTAAGTTTCATATCTAGTGTATGTGGTTTATGTGAATTTGCACAAGGTGTTGGATGTTTTGCTTCTTTTAGTGTGGCATTTGTATTAATTGGGCTAGTGATTAGTGATTTGGGCTGATTTTAGTTGAAATTTTTATTTAGACAGTTTGTGGGTAAACGATGGGATGCGGTTTGTAACATAGTCTATGCACACTTTCTTCAATTAAAATTTGTTAGATTTGTGCTTATTTTTACAATAGTTTACGAATTACGATGCCAAGTAAATCTTCTGTAGAAATTGTGCTGTATAGAGGACCAGAGTCTTCTTTTGCAATGTAATCAGAATTATCTTGAAACTTATCAAAACTTTTTTAGTGCAATATTTTATCCCTCGACTGTTTTATATGTTTTTCAATAAGTGTGATAAATGTTTCACAAGTATGTTTAAATCAGTGTTGCTGAATTCTTTGGCTGGCCCTATTCATTGTGCTCTCTTTCATAAAACCAAGATCCTGGTCTGTTTGCATGTCTACATTACTGATCCAAATTTAGGTAAACCGATTGTTGTGGTGTGACCTTGCTAGAACCCAAGGAGGTCAATCTGAAATCATGATAGCAGAGCAGAACCCTAAGAAGCCACTTAAGGAGGATTCAATTCACCATAGGTCATATTGGAGGTTAGAGCTTAGAGGATGGATTCTGGACTTCATAGGATGCCAAAGGCAACTGGTGAAACCACTGATGGCACCAAGGGGTGCGTTGAGCATAGTGTCTCATCATAGCTGAAGAAGTTTTCTTTTTGGGGTGAGCAGACATAAAGACATGCTTTTTTCCTTATTGTGATTTGTTTGAAGTGCAGAGTTAGTGAGAAACAAAGATATGTGTTTCGTTGCTCTTAAGAAATGGTCGAGGGCCCAAGGAGATATGAGGTGGTAATACAAGCCAATGGAAGTGTCAAGTAAGAAAAGGCTGAAGGAACGTGTGAGTAATAAAAGATATAGATAACTCAAAGGCACTAGAGAGACTATGTTTAGTGACATTCTAATTAGTATGCCTACCCACTCACCTTTTTTGTTTAATTATTTGGCGAGCAATTCAATTCTTTAGAGACTGCATATTTAAGCTTACACCACACACACACACTCACACAACAATATACATACGTACACATATTTCCCAACAGAAATTTTACACTGAAAGAGACTAATACCAGGGAGTAATATCAACATTTAATTGGTTTATGTACTGCAGATTAGGTAAACCATAATACTGCTCCCAAATGGTCAACTATGAGCTGTGTGATTTCAGACATAAAAATGGAAAACATCATATGAGAGGATTTAGATGTTTCGTTAAGTGCGTGACCACTTTTAGCCCTTCACTCATTAATCATTATGTAACAAAGTGGAGATTAAAAAACAAGGAACTCATAGTAGTTTGCACAGTATATTAGTTTTCATAGATGGTTGCCTCATAGGATATATTCCTAGCAACATGTGTAGTTTATGTAGAATACAGCAAGATTGAAGATACTTTTGCCTATAGCATGAGGCTGTTTAAAATCCCTGGGTCATTCCCAAATTTATCTTATATGATGGTAACCTTTGTCAGTGCATATGTATTGTGACATCCCCATTCAGCCGAGGTATGCAATTTTACGTAGTCAATGTTGAAAATAAGCATTGTATCTTGATGTTGTCTCTGATGAATAATCAATAATTGACTTGCACTAGAACAAACAGAATGCCTTAAGGGTATCTCTATTAGCTTTTTGTCTTCCCTCTTTTCAATGGAGGTAGTATGGCGCTTAACGAACATTGCACTTCATGAAACTAAACTCTGGCTAGGTATTATTATTTTCTGGACTACCTTCGTTTTTACTTCTTGGCCTGGCCAGTTTTTATGGCCTTTAATTGTCTAAATGGTGAAAGATGAGCAAAAGGGATCTATATAAACTTTTCTTTGATGTTGTGTAATTGTGTTTGAGGAGGTGGATTTTGAACAGTTTGAAGCTTACTATCCGATATATTTTTTCAGATTGCATTAGCGGATCCTTCTTTAAGTATTGCACCCTGTAATGAGTCAGCTTTGCATATTGGTGCTATCGAGCACTCCCAAACCCACGATGGTAATATTTGCTTCTCATCAATGAACGTATTTATTTCATGTGATATGTCAAATGCTTTCTAGATTTATGATTGCGGATTATGAGTTATTTCTTATAACCCAGTCAATTAAAACTGATTATGTCTGTTCACTTGTCTTTTTCCCATTAGATCACTCAGAAACTTCAGCTTCTAGAACTGTTTGTTCTAGTGGTTCATCTGATTGTGAGAGGCAGACAGATAATCACGTGCTGACCAAAGTGGGACCCGTGCCAGACGTCTCCTCTAAGCACTTCTCTTCATGGAGTGCTGGTGATTGGACGGTGCCAGTTCCACCAGGTGATGGCACTTCTTGCTTAGCAAGTAATGTAGTTTCTCAAGATTTTTCATCATCTAGCCACTATGACACTAGGGAAGCCAACTTTGAGAGAGCTTCTGGAGGTGGGACTTTTGGTATTAATGGTGATCATCAAAGAATGGATAAATATGGGATAACCGATGACAATGTCAAAAACCCATTTATTGATGTCACTGGATATTCGGACATTCCGTGCAACCCTGATAACGAATCTTCTATGCGAAATATGAACGGAAGTGAACCATCTTATTCTGGCCTGTCAAGGCATTGCCAAAGTTCAGGTCCTCATCCCGTGATTTATAATAACAGATTGTCGTATAACGATAAGATTGCATCAGAGCAGCATCTAATGCACAATGCATCCTCAAACAGTGCATCTGATGAAACTCAAGCTGAAAGCATAGGAGGAGGATCTTTGGTGTATCAAAACTCTGGTATCAAAACTTACTTACCAAGCAGTGAAAGCTCTACCGATACACCTGTTAAAGGGTCTACCACCACTTCTATGCTACCAAACAGAAGACAAATGGTTTCTATAATGGATGCAAAAGCTGACGTGCCTGGTGCAACACTGGGTTCTGCACGCAAGTCCTTTGAATTTGCGGATGATGTGGATAGTGAAAAATCTTATGACATTGCTAATTGGCCATTTACTGATAAGGGCTCGTTGCACTCCTTTTCTGGGATCCTTGATTATGAGTCAAGAAAGAATCATGATGCAAAGGGAGAACAGGACACCAAGCCTTCTCGCCGCGTTATCAAAATCATTGATGACACTTGCATGGGCAATGGTACGCCTGCTGATAGTCGTCGTTTTAATCTACATTCACTAGCAAAATCATTTGTTCATCGTGATACTTCAATCAAGAAGCAGCAGGTTTTTACAAAGGAAGAAAGAGAGAATACGTTTGTGGCATGTGGTAATATGGGTTCTAATTCGATTCCCCCAAAAATCAGCCATCAACCAGTTGGGAACAGTAGTACATCAGGCAATGTTACCTACATTGATGTTGATGACCCTGATATATGTATTCTAGAAGATATTAGTGAACCTGCACCCAGAAAACAGTCTCCAGTAGATGGGAAATCACCTATCTCTGCACAAAGGTCTTCGCTTAGTGCTCCCCCGACTCACGTGGGATTTAACAATGCAAAGCTCAAGGCAAATGATGAACGGTTTATTTATCGAGTTGCATTGCAGGTGCGTCTTTTAATTCAGGATCATGCAGCTTAAAAGTTGCAGTTGCCTGTTGTTTAAGAGCTAAGCCTGTTATTGTTTGTGCTGATCTTGATAAATTGTGTATGTGACGTTAATTATTTCTCCTTCATTTTGAAAAAATAAGTGATCTAACTGGATTTGCTGGCTTTGGATGTTGGCCTCGCAATCTGTAAGCAAATTGGCTAAAAAAACCATTTAAATTGGTACTGGTTGGAGGTTGAAATCATATATGCTTACCTAATTTTTGAATTGTTTTTTTAAAGCAATTAGAATGGTTAACAGCCTAACACATTAACAGAACAGATCTACAAACTGTCAATTTGTAATCATGTATAGGCACTAATGAACCCATTTTCTTCAATCACACCTTCTGTAGATTGTCTTAAGTACATTGTAGTGACACATGCTGCTTGTGGTAAGATCTTGGGTACCTTGATGTCTAGTATGTTGGTTATCCTGCACCATTGTGGTTTCAGATTTTACAATTTCTACTTAAACTTGGTTACTTTTTAGAGTTATGCACACATTGACAGTTTAGAAAACCCACCTCTTGTCTTATATGACAGCATAGGTTTATTTGACACTTTTTAGATTATTTATTCGGTTCTTAGAACTTTCAATTGATTAGAGTAGCTGGAATGTTGGGATACATTAATAATCTTTTAGTGTACGGAGGAGCTCATTGAGTTTTGGTAGCCTTTCTTCAGCACATAAGTGACGTTGCTGGCACTTGATACTTCATACCACATTTTCACTAGCATCTGTTTATTTATGGAGTGAGGAATATACTTCCTGACCATTTTTCTTTCTTGGATGTCCCTACCCACTGTTATAATTTCAAATTTCTACAAAACATTTTAGTCGGAAAGAATGTGCAAACTTGGATGTCCTTATTCCTATTGTTTTTCCAATTGAACTGTGGATATTCAAAAGGTGAAATTTGCAGTATCATACAGACAGTGATTTTTACTTGAAGTATATGATATTTATATATGGAAAATAAATTCATGCACCCTCCTCAAACTTGTCGAGGCTTGAACCGTCGACCTCTTGGGAGGCTGGGCTTTACCAGTAACCTGGATACCGCTAGGCCAAAGGCTCTTCATCAGATACTTATTTCCTGGCTTGAGGAAGCTGCTATAGTTTTCTGTCAATATCTATTTTCTTTGGTTCTTAAATCATTTTGCAGTCTTAAATCGTAGTTTAATACTCCCAGGGTTCTAATTAATTGTTTAAAAGTCACGTTTGCGACTGTGGGTTGGGTGGAAGTGTCTTCTTAGTCGAAATGTAGGTATATTCTGTTTTTGATGAATTTGACGTTGTTCATGCAGGATCTTTCCCAGCCAAAGTCAGAGGCATATGCACCTGACGGTTCATTGGTGGTTTCACTTTTGAGGCATCAGGTTGGAAACAGATTTTTTATTTAGTGTGAAAACTTTATGCCGTCTTCTAGTTGTTATGTGTTTTTTTGTTAAGCTACCTACAGGTGGGATCTACCTGATATGTTTGGTTTGGTTTACCTTATTATAACGTCTGCTTGTACACCATTGAATCGTATTTGTTATATATATCTGATTACCTGTTGCACACACCTTTGCATCATGCACAAGTCGGGGGTCTTTACGGAAACAACCTTTTGATCTTAATGGTTAAGGTAAGGGCTGTGTACATCCTACCCCTTGCAGACCCTACTTTCGAGAGGGATATATCGGGTTCATATGGTTTTTGTATCTGACTTGTTTTATACAGTCAGCTACAGTTTCTTGGCTTAAAACCTTCATTATGCTAATGCTCCAAAAACCAATTAGGTGATATAGAAGCATCAGAAGAATTGATTCATTAGTAGACATTAGAGAAAGGGGGGACATGCTCCAGAAACTCATTGTAGCTACATATTGTAATACATTTTTTAGACTTATCTTTTCAAAGCGATTTTACTAGAATATCGAAGGCTTTCTAGCAGCACTTGTTTTTTTCAGCCTCTCGTTCTGTTGTGAAAATGTGGATTTTCTCATGTTTTCTTGGTCCTGGGGATGCCGGGGATTCTAACTTCACGTGAAATATGTAACAGCGAATTGCTTTATCATGGATGGTACAGAAGGAGACTAAAAGCCTGCACTGCTTTGGAGGAATCCTTGCCGATGACCAGGTGGCCTAGCCTTCTATTTAGTTGATTGTACAACATATATTGATGCACGTACTCATTGTTTATTTTTTTTGTGGTTTTCTGGCAGGGATTGGGTAAAACAATATCGACAATTGCTCTTATTCTGAAGGAAAGGTCTCCTCCATCTTCTAGTGTCCATACTACTGAAGTGAAAAAGATAGAGACCGAGACTTTGAATTTGGATGATGACGACGATGATGCCGTTACGGAGCTTGTTAAACCCAAGCAAGAGGTCGACTCTTGCTTGATTGAAACTAATGGAAGTTCAATCAAGTCTAAGGGCAGTTCTGTCCAAACAAAAAGTAGGCCGGCTGCAGGGACCCTTGTCGTATGCCCTACTAGCGTTCTTCGCCAATGGAACGACGAGTTGCACAACAAAGTAAGCAGCGAAGCTAAGCTCTCTGTTTTAGTGTATCATGGCGCAAACCGAACCAAAGACCCTTTCGAGCTAGCGAAGTACGATGTTGTCCTTACTACGTATGCAATCGTGAGCATGGAGGTTCCGAAGCAGCCCCTTGTTGATGAGGATGAGGATGAAACAAGAAGGCGTCATGATTTTCTTCCGGTTGGGATCTCACCTGGTAAGAAACGAAAATACCCTCCGAGCTCTAGTAAGGGTTCCAAGAAGGATAAGAAGGGAATGGACAGTGAACTATACGAATCTCTTGCTCGTCCTCTTGCTAAGGTGAGATGGTTTAGGGTGGTGCTCGATGAGGCACAGAGTATTAAGAATCATAGGACACAAGTGGCTAGGGCCTGTTGGGGTCTACGAGCTAAACGTAGGTGGTGCTTGTCAGGGACTCCTATCCAGAATGCAATTGATGATCTTTATAGCTACTTTAGGTTCTTGAAGTATGATCCATATGCTGTATATAAATCGTTCTGTTCGACAATAAAGGCGCCTATCCAAAGGAGTCCTGGAACTGGGTATAAGAAGTTACAGGCTGTCTTGAAGACTATTATGCTTCGGCGCACCAAAGGTAAGGATTTTAATTCATTAAATGCTTCCAGTTGGGCATGATATGTTCTCTCTGTTATCATTCTTGTTAATGTTATGTTGTTTATTTTGGCTATAGTTTTCTGTGGGTTTGGACTTAATCTGCTTATTTGTTTTTGGACAGCACTTAATCTGCTTATTGGTATATATTTTCTGCAGCTACACTTCTTGATGGAGAACCAATTATCTCTCTGCCACCCAAGACCATTAATCTGAAGAAAGTGGAGTTCACAGCTGAAGAACGTGATTTCTACTGCAGGCTGGAGGCTGATTCTCGTGCTCAGTTTGCAGTACGTTGTTAAGCTACTAAATAATTTGTTTAACAATCTTTTTATGTCTCTATTTCTTCCGTTGCCCAAATACTTTGTTCATGGTTTACTAAAATATAATATTTAAGCAGGAGAGGTGAGTGATAATACCTTGAGATAATAGTAGTAGCCTTGTTTTGGTTCCTCACATTTTATGTGAACCTGCCTGAAAACAATATTCAGATCACACAGATACCTCAACATGATAAATATAGGTTGTGTTGTACTAAAAGTCTATTACCGTTGGCCACCAGCTGATACTACTTCTGGACTCTAAAAGAAAGGCTAATATATATATATATATAATATATATATGTGCGTGTGTGTGTGTGTATATACATATAATTTCTAATTTTATAATCGTACTTTGGTTTGTTTGCATCTTTTTAAGTAAAACTTGTGAGAGTGATAGGTAACTAGGTAAGCTAATTGTTGGAGAAATTCGCACAAACATAATAAATCTACTAAGAAAATTTGACCTATTCTATACAGATTTGCATAAGTGGATAAGATATAATGTGTGGTCGTGTCCTTTATCTTCTTTTATATATTTATCATACAAATTTATAATAAAATTTTCTACGATATGAACTTTTTGATGTTCGCTTCCCAACATTTGACATCAAGGCTTGGTGCACTATGTCAGGAATATGCAGCTGCTGGAACAGTGAAACAAAACTACGTAAACATATTGTTGATGCTTTTGCGCCTCCGGCAAGCCTGCGATCACCCTCTACTTGTTAAAGGATGTAGCTCAAATTCTGAGTGGAAGTCGTCCATTGACAAGGCAAAAAAGCTTCCTCCTGAAAAACGAACCCGTCTGCTAAATTGTTTGGAAGCTTCTTTAGCAATTTGCAGCATATGCAGTGTATGCTGATCCTTTCATTCTCTTTTTAATTAAGCACATTTTATACTTTATTCATTGATATTATACTGTTGTCTTCATGATATTCTACAATATTACACATTTTCTGAAATACGGTTTACATTCCACAGGATCCACCTGAAGATGCTGTTGTGACAACCTGCGAGCATGTCTTCTGCAATCAGTGCATTCTCGAACATCTTTCTAGTGATGATAGTCAGTGTCCGTTTTCGAAATGCAAAGTCATCCTAAACACATCATCGGTATTTTCTAAATCCACACTCAGGGTTTCTCTCGGTGACCAGTATCATCAGGGCAATAATGCTCTCGTTTGTTCTGGCTCATTGAAAGCCGAGGTTCTCGAGCCTTGTTCAACCAGTGGATCAGTTAATTCCTCCAATATCGAGGCCGCCGAGGCACTTGATTCTTCTAAAATCAAGGCTGCCATTGAAGTCCTACAGTCTATTGCTAAACCTCGGGTTGTAGCAATGGATGCTGGTGGCGGCAGTCCAGAGAAATGTCCGAATGATAATGTCAACGGAAACGTAGTTGTGAGAGAGAAAGCGATTGTTTTCTCACAGTGGACGAGGATGCTGGATTTGCTTGAAGCTTGCCTCAAAGATTCTTCCATTGGTTACCGTAGACTTGATGGAACGATGTCTGTTGTTGCACGAGATAAAGCGGTGAAGGATTTTAACACTCTTCCAGAGGTTTGTTGGGAATCTTGTTCGTTTTTGTTTTGTTAATTTTTTGGGTAAATTACATATTTGGTCCGTGTGGTTTACACTTCCTTGCACTGTTGGCCCCTATGCTTAACAAACTGAAAGTTAGGGACAGGGACCAACAGTGCAAGAAAATGTGAACCATAGGGACCAAATCCATAATTATTTCGAAAAAGGGACCAACAGTGCAATAAAGATTTAACCACAGGGACCAAATATGTAAATTACCTTTTTTTCTTGCTAGAAATTAGTTCAGACGATATGCTTGTGTCTAAGATCGTTATCTCTTTTTTAGGTTTCTGTTATGATTATGTCTTTGAAAGCGGCAAGTCTTGGATTGAACATGGTTGCTGCTTGTCATGTGATGCTTCTGGATCTTTGGTGGAACCCAACAACTGAAGATCAAGCAATTGATAGAGCTCATCGGATTGGGCAGACTCGTCCAGTTTCGGTTTTGCGGTTGACTGTTAAAGATACCGTTGAAGATCGTATATTGGCTCTTCAGGTATTATCATGTCTCATAACCTTTTCTTTTTCATTGTCAGCTTTGTGGAACTTAATGATAACTGTTTGAGATTTGTTCCCCAGTTTCAAAATATTAGTGACCATTAGTGTTTTTTAGTATGCCCATAGTATTAGACTTATTAGTCACCTAGCTAATCTAGAGGAATGAAAATGATACTTTTCCTAATGCCAATCAACATGATTTCTCTCTTGCTTCCATTGACTTTTGTTTGTTGTAGGTCAAAGTCAAACTTAATGTCCACCTCCTTACAAGGGCATAAATGGAATAAATTTCAAAATAATTGCAACTTTAACCATCCTGAAGACATTAAAGGACGAACCTTGAATAGGGTCTGATAGATTGTCTTTTTACAACATTATAGATTTGCAAATCCAGTTGGTGAGTATCATATGCCTCGAATTGAAGTCCTATTTCTGAGACCACATAATATGGCTTGGATTTTATTTTCTACTGGTGCTAGTGTGCAAGTCTCTAAATATTGTAGATGGTTGGCTGCTCTTTCTCTAACCATATAAACAATTTTATTTGTGGGTTTCACTTATAATGGGAGTGTGAAAAATCAAATTTGATGCAAGGGGAAATTGAAGATCTGACCCACAAAATGAAAATGTTGGATGGTTGAAAATTCTACAAACAAAAGATGGTGCTTGAAGAAGTGGTGGGATGTTACTAATCTAAATGCCTTAATCTTATTTTCCTGTTGTGTAAAACTGGATTGGATCATGAGAAATCACAATAGAACCTGAATAAAGAATCTGAAATCACGTAAAGTTTTCTTTTCTTTAGCAATATTTCAACCCTACTCTGCTTGGGGTATCATGAAATTCGCTGAAATATTTTCATCTGTTGCAATTAGCTCATTTATCGTCAACATTTGTTCGTGTACCCTTTTAAGATTGCTGAACTGATTTATGTTTTTTGGGGGTTTTGCAGCAAAAGAAGAGAGAGATGGTGTCATCGGCATTTGGGGAGGATGAGACTGGAAGCAGTCAGACTCGGCTTACAGTCGACGATCTGAAATACCTATTTCAAGCTTAATTAATCAAGGTTATTTTATGGTTTCCCTTGATGTGTCGAGTTAATACTGCATATAACGACTATATCGTGTCATCATACTAATACGACTAATCACATTTCATGCTCAAACAAAAACACACATACAAGATGAGAGAGAGAGATTACAAATTGTTTCGTTATACCACGTGATGACATGATATAACAGTTGTATTCAGTATTATGTTATTAACAAAAACGGATTCGGTTACACTTGCAAAGTTTTTATTTTCTTTTTGGTAGTTGATTAGGAGGTTTATAGAAAGAGGAAGATTGAATTCATTGGAAAGGTGGTATTTGTTAAGTTTTATCTCATTGTATAGGAAGGATATTTGAAGTCAAATGGCATACATTAGGTCAAGAAGATAGAAGTTTTTATCCTTTTTTTTTTTTTTGCAATTTTGCAGATGCTTTGTTTTTATTAGTTTTATTTATTTATGTTTATATGAATTGGAGTACAATTATATGAACGATTGACTTAATATATAGTGTAATGATCAAATATGTAAGATGGCTAGCCTTCAATGAAGATGATAAAGTTAAGGGGATTGTTCGGTAAGCATTTACCAGCAAGTAAGGGTCTAACACCTTTACTTATCTTATTAGGTAACATTTTTAGCCGTCAAAATTGTTTGATGATAAACGGATAACTTGGTAAACGTTTACATTTTTAGCCATCAAAATTGTTTGATGATAAACGGATAACTTGGTAAACGTTTACAGGTAAGTGTCGTACTCTTATTTAATGGGTAAGACTCGATTTTATCATGCAAGATTTTGCTCGACTCAAGTCAAATTGTACGGGGATTGTAGATTGGCACTTTGGTAGATGAAAATATTCCCCTAACCTTGAATATATTCTTTTCAACTATAATTTCTTTTTCATACAATTTATTAAAACCTTAGGGGTTGTTTGACAGTTGCTGAGTGGTTTGGTGTTGGATGATTAAGTTGTTAGAATGATTAAGAGGCTTTTATGATATGATGTAAAATGAAATATGGTGGTTTGGTAATTGTTGAGCATGAAATCAGGACTCTGAATAGTTAAGAGACGTCCATGATACTAAATCATTCAATGGGTTTTGGAACCATTAAGAGGCACTTCATTTTTTTTGCCAAACAGGATTCACCTCTTAATGATTCAGAGACTGCCTCTTAATGGAATTGTTAAGAGGTAAACAAACACCACCTAAGTATATTACATTCAATTATTTTTCTCAATTTGCATGTGTTAAGATTTATTGAACATATATACAAATGAGTTGTACGTATATGGAAAAAGATTCAAAATATATCTGGACATGAAGAAGTTATGTGATGGTTTAGTTGTCTAATATACATATTAATATGGACTTAATGATCGTATTGAATCCAAGAAATGAAAAAGATATCTCGAGTGGGTTGGGTTTAGTTCAAATGACTATAACCCAATTCCCACCCAATACATACAGTTTGAAGATATTATAACTCAATTAGACATGAAGTTGCTTCGAGTTAATCTATTTCTTGTTGGGTTTGGTTGGTTGGTCGGGTATTTCAACATCCCTGAGAAGCAAGGGTGCAAAAGATAAGAGTCGAGTTCTAGTATCAGTACATTCGACTCGATACTCACAAACGTCGCTTAAATGCAAACTTGATTTGACTTGTAACTACGTGGATGTTGAGTATTGTCCCTTTTTGTTTACGTCACATCTCTCCCAAACGCAATAGAGATCACAAAATTAAGACAAATACGTTCTCCAAAGTCTTTTCTCCCCCTTTGTTATTTGTACCTCAATTCTCCATTCGCCATTTCACTTTCTAAAATCATAAATATTCTTATATGTTAATAAATAAATAATATAAATATGTTAAAATGTGTGAGTCTAACAAACACATTTTTGTCAAGTTCTATCTTTTGGTCTTCTAGTTCCTATTCCTAATTATAATCATATTTTAAGTTAATTGAACTTAATTAGTCAATAATATTATATGTCATAAAACTAATTATCTATAGAAACAATTTGAGTATGTCATGAGCTTATGGGGGTAACCCGACTTCACTTGTTTATATTCAAGTTTACAAATAAGATTTAATAAGTCATTAAGATCTTTTGCATTTGGCTTTATTTTAAACGATCAGTGACAAAGTTCGTGTTTGTAGATAAGATTAGATAAATGAGATTCAATTTGATTAGTGCACTATAAAGTTGTCAATGATTTCATCGTCGAAGATTGGATATAAAATTTGATAGTTATCTATATACAAAAATGCTTATTAAAAAAAAGGAAAGAAGATAAATTGGGACGTTTGATTTCTATCAGAAATATCTTAATAAATAATAACTATATATAAATGTATGTCTGTCAGCTTGAAGAAAGAACGTGGAAATAGATGTTCTCATCCATCATAGATAAAATTGCTTTACACGTTCTCAAACAAAAAATTTCTCATTTAAATTTAATACTATAATATATATATATATATATATATATAGAGAGAGAGAGAGAGAGGGAGGTTGATACGAAAAATATAACTTTTTAAGAAAACGCAAGGAGCAATCTCAACCACTCATCTCTGTCAACAAAGACGGCTTTGACCGGTCCCTCATTTAATAATCTCTACCCTTCCATGAATTGCGTCAATCCCCTGTGATCTCGTCCACCGTAACCGCGAGATGAGTGGCTGAGATTGCTCCTCACTTTTTCTTAAATTGACATGCTTCTCGTTTGAACCTTCCCGTATATATATATATATATATATATATATATATATATATATATATATATAGGGGTGGGTTCAAATGTGAACCACTTTTTGGTTGTGAACGTGAGGACAACTGAGAGCGCGACACGTGGCGGATGACTAGGCGCGATTCATGGGAGGGCATTAAATTAAAGAGGGGGACCACACTCAAAGCCGCCACGTGTCGCGCTCTCGGTTGTCCTCAAGTTCACAACCAAAAAGTGGTTCACAATTGAACTTTCCTCTATATATATATATATATGATGTTCCTTGGTTTTCCATATTGTTGAGGTTTTTCTTTAAAATTAACATATATATATATATATACATAGATTAGGTTCACGTGAGACCAAACTGTTTCCATGAGATCGGTGGAGACCAAGACTTTACACATGAAACTTCACAGCAGAATACAGTGAAGGTAAAAAATTCGAACTTACTTAGTGAAAACAGTATCAATATTATGTTCATGGTGTTTTTCACTCTGAAGTATCGATTATTTTTTACCTTCACAACATTTTCACTGTCAAGGTTCAGATTTTTTTTTACCATCGCAGTGTTTTTCTATTTTTGGAGGAAAATCCGACAATATTATAAAAAGACAAAGAAAAAGCCAAAAGGCAACAAGGTCAACCACCAAGGACAAGCCCCAAGCCAAAGCAAAAAAGCACAAAGCCAACCAAACGGAAGGCAAAAGGAACCACAACCCAAAACAACAAAAACCAACCAACACATCAATGACTACTCATGTCATCAAACGTCTTCTACGCCATCCGTATAAGAACAAGATCCCTAATCTTCTTGATAATCTGAATAGGAGTCCTACGGGAACTTCCAAAAATATGCTTGTTTCTTTCACGCCAAATGCAGTACACTGTCGCTTGCAAAGCCAATTTCTGCTCCAATCTCCTCGGACTTCTTCCATTATTTAGATCCATAAGGATGTCGCTCCACGTTTCAAAATAGCCATACAAACGCACATCCCTTTTGATAGCGCGCCAAATCTCCAACGAAAAGATACAAGAGAAAAACAAATGATTATGACTATCCATGCAAGCATTACAAAAGGAACACAACAAATTACATTCAGATCCATAATGACTACTCGTTATTTTATCAAAAATCGCTGGGCCATATGGTATCATTTGCGTATGTAATGGAGTAGCATGCAAATTACATACATCGGATGCACGATGAAGATCCAATTATATTCATTCAAGTTCATCAACAAAATAGAAATGAAGATGCACGTTTTAAGCATCCCTTAGTTGAAATTTTGTCTTACATACGTTGAAACATAAACAAATTTCGGATTTTATCATAAACACTGGCATTAACGTATATCATAAAGTGATAAAACAAATGTTTATGATTTTGTAATCGTAACATTGAAAGTTCATATTCATTGATGAATGTAATGAAAAAACAATGGTCGATCATCATCGACTTCCAACATCCGAATATCGTTACAAACAAACCCAATTTTTTTATTGGGGAATTTCATCAAACACCTGGTGGGCAAACAAATCTCAATACACATTTTGCTGATCAATCTAACCAAATCTTCATTGATCATCTTCAAGATCGATGATTCAGCCATGAAAGGATATCACCACGAACAATCTCAACATTCTCATCGGTTTCACCAAACAACAACGAATGCATCATCCCATCGTAAATCTTCAAGCTCTTATCCTCACTCTTGGCCTTTTCATACAGTTCTTCACTCACAGCAGGATCAGTAACAGCATCAGCATTTCCATGGAGCACGATAAAAGGTATCTTCACATCACTCAATCGATTGCTCAAATAATCAGTCACTCGTAAGAGCTCCATTACCGTCCCCAATCTCGGCTTCCCTGTGTACCTCATCGGATTCATTCCACCGACGATCCTCTTCTCCGGTACTTTAACCGACTTATCGACCAAATCCGCCGTCGGTACGATCGCTAGGGTTGGGGCAAACTTCGATACGAACATCAAAACCTCAGGAATCGGCCATCTAGGTCTCACTTTATCCGAGATCTTACACATCGGAGCTATCAGGATAGCGCCATCGAAGAAATTAGGTCTGTTTGATTCGATTAGAAGGCAGATTGCGCCCCCCATGGATTCACCGAATAAGAATTTGGGGAGGTTTTGGTAGTTGATGAGTATGGAGTCGAAGAAAGATAAGTAATCTTGGACGACGTGGTCGACGTTGGGGACGAAGGCCTTTAGGCCTTCGGATCGGCCGTGGCCTTCCATGTCGACCGCGAAGCAGCGTAGTCGTTGGCGGCGAGAAGATCGCGGTGGCCGTGAGGTCCGAGCTGATGTCGTTGCCGTAGCGTGGACCATGACAGAGATGCCACGTGGTGGTTGGGTGAGTGGAGCCATGATCAGTGATAAGGGATAAGCCTCTGGTGATTTAAGAAGGTGTTTGTTGACTTGATTGCTATGGAGTTTGTAGTATTCTTCTTCATCTGGTGTGTTTCCCCAATAAAATTTTCGTTTCTGAAGACCTTGTTGTTCTTCCTCCATAGTCGTTGGCCTTTGGGTGTGGTGAGCTTTTTTCTTTTCTCAATCTGTTGTTGGTGCTTTATTCTACTGGGTCATCATAGTCTTGAAACGTGGGCTTAAACATGATGCCTTTTGTCTTTGCCTAATGCATACCACCTGTTTGTTAAAATGCCACCAAACAAATATTATACTTTAAGGTACTGTACATTTAATTTCCCTTGTTTATTGTTTGGATTAGGCTGATTTCAATTCTTGTTACTGTGATTTGATTATATTTTTTAATGGAAGGTACACTTTTTGTCTATAATCATCATTAGGATGCCATTGAGATCAATCTGAATAATATATTATGCAACAGTTGATATATAATTTGGGTGGGAGAGAGTATTTTTTGGGGCATGTATAAAGGCTAAATTTAGTTTAGTTGAAATCAATATATGTGCAGCACACCATTGTAGACTTGTATATATGGACATGGTGGATATCATAGAATCTTTGCTTACCCACCACACATTTGTTTGTTTATCTTTTATATTTAAGTTTTATTCCAGCTCTTCTTGTACTTGTGACCGTCTTTAATGCCTTAATTTGTAACACCGATCAATCAATCATCACTGGTCTACATACTCCTAATCCATTTCTTGTGTTGGTGTTTCATCTTTTCTTTATATCAAATCTCCTTATTAACATTTGATTACTTATTCTAATGATAATGTTAGTATGCACATTCTATGCCATCATTTTGCTTATTTTACTAGAGTTTGGTTGTTTACCTAAGAAGGAGTAGACGGTATGTTTGAGTTCCAAAGTCAAGAAAGCTGAAGGAGGTCCATGCCTGAAGCCCAATGCTAGAAACATCTTCTGGAGTAAACAACCCCCATGTGGGGATAAAAAAAATTCTCCATGAGAAGCGGAGCAACTCCACATAGCCCCTAACGAACATTTGAACGGGTTTCTTTTGGTAACTTAGGAGAAGCGATATTTAAGGTCAATCTGGTTTTGTAAAACAGGAGGGAAAGATAAGGGCTTAATCATTTGAGAACTCCGGATTCTTGTGAGATCCATCCTAAGCCACTAATTTGAGACAATTAATGTTATTTATTAAATAAACATTAAAGGGTAATTTAGGGATTTGACATTAAAGCATTTTTATATAGGAAAGTGAAAATACATAGATATCTCTCTCTTCCTTCCTATCCTCTATCCGTAACAAACATACGTGCAAAATTGAATTTGTACACATTATGAACACAATGTAAACAGCCTTAAGAAATTCCTTGGGGGTGTTTACAAGGTTCGCGTTCACAGGTGGTAGGTTTAATTTTAGTTGGTGTTCACAAGCTATACTAGATTTCATAGATTCAAAGTATGTTCACAAACTATAATAGTATTTCTAATATGTTTGCCTTGTGCAATTGTGTGCACATTCAATATTGTGTGTGTATGTATGTTACAGAGAACGGAGAGAGGGTTTTTAAAAACCCCCACTTTACCTCTGTTATTCAATTAGAGTTGACTTTCCTTATATATTGGATTTAATCTTTTAATCAAATTTTGCTGTCTAAATCGGATCTCACAGATCTCCTGAATTAGAAAGTTCCCAAAACAAGGCCCGCTCTATATAGGTTCAAGTTCAAACGAGAACATGGTCAAAATCAGAAAACACGATATCACTTTTATCACATGTGACCACGGAACACGGTAAATGAGGGTGCGCTGGCGATTTCGCCTGCGACCCAGCTTTAGTCACACATGATTTCGGTGTAAAATCACATGTGTTGTAGGTGTTCTCGCGTTTTCCTACTTCAACCTTGTTCTCGTTTTAACCTGTGTATATTACGGGGATCATGTAGGAATTTGTTTCTTCTGGTGAGAATGGTAGTAAGCCCTTGGTTGCCCTTGGAAAAACACACCTCCCGATCAAACGCTTCTAAAAGATGTTGTCGCGTAACGGTAATCATGTAGAACTTTGATGGCAATGTGGTAAGTGGACATGGAGGTTACTTACCTTAACACCCTTGAAAAACCTTAATCTTAACATACCTTTACATGTCGACATTATCATAAGTTAACATAAATTTTTTGACTTTAACATACCTTAACTGACGTCAACAAATCTGAACATATATGAATGTAGCTTAACATACCCCACAATCTTAACATGTCATAACATAAAAACCTTAAATACATCTTAACATATCTTAACATTGTAAGCAATGAATATTAACACACCTAACGTGCAGAACAGTGAACATTGAGTCATTGACCAAACTTAACAAACTTTAACATGAAAAAATATTGAAGCGCACTGTTACATAAGTAATATTACCATACACACCCATAAAACGTTGAAGTATGTTAACATAATCTCCTTATCAACCCGATGCAGAAAACTGAATGAAAGATCTGCCCTTGTTGAGAAGATGTAGCACATGCAAGCAACCACAAATCAATACCTTTGGCTTCAAGGTCAACGATGAACGTAGTGTTCTTACAGTTCTTTTGAAATTTGGTATTCCTACCATAACCCAACCTTATATGTATATATTTGGGGAGGTCCAAATAAAAATTCAAAAATGTTGAGAAGTATGAATAAATGATTCATATGTGAATCTTTGGTAGAAGGAAACCTGGGTTCATATAATCATATATGTATCTTCATATGTGAATAATCGGAAAAAAAGGTACGTAAGCGAACTTGGGTTCACATATGCAGCTTGAAATGGATTTCTTTGGGTTTACCAACAGTTCACATATGAAAATGTATTCATACATTCTACACAAACCCTCTGTATTCATTGTGTTTAAACCTTTAAGATTCACTTGGATGGAGTTGGATATATAAGATCTAAGCGTGATTACTTCTCTACTTCTCATTTTTTTAGCACTTCATATTTGAACCTAATTCTATATATATGTATATATATATATATATATAGGGGTGGGTTCAAATGTGAACCACCTTTTGGTTGTGAACGTGAGGACAACCGAGAGCGCGACACGTGGCGGATGACTAGGCGCCACGTCAAGTCCACGGCGGATGACTAGGCGCGATTCATGGGAGGGCATTGAATTAAAGAGGGGGACCACACTCAAAGCCGCCACGTGTCGCGCTCTCGGTTGTCCTCACGTTCACAACCAAAAAGTGGTTCACATTTGAACTTTCCTCTATGGCTTTGAGTGTGGTCCCCCTCTTTAATTCAATGCCCTCCCATGAATCGCGCCTAGTCATCCGCCGTGGACTTGACGTGGCGCCTAGTCATCCGCCACGTGTTGCGCTCTCGGTTGTCCTCACGTTCACAACCAAAAAGTGGTTCACATTTGAACCCACCCTATATATATATATATATATAAAGAGGTTCAAATGAGAACGATAACTTTTTAAGAAAACGCGATGACGATTCTCAACCACTCATCCAGTCAATAAAGGCGGCTTTGACCGAGTCACCCTCCTTTAATCATCTCCACCCTCCATGAATCGCGTCAATCCTCCGTGATCGCGTCCACCGTAACCGAAAATGTGTGGCTGAGAATCGTACTCGAGTTTTCTTAAATTTACATCGTTCTCGTATGAACCCACCTCTCTCTCTCTCTCTCTTATATATATATATATATATATATAATATTAGGTTCAAATGAGAAGTAGAGAAGTGATCTCACCGCTCATATTGTCAATAATTGCAGCTTTGACCGCAAAGCACTGAATAATTTCTCGCGCAGGCTGTAGAACATAAAGGGTATTTTGTAAAATATACAAATAGTCCATATATGAAGATTCATATATGAATTATACAGATTCATATATGAACCCGTTTTCGGCCTATTTGTGACAGTTGTGAAAATACCCCTCGATCTTATGCGTACATATGAATAATGACTAGTCAAAGATTGCGGTCTTCCAGTGCTGTGGCGGATTGGTTATCGCTCGGGGAGTTCATAGCGCCCTAACCGAGTTCGAGCCTTCCCGTGCGCATGCTTGGGACATTTTGTATGATCGAATATCCATCGGTATTTGCTTTGTCTATTATTGAAACGAGCTTTAACTTTTCTGAAAAATTATAATTGATAGGTCATTGTATAAATAGTCATTAGTGCTTTTAAGCTACTTTGGTAAAACAATACAATACAGGAATAAAGTGAAGGAATCACTTCTAGAGAGAGAGATGCAAACAGATATTGTTCATTGGTGTTTGTGTCAAACTTTCACCAAGCAAAGTCATAAAGGATAAAGTTAGCTACAGAAAAAGATAAAGGCATACAATTCAAACATTCCTTCCTAATGGAAGACTCGAGTGATGATTCAACAAAGTTTCAGAAGTGAAAAACCACCCACGTGCATTAAAGTAAAAGCATTATGTTGGATGAGTCAAATAACGCTATCTGATACCTTTTTAGCATTTTCTAGCGATCTGATCTCATCATACTGGTCTAGCTATTGAATCAGTTGAAGTTTGAGGTAACTTTTGACAGCAAATGGTCAAAGGTGAAAAAAGTAATTATGTATGCTTTTTTTTTTTTTTTTTTTCCTTTTGAAGTGTATAATATTAATGTACGGCAAATTGAACTCACACATACACATGTCACCTTTGGTAGCCTTGAACCCATGGCTTCTAAAAAGGTTGGGTTACTAGATAACTCTAGGCCAAAGGCCCTTTGGTAACTCTTTATAAATTTGGGGGTTATGTTATACATGATATCAATATATCAGCCTTTTCAATTTAACCTATTTTCATGATGCATTTTCCTTATTCTAGTAGTCAGTAAAACCATCACTTTCATCTGAATGTGGCAGATTAAGACATCATATTGTAGTGCACCCTATCTGATATACTTGAAAATCAAATTATTACCAGCGACTGTTAGGTCCACATGTCATCATTTATTGCTTATTTCATGTACAACATATGCCGGTAAAATGAAAAAAAAGATGTCCATAGGCACTTTATCTGAATATGATAAGTATTACTCGTTGAAGTGGGAATATAACAAATGAATGCCATATAGCTAGTGTTTGCTTTTGCTCCAATTTCAAATTCATTATTGATGTAAACCGCCATGAAACTACATGAAAGCACCAACGTCACCATCCATTTAGTGCTTGGAACATGCTGTAGATTAGAGATTATTGAGCATTACATCTAGTTCCTGATTTGGTCATAGAATCATAGTACCTACATTGACCCATGTTTTGTCACTTAGAAAAATGATTCTAGTTGGACTGGACTTTAGTCATTTTCATAGTACTAATTTAAAGCATTTCCCTGTCTCACACTCCGTCGTCTCTACCCTTACGAATATAGCATCCAATGCCTAAATGCGTAATTCTTAATCTCTATTTCAAACCCTTTTGAATATCACTTATAAGATGTATATCACAAGCATCCAAGGCTACTTGATCTTGATGATCAGAACTGGACTTTAAAGCTATTAAGGTTGTTTTATTTGATTGGCCATGATGTAGATGAATAACACTCGCTAACAATTGAAAAGTTAAACTTGCATGTGATCCACCATCCATTACAACTTAAAACATACTTTGCATGCTTCTTTAGTTAAAAGAAAAAATCGATTAAGCGGTTACCAAACTCATGTTTTCTTTTTCAAGTTCTTGTCATCACAAAAAAGTTTATCAATAAGATACTTGTATTATCAAAAATCATCAATTGCACCAATTCCATCTGATCATCATCCAAATTTAACATTTATGGGGTTCAATTAATTGATAAATGGAATGAAGGCCATTGCTTGTGATCTAAAACATAGACCATCAACTATTGAGCATTTGCTTTTGTGAGATTGCATGGATGTAACGATATGACTGAGAATTGAAGTATTGATTAGTCAATCTTTTTCTTTTTGAGTTATGTAAAGAGAAAAAAACATAATTGTTCGATGATCGTGTTGCATATTTTTCCATCATCAAATTATAAACATTTGCTACCTCTTTTTCATGCAGGCTATCTTTTTGAAATTTGACATTCTTGGCATCTCAGTCAGAAAAGACATTAACATTTAGGTCGGTCATGCGTGATCTTGAAGTAAGGAAGCAGAGCTTGCGGCAGGCCAAGCCTCCTCATACACGTTTGAGCTAAACTTACGGGAAAGTAAGGAAAAATGGACTCCACTAAAAAAAAGAGGTTTGTTTAAACTTTATCATTCAAACTCAACCCTGGAAGATGCAAAAGAACCCAGATAAAGCAAAGGGTATGCATACCATGATAATCTATTGGTGTATCACTTACCGAATTTATGCCTCTTAACTTTCAAAGAAATTTCAGGATTACTTTATTCATTGATTTGCTCTTTTACATGTGTTTTTTCTGAATACTAATGTAGATAGATTTTTCAACCTTTATGAAAGTGGAATTTCTTTAAGTTGGAGCTGGTAGTGTGTGGTCACTGGCCTAAACTTGTGATGACTGAACCTGTTTCAGTTGACCACTTATGGTGTATGAAGAAAAATCTGCTTGTTCTTGAGGTTTTGTGATCTTTTTGTATCAGGTATCATAAATGGTTGTGTACAAACTGTTATATTGAGTAGGACTAGCCTCTTTACCATACTCTCTACTTCCAAACATAAATGCAACGTTATTCTGTACACCGAGGCCCTAGACTTCTGCCTTCCAGCTTAGCTGAATGACAAAACAGAGGAATATTTCTAGACCAAAAGCAATGCTATCAATATTTTGTTATGATTATTAATGGATAAATATGTAATCTTGTATTGAAACTACGGAGAGAGAGGAAATGTTGCACTCATAACGGGACATTCCAAAAAAATTATTTTTTATTCGTATTTATGATAATTTTGTAGATGAACCACTTCTAAAGACTAAAGCACATCAAGATGCTTCAACTCTATGTGATCTCCAGTTACATCCACTGCTAATAGATTTTTTTATTGGTCTGAAACGTATGCTTTCCAATTATTACTACGATTATTCTGATATTAGATCAATGGCTGAAATCAACTACTTTGCATGTTCGGTTGCAGCTTGCCATCCTTGGTTGGCCACTGTCAACCATTGAATCAAACACATGCCTAACTAGCTACTGACTTGATGTTACTCGACTGACGTGGATTGGAGACAAAAACCAAATATGAAAACAAATAATTCATGTCATAACGGCTAGATTTTCCGAGACAGATCTTGAATTAATACCTAAATTTGTTGACGACACTTTGATTTGTAGTTGACATCGTTATCCTTGCGTAGATTTGCACTTAGCATTTCCTATCACACTTAGTGGTGGCTAGTCTAGAAAGCAGTATGTCCTATAATATATCTGAAGCAGGTAAACTTCTACTCATGCTTAGTTCTAGAAATGTAAATCAATGTGTGACTCTAGTCATGATGACAAGACAAGTAGATATACAACCATCATGTGTAAAATATAACAAAGGCAATAAATAAAAGAATAACATAATTTAATTAATTTGATCATATCCTGTAATGGCCTTAGTTTAAGAGTAAACAGCGATAACCAACAGTATCCGGCACAAAGTTCCTTAATTTCTTCTCTTTGATGATGAGATTCCATGAAACGTATTCTTTTTTGGGTAAACACCACTTCCACTATACCATCTCGTCTTTACCTGTGGCATTCAAATAGAGCCTGATAAATAAAGGATGTCAGTCTTTTCTTAAGTGTGAACTTTTTCACAGTGTAGACCTTCTCACAGTACCATGATGATAATATAACAGTATCAAGATTTGATATTAGTGTAGTTGCTATTATGTTTAGCTGTCAGCTTCTTGAAAAGTTTTAAGATATTCGAGGAGAGGGCCTGCAATACTTATCAACCATCAAGCTCCTACTCTCTCCACTAGTAGGAAACCCTAGATCAAGTGGAGAGACAAGGTGGGTTTATCTTAATAGCATGTGTGAAAAGTGCACTAGGAAGAATAAAAAGGAGGCAAGGAAACTTGAACTTGTTTGCGACCCCATGTCACCATCAACGGCTAAGTTTGAACGGTATCTGACATGTCCCTTGGGTGGTAGTACCTTGGAGGTCAGAGGTCAGATTTAGAGACCATGCTAACTTTACTGCTCAAAAGACTTGATCTTTGCCGATTAACCAATTCAAAATGCTAAAGTAGATCCTAAATGGTGTAGTATAGTTATTAGTGGGTCTGGATATTAACTATTAGGCAACTACACCGTTTTAGTTTTGTCACTTATAACGTCAGTAACTCATTAAATAAAGGCACTGTCCCATGCCATAGGGGCTCTTGTTAGTGTTACATAACAAATCGTTTTATTTGGTGATTTGTGAGATTATATTATTTACCTTTGTAGTTCTTATATTAAATATAACCAGTCGACTATTTGCGAGTCACAGCTATGACCAAACTAATCATTGACTAACGTCTTACTTCTGTATAGTGATGCTTTTACTTGATTAAGTGCAAGGTTTTATACTTTTTGTGACATTAGTTTTTTCATACTTTTTATTGTAGAAGATCTTAATGGGAGCATCAAGCATGAAAGCAGTTTGACTTCTGACCTTATCCTAACTTTGAAACTCAGGTGACTTTTGGGCTACCTCCACTACACAACTTGTAGCTTGACCAACATATGGCAGAAAAGAGGAAATATATAAAATAAGTTTCCTCATAGAATACGAGTAAAAATTTGTACTTATTTCGGTTCCACATGCATTCATCAAGTTAAAGTGATCAACTACAATATGTCTCTCACTTGACCCAATAAAACAATTGTCCACTTTCCCCCATTTATCCACCCACCCACCAAGGCATCCACCCACAAGGGAATGGAAGATATGCCATGTTTTCACTTTTATCGTCTGCAAGGATAATAAACAATCGCTACTAAATGGAAAAACTTTTACCTATGGAAATTTCCCTGGGAAATCCGTTGCTAAAGGGGTGATTTGTCACAAACCATCACAAAATTTGGTAGGTAAAATTGTTGGCTGAAAACACAAATCAGTGACTATTTTACACAGGGCCCCCTTGGTAATTTGTGGAAAACATCATATTTTACCAAAACCATTGGTATTTTGTGGGTAAAAGTCATGTGTTTTATAGTGGTAATGTCCTACTCGTCTTTTTTACACTAAAACTAGAATGGAGAGTTAGAAAAAGATCTTCCTGGAAAGGCATTATTTTCTTTCCGGATTCATACTAATTACCAAGCATATATTCTGTCCAAGTATGTTAATATATGGTTGTAGATAACTTGTGCTATAATATTTTTTGTTAACATTATATCACATGATCATGGTCCTACAACCTATACCGATTAATGGAGCATGCACAAAGGGTTTATGCAAGAAAAGCTCTATGTCGGTATCAATGTATCATGGGAATCTAACTCTGAAAAAGACAAAAAAATGTCCACGTGGCGTTTTCATTGATATCTGATTTCTAACTTTTACCTCCTGGTCTTGATTAGTGGTTGCTGGTAGTGTCTCTACAAGTATAAATAGATATGTGGGTCTTTGTTTCTTTTATCCTATAGCAACAAAAGTTGTATTTCAGGTTGTTTTGTGTTCCTTATGGATTTCATAATTAAAGTGATGTCCCTTTTGAATATAACTCTTGTTTTATTGTTATCTGAGAGAACTATTGTAGTTGCTAAAAAATCAAACATTCAAAAAAACGAAGATCTTGTTACTGACTTGCCTCATCAGCCTAACGTAGATTTCCAACACTATGCTGGATATGTGACTGTAAATGAAAAAAATGGAAGAGCATTGTTTTATTGGTTCTATGAAGCCCGGACTCTCCCAGATGAGAAGCCATTGGTGCTCTGGCTTAATGGAGGTAAGAGAATATCGGATAATCTCTCCTTCATGCTAAAACTATATTATCATATTTTTCTGCTTGATGTTTTTCATTATTTTTTTTTAATTTGCTTTGTTGAGGCCTATAGAAAAATATTGAGACGGTGGTTTTTGAAGCTTGACATAATTTATGAACATAACCAGTTTTTACAAGCAAAAATTGTGGTCACCTTGTTTCAGATTTCCACTACAAACTTTTGACAAAATCTATGCGTTTTTTAGTCTGAACATATACTTTAAAGAATGATAGCGTGAAAGAGGATAGGTACATCATGATGATAAGGTTCTCTGAGAAGATGCTACTTTCAATTACATCCCACCAATCAATCAAATAGGCCTTTTCAAAAGTGAACTAATTGTAAAAGAAAATATTCTCTTGATAATTTACTAATCGAAAATGTCTAAGTGGAGGTCACTCTTTATTAATATCTAATTCACCAACTTAGTAAATGGACATTTATTAGTTTTAGGCTTGATTCTCCTGCTGTCCATTTTTGTGACATTAGGTTACGTGTTTCAGGTCCAGGATGTTCTTCGGTGGGATATGGAGCTACACAAGAGATCGGGCCGTTTATTGTGGGTACAGATGGAAACAGTCTTCAGTTAAATCCTTACTCATGGAATATAGGTAGCATTCATCATACCAACATTCATGCTCATGGATTTTTCTTTCGTATTTTTTAATTTTTTTTAACGAGCATATAATCCAAAATGGGGCATGAGTTTAAATCTGTTAAGTGGTACTGCAGAGGCCAATATGTTGTTTCTGGAATCTCCTGTTGGAGTTGGCTTTTCCTACTCCAACACAACAAGTGATTATGAAAACCTTGGAGACGACTTCACTGGTGAGTCTTCTGAATGATATTAGCATATATGATATATATATATATATATATAGAGGGAGTTTCAATTGCAAACCATAAAAAACGTGCAAACCGTGCAAACTCATGGTTGCACACGTAGAATCGGTGAAATTGATTCATGGAGTTGTTTAATATGATGAAAATGTTTCATAAACATCAAAATTTGATTAAATTGTTTCATATTTTGGTGTTTTTTATTCATATGAAACTTTTTCCTTGTTTTTGTGAAACTTTTTCGTTTCTACGTAAATAAGCACCTTCATATGAAACAATGTCATCAAAAAATTTAGTATATGAAAAATTTTAATCATATTAAACAACTCTACAAAGAATTTTTCATTGATTTATGTGTGCAACCATGAGTTTGCACGGTTTACATGTTTTTTATGGTTTGCAATCGAAACTCCCTCTATATATATATATATATATATATATATATAGAGAGAGAGAGAGAGAGAGAGAGAGAGAACGGTTCAAATGAGAAGTGCTAAAAAAAATACAAAGTAGAGAAGTGATCTCCACCACTCATCCGGTCAATAAAGGTGGCTTTGACCGGTTACGGTGGACGCGATCACGGGGTATTGACGCGATTCATGGGAGGGTAGAGATTATTAAAGGAGGGGACCCGGTCAAAGCCGCCTTTATTGACAGGATGAGTGGTGGAGATCAGTTCTCTACTTCTCATTTTTTAGCACTTCTCATTTGAACCTGATACTATATATATATATATATATAGGATAAACATGTGCATGCATGTATTGATAATTTACTGTTATAGCACTGATTTGTTTAATGTGATGTTATATCAGCAAACGACACTTATGCTTTCCTGCATAACTGGTTCATGAAGTTCCCATCTTATCGAACTAGAACGTTTTATATTGCTGGAGAGAGCTATGCAGGCATGTTTTCGTTGCATTTCACCAGATTTTGTTTATAAACTCTCAAGCATAACATATTTGTTTTTTAATGCAGGAAAGTATGTCCCGGAATTGGCAGGTCTTATTTACGAGAAAAACAGTGATCCTTCCCTGTTTATCAATCTGAAAGGAATATTGGTATTTTTTTGGTTTCCATGCAATTCCCATTCATCATCACTTTCTTCTGCTTTTCATTTTTGTGGGTATTACAATCTTGATTTCTGTACATGTTAAGTCAGTGGGACCCACATCACATCATAGATCCACAAATGAACCTGTTAGTGAAAATGTATATAACCTTTGATGTCTAGTAAGAAAAATAATTTAAGGTTCTATTTAGGGGACCTATATCACAGTGTACAAGTGAGAAAAAAATAACTTGATTTCCTCTATTCTTTTTGTTCACCGTTAAAGATGAAAATGTTAAAATTGCGAAAAAAGTATCAATAGTTGATGTGTTATACTAATGAATAATCGTTGCATAGCCTTGTATAAACTGTAGCACCTGTATATCGTTCACTCGTGTTGCATGCATCTTTTTGGGCATTTTTCTTTTATGTTTTATTTTTCTTTTTGCACCATTGAGGAGCGTATATTTGATATCTACTCTTAACTGCAGTTGGGTAATCCTGAAACAAGTGATGCTGAGGATTGGAAAGGTCTTGTTGACTATGCATGGAGCCATGCGGTTGTATCAGATGAAACTCACAAAACCATAAGAGAATCCTGTGATTTCAACAGTAACAACACTTGGAGCAACGATAACTGCAGCCAAGCCGTGGATGAAGTTCTCCGACAATATAAAGAGATAGACATCTACAGCCTCTACACGTCCGTTTGTAATGCCAATTCAGCTTTTTCAGAGAACAAGCAAGTCACCTTTAACAAGACCAAATCTAAGATGGTAAGCACTTCATAATCCTTTATAACGTATGATTTGGATTCTCCCGAGGCAAATAGGAATAAAGATTGATCTCAAAAAGGAGGAAATATTATTATATAAAACAAATGGAACCTTAAGTCAGTTTTTCTCATAAAATATCTGTTTATTCGTTTTTGGACATCCCTGCTAATATTTTAATTTGCAAAAACACAATAGAAGGCTCTGGTTGGCTAAGCAACTAAATTAAGAACTAAAAAGCAAGGAATTTGTATTATTATTGTATTTAATTAAACTTGAGTTTACTTTTTTTGTTTTGTTTTGGCTTTGTTTAGATGCCTCGAATACTTGGTGGTTATGATCCTTGCCTTGATGATTATGCTAAAGGTTACTACAATAAACCCGAGGTTCAAATGGCTCTTCATGTTAGCAATGGCCTTCAACTGAAGAACTGGAGCATTTGCAAGTAATACTCAACAGTGAACACATCTTTCTTCAACTATGTTTGAAAACTTTATGTATTGGAAACTCACATAGCTGTATCCGTCCTCTATCACGTGCCTGAGGGAAAAAAGCGTCTTTTGCTAAATGCAATAGAAAGCATCTCCGATGGGTGGGTCTTGTACTTGTATAATGCCACATCAGCTTGGAAAAGTGTGAACCGGTTCCTCGCCACTTTTTTTTGGGACCCAAAGCCATTTTAATAAACAATTAACAAAGGAAGTCATACTCTCTTTTGTTAAAATTTTTAATTATAAATCATGGGTCGTTTCACGATTATGGGGTAGGATAATAAAGTTGATGAAATGTGTAGGAAAGAGAAATCTGATGTGGCAGTCATGTACCTGGAGATGTTCTAAATTTTCTCCTCAATTTATCACATAACTCAGGAGAGTTGTACCGATAGAGTTGATGCTAATGACAGTATTTTGTGCAGTATGGACATATTCAACGGCTGGTCGCAGTCAAAAGGTTCAGTTCTCCCCATATACAAGAAACTCATCGATGCAAAACTTAGAATATGGGTATACAGGTAAATGAGTAATGTTGTTTTTTTGCCAATTCTGCAAAATATTTGTCTATTTATGATCAAAACTAATTAATTTGTGTATTTGGGTGTAACAGTGGAGATACTGATGGTAGAGTTCCTGTGTTGTCCACAAGATACAGCTTAAGCTCTCTGGGCCTGCCTATTACTAGGGCATGGAGGCCCTGGTACAACCAAAAGCAGGTATGATTCAAATCTATAGTCTTATAATGCATTTTACGTAAAACTCTAAATTCTCTTATAAAGTATTCGGCTATGACTCTTAAATAGAACCCCAAAACCTATTTTAACCCAAAACATTTATTTGTATTTGTAATTAAAGTTTTATGTGCGTGCATATTAAGGTTATTTTTTGAAGTATATAATATTTATGCACGGCACATATAACAAAATAACTCACACTCTTCTATTCTTTGGTGAGGTTTGAACCCTTGACCTACCTTCCAGAGGTCAAAGGCCCTTGGTCTTATCGTGATCATGGGTGGACCTAGTGTAGTGCAACTGTGGCACATACCACCATATCGTTCCTCCGTCGTAGTATAAAAAATTACAGGATCGTGAAAGGTGCCATATGTGTCAGTTTGTTGTGTGCCACCATATGTATTTTGAAACTGCAATAAAGACAAGTTTTCCTTAGTAGAGTTGTGGTTAGTTTTCAAATGTGAGGTCTTGTGTTCAAGTCCTGTTAAAGTCATTTTTCTTTGATTTTAACTTTTAGTTTTGGATTTATTTGTTTATAAAAAATTTGTAGTAATAAGACTTGAACTTGAGATCTTACATTTGAAAAAAATGAACAACCACCAAACCAAACCAATATTGATTTTGTAAACATATTGACTTGAGACTTGACTTGAAACCTTACATTTTGACTAATGTTCTTTATAGTCGAACATGTCACCGTTTGAAAACAATTCTAGGTCTGCCCTAATCATGATTGAACCTTTTGCTTCATAAATCATAGTTTTTGATAAGTAGTCGAATAATTTTGAACTTTATGTTATAAATCAAATGTGAAAGTTTTAACATGGAGAATATGATTTCAAGGACTTGCAAAAATTATGTTTTACTCTCTTTTAATAGTCGTTCTAACATTAGAAAATACCTTTTTTTTTCCGACTTGGTATGTAAATCTTGGTGTTGCTATTTAATGCCTTACTTTTCGTTGTTTAGGTTGGTGGTTGGATTCAAGAATACGAAGGGCTAACTTTCGCAACATTTAGAGGAGCCGGTCATGCGGTGCCAATTTTCAAACCGAGGGAATCACTTGCATTCTTCACTTCATTTCTTCTTGGAGAATCTCCGCCGTCCCAACGATAAGTTACTTGTCAAGATCAAAGTATCCTCATAAACACTATAAAAGATTTTGCCATCTCTCTCTCTCTCTTTCCTTCTCTCGCTCTATATATAATCCTTTTGGTACTTCGGTTTCCATAAAGATTACGGAAAATAAACAAAGCCCTATAGTGTGCTATCTTTATAGTTTCTAATTATCTGATTCAATGTCTAACTCATGTATTAACTGTTGTTGTGATGTAAAGAAAATCTTACGTTGAATAAACCCCGTATTCATATTTAATAGGACGAATCGCCAACTATTATGTAGGATTATCCTGCCTCATTTTGATTGTATAAATACCAAATTTGGCCTCCAAGGCAAGATATTCAGGTATAAATACAAAATAGGGTCTCCAAGGTATATAAGTACGTTAAATAAACCTCTCGTATTCATTACGTTCTCGTGGTCACTGCCTATAACAGCCGTTAGAATATCCCGGTAGAATGTGGTGTAGAAAGAGGCCGGGTCCGAAGGAGATGGTGGAAGAGGGTTTTCGCTGGAATGTTGTCTTCGTCGAAATTACAAGTTTGCCGGAGTGTCGTTCGGCAGGGTTGAAGTGATGCCGGAAGAGGGGTTTATTAAATGAATTTTAATTTTATCCCTTAAGTTTTAGTATATACATTATGGGGCCTTGATTTTAACAGATTGAATTAAAAATGTTTTAAAAATGAAAAATCGGAAAAGACAAATTTACCCTTGGTTTTAACGAATCTGGTGGGGGACGTTAGGGCCAGGGACCATATCCAACAAAAGTTGCATACCATAGGGACCAAATCCATAATTAGTGATGCCTAGGGACAGAATCCGTAAAAACCACTAAACCGCAAAGACCAAATTCATAATTTAATCAATTATTTTTAATTTTTTAGTTATTCAATTACTTTTCTTTTCATCAAGGATTATTAATCTATTGTCATTCAAAAATATCTTTAAGCAAACCTTGTAGTAAGTTATAAAGCAAAATACTTTCCATGAATTTTATGACTTCCGTGTGGTTCATCTTTTATTTTCGGTAAGAGGTTGAGGTTAACGTCAGAAGTGTGATAAATGGTTATCGATCATTGGATATACGTTAGGATGAGATGAAACAGTAAAGTTCCCTTCTAAAACGCAGTTCATAAGTGGTTATCAATCATTGGATATAATACATTAGGTTTTTAAGAATATAACATATATAACATCTCCAACCAGACTCGCACCTACGGTGGTTGTTAGAAAACTCTAAAACTTTTGTATCACATATTTCAACAATCAATTATTAATCAATGGACAACCCAAAATCGAGCAAATAAATAAATAGGAGATGATATAGTTGGATGTTGCTGTTGGCTGGGCTGGCAAGTTAAAAAAACGAATTTGGGCTATCCAACTCCAATACATTAAACAAGAAAATGGATCCTGGGTTAGAATATATTTTAAGCATATTGAGCTTAGTTATTTTTAGTTTAGCATTTAGCTTTTTGTTTGGGTTTGAGAAAGGTTCAAATGAAAAACATAACCTTTTTAAAAAAATGTGAGAAACAACCTCAGCCACTCATTCGGTCAATAAAGACGGCTTTGACCGGTCTTCCCCTCTTTAATAATCTCTACCCTCATATGAATCGCGTCAATCCTTCGTGATCACGTCCACCGTAACTGAAGATGAGTGGCGAGATTGCCCTTCACGTTCTCTTAAATTGATATCCTTCTTGCATGAACCTTCCTCCTGATAAATTGAATAAATTTTGATTTTGCTTTAAATGCAAATTTGGTTCTTGTGGTTTACAAAATTAACAACTAACATTTCTTAATTCTTAGAGAGTTTTCTAACGAACAAGGTCTTGTACTTTTGTTTTCTATAAGACATAAGGTCCTTGTTAATAAAGTCGTCAAATAAAGCGAAGTTACGAAGAGGAAACTCGTCGATTCACTTTTTCCGTCCCTTCCATCGTCATTTTAAGATATTTGGCCCCTTTTTGAATTTAAATAAGGAGGTAGATTTATACTTGGTCCTTGTGGTTTACAAAAAAAAATAATATTTTAATTGTCATTTATGATGTTACGTGACCAATAATATATTTTGATGGCACACTCACTAATTTCCTCACCTAGTAATCCTAGGATTTCACGTGATCAATCTATTTTGATGGCAAAAAATATTATCCATAAGGTAAACGAGGGTGATGATTCTTACTCGGTAAGCATTTATTGTGTTAAATGGTTTCGACTAATCTATTTTGATGGTGAAAAATGTTATTCATAAGGTATATACATACTACTGACTTAATAGGAAATACTTGTTCGATAGGGATTTGGTAATCACAACCTTAGATAAGATGGATTTTAAATAAATAAAATTTTAATACAATAACACGATTTTATCCCAATACAATTAACACGATTAAAATAATATATTAATAAATAAAAAAAGTATTTTAAGATAAGAGGGATTTTAAAATTTAATTTTTATATTATTAATATTTTTTAAGGAAAGCTCTCATTAAAAAATGTTTGAATGTTTTCTTTTGTCACAAGAAATAAAAAAATAAAAGATTTTGTCTTAACGGTCAAAAAGGAGGATACCACCGACTTATTTCATAACCCATAAATATAATCTTTCTCTTATTCTTCAGACTTCAGATTTCTTCTTCTCTTTTTCTTCTTCTTTCAGAGTTCAGAGTTCAGAGTTCAGAGTTCAGAGTTCAGAGTTCAGATTTCTTCTTCTTCTTCTTCTTCTTCTTCTTTCAGAGTTCAGAGTTCAAATTTCTTCTTCTTCTTCTTTTCCTCTGGATTTGGTAATATCTAGTTTCAAATGCATAATGCATTCATCTTGTATTGATTAGTTTTAAAATTAATGTTTTTTTCTTTTTCAATTTTTCGTATGAAACAGGGCATCTGGAATCGATTAGGTATTTCATTATGTTTTCTTGATCATCGTATTACACTAATAATGTTTTTCTTCCTTAATTATTCTGATTAAAAACTTCCTTAATTCTTATTTGTTAAACTTGCAGGCAGTAGGTCGGTGGTTTTATAACTCTTTTGGAGAATTTTGGCTTACAGGTTTGGTGGCTAATTATTACTTACACTTCATAATCAATAATATATATATGTATAGTTTCTTATAATTGTAGTTAATTTCACTAGTATTGATTTCATACGACTTTTAATTTGAACAAATCATTGAAATTAATTGCAAGATTGTCACATACTACAAGTGTTCATGTCTTGTTTATAATTTAGGGGTTTTGAAATGGAATGATTAGTGTTTGTGTCTCGTTGCTGTAAACTGTGATTAGTGAGTTTTTTACTTAAACTGTGACTGGGGATATTTAAGAGAAATCAATGATACTGATAAGTTTATTGTTGGATGATGTTAGAATTGTCGTGTGTGTAGTACATTGATAACATAGCAGTATATATGGATCTAAGTTCAAATTGAATGTTGATGATTTGGAGTCTTTTATTGGTATATGGTTTGTTACTTTTGAGGATTGACTAAAATAACTTTCATCTGTTACATAAGATGCTTGATAACATAGTAGTATATATGGATCTAAGTTCCAATTGAAGGGTGATTTGGAGTCTTTTTACAGGTTGGTATATGGTTTATTACTTTTGAGGATTAATTGACTAAAATAACTTTCATAAGATGGTTCCCCAATTTTGTAGGGTCAATCTAAATGTTTTAAATAGAAGATGAAACAAGTGTGAAACCTTGAGCTTGAATGTCAAAACCAGGATATAGAGGGAGATTGTTCATTGAATGATCAAATATAGTGGATTAAAGGTTGTAAAGATGTATGATTGACAAGTTCTTGTTTGAACACCCCTACGCAATGTAATTTTTTGAAATGAGGACCTCAAAAACGCGACATAAAGACTCCTTATTTATATATTTAGTTATCCAAGACATAGAATAAAAACTCTAGATAGAGATAAAAAGAATTGAACTAGGATCTAAGCTAAAATTGAGGGTGATTGAGTCTTTTATGAATGTATGACTTTAAGCATTGACCAAAAAGATGTTGTGTGAGTTAAGATGGATTTTCAAGATCTTTTGATGTCAATCTTGGTGGTTTAGCAAAAAACCAACTATGAGGATTATTGTTTATTGAATCATCAAAAGTCTTACTTTAGGCGTTCATGATAAGTGCAAGTTAGGGGATTTTGTTATCATCCAGAATGTCGTAATATGATTCAAATGCAACTATGAGGAACTAGCCTAAAATTTGAAGGATTGGATCGAGTCATGGGTAGGATTTTATGGATTGACTAAAATATTTGGGGATTAGAGACATTGCAAATATTAATTCCTTAGATGTTTGATAACAAGTAATCCTTAGGGACAAGTTGGAAAACCCGATCTTGATGAAATTAAGGGAAAACATATGAGTAGGCATTGAGTATTAGCAACGTTATTACTGTAGCAAGTATCTAAGGATATAATGGACAATCTAAGAAACGTGTTGAGTATGTGTTTCGATGTTTGCGATATTGTGAGTGTTATATAGAAAATAAGGTGAACCTCGTGAACAATATTGCATCAAAGTATTCTTGCCAATCATAAATTTATTGAATATGCTTCGGATTATTTTGTTGATAATATCCAAGTAGTCAAGTCATTAAATGGAAATTACTGGTAATTAAGGATACCAAAGATTTATTCTTGGGACAAGTAGGAAGATCCTTGATCTTGATAAAGTTACGAGAATTCAATGATGTCGAAAACTATATGGTTGATGTTAGAATCAAGATGAGTGTACTACATAGATAATTTAGGGGTTTTGAAATTGGATAATTAGTGTTTATGTCTCTTTGTTGTAAATAGATAACTGGTTATCCACATTGAAGTCCTATAATTTGGTGGTTGTATATAGAGTGATGAAGGATATTGATGTCATGAGTGTAGTACATCGATAACTTGGTGGTCGTATATAGTATATATAATTTGGTGGTTGTATATGTGAGGGATAATTAAGGATACTGGAAATTTTTCTTAGGAAGATCCTTGATCTTGATCAAGTTAAGAGAAACAATGATATTGATGTCATGAGTGTAGTACCTCGATAACAGAGTATGGATCTAAGTTCTAGTTGAAGGGTGATTTGGAGTCTTTTACTAGTATATGGGTTATTACTTTGAGGATTGATTAAAATGACTTTCTTGTATTACATAAGATGGTTCCCCAATGTTTTAGGGACAATTGGGTAATCTCAATGTTATAAGTAGAAGATGAAACAAGTATGAAACCTTAATCTTGAATGTAAAAAGCAGGATATAGAGGGAGATTGACAGTTGAATGATCAAATATACTGTATGAAAATAAGGAAAAGTAGATCTGAAGTATTAACCTAATCATGCTCATGTTATTGCCAACATATTAGGATATTAATTGACTAATTAAGTAATATGACATGATTAGCTTACATGGGTATTAGAAATATGACATGATTAGCTTACGGTCAAAAGGTATAACAAGCGAAGAAAATTAGAAGGGCGATTGGAGTTACGATGATGATAATTTAGTAACTAATGTTAAAAGTGATACATGATGAGCTATGGAATAGGGTGATCATGATGATGAATATCAGTTGAATGCAGAATAGATGAAATGGAAACTGCATGTATTCTTTTTAGGTATTGAAAGATATTTGGATGTTCAAGTATTCAAAGAATCATTTTGTATATCAGTTCAGTGATAATATGAAAGGATTAATCCTCATTCTAGTTACAGGTTCATAGCAGATCAACGCTGATAAAATTAAGAAAGTCATGAATTAAGAAAGTCATTCTATTTACAATATTGCATCAATAGTATTGTTCCAAATCATGAATTTTATTGAATTGCTAAGATTATTTTGTTGACAGTATCCAAATAGTCAAGTCATGAAATGGTAGTTGGTGGTAAACTGGTAATTAAGGATACTGCATATTTTTTCCTAGGACAAGTAGGAAGATCCTCGATCTTGGTGAAGTTACGAGAATTCAATGATGTCGATAAGTATATGTTGGATGTTAGAATTGAAATTAGTGTACTACATAGATAACAGAGTGTGGATCTAAGTTTCAACTAAAGTTTATTACTTTCGGGATTGACTAAATCGACTTCCATGAGTAAGATAAGATGGATGTTCATGATGTATGAACAACAAGATATAGAAGAGATTGTTAGTTGAATGATCAAAAATAGTTAATTAAATGTTATTAATTAGATTTGGAGATTTTTAAAGATCAAATGCAGGTATGAGGATACTAGCTAGCCTATAATTAGATGGTTTAAAAGATGTAGGATTGGAATGTTTTGACCAAATCGACCAAAATAAACGCATTCAAGGATGGGCATGCTATGCACATTTGAAGGAGACATAAGTATTTGTATATGTAACTGGTTACGAGAGTAATGAAAAATATTAGGGACCGGTTGTATTGAATATATATATATGGACTTATGGTGATGATACCAGAAATATATACAAGTGTGCTTATGTACTTAATATTGAAGCTACCCGAGCATTAATCGGAATATATATGAAATACGTTGGAGAGGTTAATGGCAGATTACATGCTGATGATATCAATGGAAATCAATGATGTTGGGAGTTAGCATCGAATGTTAGCAATGTTATGAGTGTAATATATAAAGTTGGTGTATAGAGTACGAGAGTACAAATATACTAGAATATTTTGACAAGGTAAGGATAATCTGAATTTTGGATGTACTATTAAGATCTACACAATGATGCTATGGAATAAGCTAGAGAATCCGATCTTGATGAAGTTTAATGGAGATCAATGACGCCAACAGGTATATGTTGGATGTTGGTAATGTTATGAGTGCAGTAATTCTCTTAAGATATAGTCCATTTGTATTTAAGAAAATATTTTTGAGGGGTGATTAAGAGTCTTTTACTAAATTACTACTTTGAGGATTGACATTAAGAAAATATTTTTGAGGGGTGATTAAGAGTCTTTTACTAAATTACTACTTTGAGGATTGACAAAAATGACGATGGGCAATGTGTTACAATATGGATTTGAATGACTTGAAAGAATAATAAGTAAATGTGAAAGCAAGATCTGATTAGTGAGATTTTGGAGACTATTGTGCTTGGGCAATTGTTGTCACATAAAAGAAATGCAGTTATGAGGAAACTATCTTATATATGAGGTCTAAAAGATAGATGATTGGTATGTTGTCATCAAATCAATGGTAGCAATATTACGGGTGCAATAATTCTTTAAAGATACAAAAGATACAACAAACTTGGATATCTAAGTTAACATTTAATGGTGACGGGAATCTAGCTTTTACAGATATATTACTTTGATATTTTGACTAAAAGATATCCTTGTGTGAGATAAGATGGATTTTAGAGATTTTGTACAATATTTATGGATTGCAAAAAATATAAAGATCAATTACATGTATGAGGAAACAAGGGATAATTTGAAGGTATTAGAAATATGACATGATTAGCTTATGGTCTAAAGGTTATAACAGTCGAAAGAAAATTACAAGGGTGACAGGAGTTAGGATGATGATGAACTATGGAATAGCATGACCATGATGATGAATAGTAGTTGAATGAATGAAATGGAATAAGCATGTATTAATCCTCACTCGAGTTACTGGTTCATAGCAG
>CM058041.1:91040691-91329028 GCA_030169165.1 Centaurea solstitialis
CTGCATATTTTTTTCTTTAGACAAGTAGGAAGATCCTCAATCTTGATGAAGTTACGAGAATTCAATGATGTAGATAAGTATGTTAGTTGTATATAGGCCCATGGGTCTTGGCCCGTTGCTTTTCCTTTTCTCTTGTATATAAATAGGCTAGGGTTATACTTCTTTTGTACACTTTTCATTATTCAATACAATCAATCTTTCAATCCCTTTCCATTTCTAACATGGTATCAGAGCATTAGGCTCCTTAATCTCATCCCTCAATTCCGAATCGGAATTCTCTCTTTTCCGAATCGGATTTCTTATTTTCTGAATCGGACTTCCTTTTCCCTAGTCGGAGTTTTTTTTCCCATTTCTGAATTCAATTTCCGAATTCGTTTTCCGAATCCAATTTTCGAATCCATTTTCCGAATCCTGTTTTCCGAATCTGATTTTCGAATCCAATTTCCGAATCCGGTTTTCCGAATCCGTTTTCCGAATTGGTTCAAAATCCGAATCGGATTTCTTACTTTTCCGAATTGGGTTTTGCCCTTTCTTTATCTTTCCCGAATCGGCTTCCGAGTTGGAAAATCTTTTGATTTCCGAGTCGGAACCCGTTTTCCGAGTCGAAACTCTACTCTTTCCCGAATCGGCTTTCGAGTTGGAAAATCTTTTGATTTCCGAGTCGGAACCCGCTTTCCGAGTCGAAACTCTGCCTCTCCCACATTACGTTTTCCGAATCGGAAAACATCTTCTTCCGAACCGGGCTTTGTTTGCCTTGTTCTCTTACCTTCAGCAAATCTTAGTCATTTAAATCCCATCTCAGTTGTTCTTAATGGGAACAACTATATCCTCTGGAACCATCATATGACCATTCTTCTGAAATCTCATGGTCTTTACTCCTATGTCACTGGGACGACTATAGCTCCAACAAGGACGGCAAACGAATCCGCAATCGAGTATGCCAAGCGTGTTAATGAGTGGGACATTAACAACGCCAAAATCCTTGGCTTCATCAATGCCTCAACCACAGCAGAGATCAATCAACAATTCCTTGGCTACACGACCGCAAAGGGCCTTTGGGACTTTCTAACAAAGAGATACTCCTCCACTGGATTAGCTCACCAGTATCAACTGTGGACCACTTTCCAAAGCAAACGCCAGCTTCCTGATCAACCTGTCAGCTCCTACATCTCCGAGATGCAAGCTATCCGGATCACCTGAATCTAGGTCCCCCCCAAGTCCATGACAACACGGCGAAACTCTACCAGGCCTACTTCAATCAGTTACACCTGATCACCATTCTGATGGGCCTCCTTGACAAATTTGAAAACGTGCGAGCCTCTCTCCTCCACAGGCACCCTCTGCCCTCGCTTGAAGATGCCATCACGGAATTGCTAAGTGAAGAAACTCGCCTTCAACTCCGCACTCCTGCCTCTGCTTTATCAGAATCGGTCTTTCATACTTCAACCTCGAGCTCTAGCTCCAACGGAAAAGTTTTCCAGAAAACTTACAATAGGCCTCCAGGCTTCCAGAACTCCTACAACAAGCCTCCAGAACTCCCTTACAACAAGTCTTCTGGAAAACCGTCAGGAAATGAGTGCACTTTCTGTCACTCACCATCTCACTTCCTGGTTGACTGTCCAATCAGAAGGTGCAAGCATTATGGCATCCAACATCCTCGCCACCTCCTATCTGAATGCCCGCAAAACCCGAAGAAACACCAAACTGCGGTCAGATTTGTTGCTTAACATGAGCCTACAGGAATGCATGCTGCCACGACTGTCTCATCAAACCCCAAGCTCATGGAACTTATGCGCCGAAATCAGGAACTCATGGCTCAAATCATGGCATGCTCTCTGGGAATGAATTCCCAACACTCAGCTCATTCAGGTACTCTGTGGATTTTTGATTCTGGGTGCTTCAATCACATGTCGCCTTGCCCCAATGGCTTTGTCTCTAAGCGACGTTCCTCCCATCCTACCGTTCGAACGGCAGATCTTACCCCCAAGTCGGTTCTATTCGAAGGGGATGTCTCTACTGACAATGTTCAGTTACCTGAAGTCTTACATGTGCCAGGCCTAGCAATAGGTCTCGTATCCCTTACTCAACTTCAAGAAATGGGTTTACTGATGTTCTTTGATTTTTCTGGTTGTGTTATACAGGATCCGAAGACCAAGCAGACCCTTGGTGTAGGCCGTAGAGTTGGACGGGTTCTCGAGGTCGTCTATATCCGCATTCCCTTGCAATCCCATAGTGTCGTTGCCTCCATATCTCAACCATCTTCTCTTGACCTATGGCATGATCGTCTAGGCCACTTATCTTCTAGTAGATTAAAATTGTTAGCTAGTTCAGCATCGTTAGGTCATGTTACACTTTCCAACATTTGCTGTCTACCCTGTAAGCTTGGCAAACATCATGCCCTCCCTTTTGAAATTAATGAATCTTAATCTTCTTGTTCCTTTGATTTAATCCATTCTGATGTTTGGGGACCAACACCACATCCATCCATGGGAGGTGCTCGATATTTTGTTATCTTTATTGACGATCACACACGCTTCACCTGGATATACCTTATGAAGCATCGCTCAGAGCTGCCTCAGCTCTACATCACCTTTGCCCGCATGATACAAACTCAGTTCTCAAAACCCATAAAGGTTCTTTGAGCTGATAACGCTATGGAATACAAAGAATCTTCTCTTCTCGCCTTTCTTCGATCTCAAGGCACTATCTCTCAGTACTCTTGTCCGGGTACTTCTCCTCAAAATGGTCGTGCTGAACGCAAACATCGACATATCCTTGATACGGTCCGCACTCTCGTTGTCTTAGCCAAATGTCCTGAACGCTTCTGGGGAGAAGCATCTTTCACTGCTGTCTATACCATCAACTGACATCCAACTCCTATACTCCAACACAAATCTCCCTATGAAGTCTTACATGGAATTTCCCCTACTTATAACCTTCTCAAGGTTTGGGGTTGTGCGTGTTTTGTTCAATTACAACCCCATGAACATACCAAACTTCAACCTCGTGCCAGACTATGCCTCTTTCTGGGATATGGCATTGAACACAAAGGCTATCGCTGTTGGGATCCTATCTCCAAACATCTGCGAATCTCTCGAAATGTCACCTTCTGGGAGGATGTCCCGTTTTTTACCATGCCAAACGCCTACTGCTCCTTACTTTACTGACCCTTCTCTCCCTTTCGACACTCCTATCTCACCTCCGATCCTTCGCCACCTGTGCCAACTCCATCGCCTACACCTGAGGCACCTGCTGAATCTACGGATCCTGGACCCTCCACATCAGAAACGGTTCGCCGTTCCGATCGGGTAAGATAGGTTCCTGCTCATCTTCGTGATTATCACTATTATGCTACCTTATTATCAAATCACGAACCCACTTCCTACAAGGAAGCTGCCTCTAGTTCCCATTGGCAAGAAACTATGCAGGAAGAACTTCGAGCTCTCGCAAAGGCTTAAACATGGGATCCTGTTCCGCTACCGCCTGGCAAACGACCCATCGGATCTAAGTGGGTCTTCAAGATCAAAACCAAGTATGATGGTTCCATTGATCGGTACAAAGATCGTCTCGTGGCCAAGGGCTTTAATCAAGAATATGGCATCGACTATGAGGAAACTTTTGCACCCGTTGCGCGTGTAACATCTGTCCGCAGTCTCCTTGCCATAGCGGCTACCAAACATTGGCCTCTGTTTCAAATGGATGTCAAGAATGCATTCCTGAATGGCGATCTGTCTGAAGAGGTTTACATGACTCCCCCTCCTGGTGTCTCTCTTCCCTCCGGCCATGTGTGTCGTCTCCGCAAAGCCCTGTATGGTCTCAAACAGGCTCCTCGCGCATGGTTTGAAAAGTTCGGCAATACGGTGCTCTCCTTGGGTTTCTCCGCGAGCAACTACGATTCAGGCCTGTTTACCCGGACCACCGCCTCTGGGAGCATTCTACTTCTTCTCTATGTTGATGATATGATCATTACTGGGGATGACGCTACCGGGATTGCCTCTCTAAAGCACTCTCTCAGTTCCAGTTTTGAGATGAAGGATCTAGGCAAACTACACTACTTTCTTGGGTTAAAGGTCCTATCTGATTCCTCTGGCATCTATCTTTGCCAAGCCAAGTATATCTCGGATCTTCTCTCAAAGGCAGCCTTTCTGATAACAAGGTGGCATCCACTCCCCTGGAACACAATCTTCATCTGGCACCTAATTCTGGTCCTCCCTTACAGGATCCAACACGATATCGTCAACTGGTTGGCTCTCTTGTCTACCTCACGGTTACTCGACCAGACATCGCCTATGTTGTTCATACCGTGAGTCAATTTATGGCTGCCCCCTGTTCTGATCACTATGCTGCTGTCATCCGCATTCTTCGCTATCTCAAAGGCACCATGTTTCATGGTCTCCACTTCTCCTCCAAATCGTCATTAGTCCTACGTGGCTTCTCGGATTCTGACTGGGATAGCGACATGACTGATATGGTTTACTACTTTAAGGATTGACTAAAACGACTTCCATGAGTAAGACAAGATGGATTTTTATCATGTATGAACAATAGGATATAGAGAAGATTGTTACTTGAATGATGAAATTTAATTAAATAAATGCTAATTAATGAGTTTTGGAGATTTTATAAAGTTCAAATGCAGATAAGATGGATGATTGAGATGTTGTGATCAAGTTGACCAAAATAAACGCATTCAAGGATGGACGACTCGAGAGTGATTGTCATGAAATAAGGTAAATAGATTTTTAAGCCATGCTATGCATATTTAAAGGAGACATAGGTATGCGTATTTGGTTATGAGAGTAATGAAAAATATTAGGAATTGGTATGGTGATATACAAATGTGCTTATGTATTTAGTCAACGAGCACTTGAAGCTACCCGAGCATTGATTGGAAGATATATGAAATAGGTTGGACGTAATAGGCTATAGAATCATATTGTACATTAATGACACAAAGGGCGCAATGGCCACCTATTTGAGTAAAGGTTAACGGTGGATTACATGCTGATGGTATCAACGAAAATCAACGATGTTATGAGTTAAAAGGCTGTCTTTATAAGCATTCACACAAGGCATAAATTTTGGACTAAAATGGAATGGAACACTATTGTGTGCTAGTGCATGTCTCACCGAGTCACCGGCACAAAATACATCATGCGGTCAGTTATAAAAAGTCCAAATAAGTTATCTTATCTTCTATAAAACAAAAATTAGCACAACACTAATAATTGTTGTTCATTTGTTAATAGTTATAAATTTTATGTTACAACAGACACGTTCATTGGTGTATGGGACCTAACATCTTCTTCTAAATGCTCTTGTGCCAAGGATAATTGTGACAATTCCTGTTGTGGATGCCCAGTGGCTACTATAATATGCACGGGGGAGGTAAGAGCCACACTGTCAGCAAGGCCGCAATCACTGTTATAGTGGAAACATTGCTGTTATGGGGAATTAGGAATCCATCAGATTCAGACATAAAGTGTCAATATTGTATCCTCTAAGCAAATCTGATGAGGGTTTTCATTTTTTATCGTCAGTATTGATATAAACAAATGTTCAGATACACATGCCAAATGCCTTTTAAGGTGATTGCATAATCTTGACAAATAGATGTATAGCTAGACAAATACTTGGTTCCCTTGACAAACTTTTGAGACAAATACATCATCACAATTTATAGATACTTCAAATATAAGTTCCACAAGTAATGAGAACCATGTCAAGGTCTTGTTGCTAAATCCCTCTCATACACGTGTGGATACCCAATTTACCATTTCGAATGCTTACATAGTTAGTATGTACACATTATACAATATAACTTTTCATTAAGTACAGACCAAACATATAATAAGAGCTTTATAAGCAGCAATCGCAACAAACACAAAAGTACAAGGGTCCTAACCAGTAGACGTATAACTTATGAAATTCCTTGGCACAAATAACTGACTTTTTTTTCTTTTTAATGAAAAGTTACATTAATTTTTCACAATCGATTTATACTAATTTTTCACATCTATACACTTTGATGTGTAGACAGACACTTTTGAAATTGAAAAGGGATCGTATGCAATATAGGCAAACTATGGGGTGTTTAGAAGTTATAAGTTTAAAACTACAGGGGCCAAATGGTCCATCTCAAATTCAATAGCCTTTCTCCCTGGTTTTAGAAGCCAAAAACTTAGGTAGGGTTTTTGAAGGTGGAAATCAAGTCGCTTTACTAGCAAACAAGATTTTGGCTCTGAAATCTCAGGTATCAAAATCTAATTCTTTGGTTGTTTAATCGAAACACTAGCTGAATTCGTTCTATTTATGGCTATTTAGTATTCCTTCTTTGCAATTTGCACTGTGATCGTTTACGTCTTATTTGAAAATCTGAGATGATTCTTTACGTATTAAATTGCAAATTTGTTATCGATTGGTTTGCCAATTTTTGTTTATTGTAGTTATCAAGTTTTTCGTTATCTAGAAGGAAAGACTCTTAAAGTGAGATTCTTCTTTGTGCATATTGTGGTGAATTAGGGCTTTTTGAGAGGTTTTTGATTCATGTTTGGTGGTGATATTTTTGATTTTCGCATAATCGAAAACCTAAGTGTTTTTTGTTTTTGTTTTTAGGGACAAGTACACCAAAGTGTATCCAACTTGTCACCAAAAGTTATTGTGTGTGTATCCAACCTGTTATAGCATGTTATATGCTGACGTGGCACCGGTTTTCCCATCGGCGACCCTTTTCCGATGACCCTTTTCCGGCATACCTCTCTCTCTACACCCTCTCCTCTGACTACACTTCAACCCTCCAACTTTCCTCCTTTGACCCCATTTTCCGGTGTACCTCTCTCTACACACCCTCGCCAGAGATTGTTGCTCGGTGAAGACGACACCAGAGACGGAACTTAGGGGTGGCAATTCGCGGGTTGAAGGGTTGGCGGGTCACGGGTTGGCGGGTTGGAGGGTCAAAAAACCTCAATCCAACCCAACCCATTTAACTAATCGTGTCGAGTTCTTCAACCCAACCCACGAAGGGTCGTGTCGTGGGTCGTGTCAAGGGTTGGCGGGTTGGTGGGTCATTGGCGGGTTGGTGGGTCATAAATGGGTTGGTGGGTCATAAAAGGGTTGACGGGTCAAAGCTCATACTTTATATAATTCAAATAAAAACAAGTAAACAACATCCAAAAGCAACTAAAATACCAAAAACAACCAAGTACCAAAACAACCGGATTTCCGGCGACGGCGTCTGGACGTTTGAACTCCGGTGAACTGAAGCAAGAGGGAGAGAGATGTCGTGAGAGTGGCTGGAAGAGTGGAAGAGAAGATGATTTAGGGTTAATTCAATGGCCGCTAGTTTTCAGTTTTCAATTAAATTGATTTTTGATTTGTAATTTCTTTAGTTTTATTTTTTTATAATATAATAATAACTAAATATATAAATATGAAATAGTTATTTAAATATAAATGGGTTCGCGGGTCAACCCGCCAACCTGGTGGGTCAACCCGCGAAATTTGGCGGGTTGGGGGGTTGACGCGTTGGAGGGTCAGAAAACCTCAACCCAACCCTCGAAATTTCCGTGTCGTGTCGTGTTGGGTTGGCGGGTCGTGTCGGAAACTGCCACCCCTAGACAGAAGGTCGGAGATGGTGCTGTTGGAGATGGTGGGTTACAAAGGTGACCGGAGATGGTGGTATTGGAAGGTCGGAGATGGTTGGTTACAGAGGTGGCCGGAGATGGTGGTGATGGAGGCTTGATGGTCGGAAACGTCTTGGAGATGGTGATGGAAGTGGGTCTTAAAGATGGTGGCGGTGGCCCGAAATTGTTGCTCGGTGAAGACGGAGATGGTGGTGGTGGCCGGAAGTGGTCTTAAAGATGGTGGTGGTGGCCGGAAGTGGGTCTTCACCGGAGATTGTTACTCGGTGAAGACGGAGATTGTTGCCGGAGTTTGCTGATGAAGTTTGTCGCCGGAGATTACAAGTTACCTGCTTAGCAGGTAACCGGATACACACTATAGAGTTTTTTTAAAAGTTTGATACGTCAAAAGGTAAAAATTGAAGTTCAGTAGATACAATAACTTTTGGTGACAAGTTGGATACACTTTGGTGTACTTGCCCCTTGTTTTTAAGTATCAATATTGGGTTTTAGAGTTTATTTATGTGAATGTAAATATAGTTGGATCTCTTGTTGATATCTTTGGCTACTTGGAAGAGAAAATTACTTTTGGCTTTGTAATTTGATATAGGTTTAGGCATCGTTTGATAAAATAAGTCAGCTTATAAGTCATCTTATAAGTCAGGTACATGTTTGGATGAACCATAAGCTGACTTATAAGTTAGCTTATAAGCTAGCTTTTTGAAAAGCAACTTTGAGTAGCGTTTTGGTGACTTAGTACATGTTTGGATGGACCATAAGTTGACTTATAAGTTAGCTTATAAGCTAGCTTTTTGAAAAGCTACTTTGAGTAGCGTTTCGGTGACTTATTGTAATTATCACACTTATTATCTTTTTTATTCCAAATATACCCCTCTACTTTCTGCATTACTAATTTTCAAGTATGTTTTTTTTTTTTTTTTTGTTTTTTTTACAATCATAAGCTACTTTATCAGCTAGTTTTTGTCAAACGTAACTTATTCACCAGCTACCTTATCAGTCACCAGCTACCTTATCAGTCACCAGCTACCTTATCAACACCAACTACCTTATCACGTCACCAGCTACCTTATCAGTCACCAGTTGCCTTATCAGTCATCAGTTGCCTTATCAATCATAAGTTACCTTATCAATCATAAGCTACCTTATCAGCTAGTTTGCCAAACATAGCCTTAATCATAAATTCAACATCAAGAGTTATGTTTTTGTTTTAATGTAGCTATAGTTGAAAGTATTTGTCGTGTCAAGCTCGTGTCGGACTCAAAGTAAAACGGACTGAAAGTGGCTAACCCAAGTCCAACCCGTTTAACAATTGGACCAAGAAGCCCAAACGGAACTCAACCCTTTTAATACATGGGTCAAAAGGCCCAACCCGAACTCGATCTAATTAACATTTATAAAAAATTTCACAAAAATTTACGAATCCGAAGTTCAAATGAAAGCATTAGAAATCCAAATTTTATAGTTTAGACTTATAAGTTCTAACTAAATCCATAACACTAAAAATCCAAATAAAACGAAAAAATAGAATTGAAATTGGTTTACTTAAACAAGTTGAAATCTGTTATCCAAATGTAAATAGGGATTTAGGGAAAATGAAGTTTTTCTTGGGTATTGGAAAATTGTTTTGTATTGTAATGTTTTAGACATGAAGTATGTTGTGATCAATTTGCACCTACAACATCAAGAATTTGATGTATATAGACATTTTGTAAGTTCTCCCATTTCTGAAAAAGGTATTGCTAGACATGCCTCTTTCATGCACATAGAGGTCACAATTTATACCCCATTTTCGCTCATACTATTCATATTTCCTATATCATTTTCATCTATGCTTCGCCTAGACTACATCTTTAGCAATTTAGAACTGAAAGAAAATTCGACCGTCTGAGACTAAGCCTGGCCACGAGATGCGCATGAAATGATTCAAACCTGGGGTGAATGGGACACTATCCACATCTCCCACAGGCCTTACCACAACGCCATAAGTCTTATGGTTATAATGCTAATTGTAACACATGAATCGACGTTTTAAAGAATTTTCAGCCAAATTAACGATTTTCAACCACTTCAAGATAAATATAAGGATAGAAATCACGTGTACCATCTTCACTTTTTTTTTCTCTGCCAACGTGTATTCATCTGATTGACGAATATAAATAACACATAAAAAGTTAACATAGGCGATTTTTATCTTTAAAGGATATAAGTGTTGAGCAATGTCCCACATCGGACACAAAGTGAACTTGTAATGTGCTTATAAGGGTCCTGGGCTACTCCACTCATAGCCAATTGGTTTTGAGTTGGAACCCCACAAACTTACAATAAGGGAAGCGAAAATTAGGAGACAAGTCCACCCCATAACAAACACTTTTAAATGATTATTGAAGATATTACATGAAAACAGAAAGAAGTGCATCTGCAGTCTTATTAAACAATTCATTCACAATTAATGTTGAATCAATAAAGACCATAATAAAATCAAATCAAATCTAGACTTGACTTTTGAATTTTCAAAATGAAGTTCTTATATACAAACTATTGAGTTAATAATTAATAAACGAATTGATTAACTAGTTTCATTTGTTATATTATATGCAAATTAAATTAAATTAAATTAATTAAATGGTAAAATTAATTGTATGAATGGTTAATTGGTTGGGTGAATTTGGATCAATTAATTAGTCGATTAACTTTTGGTCTTCTTCTTCTTCCACCTCTATCAGATTCTCGATAATCGCTTCAGTGGCCGTCATCAAAAATTCCGGCCAATCCCTGCATGCATGTATATATATATATATATATATATATATATATAGCACGTTAGTATATCAATCATGCAAATACCCGTAAAAGCAATTCTTAAGGCTTAGAGAGAGAGAGGAAAGTTTAAATGTGAACCATTTTTTCGTTGTGAATGTGAGGACAGCCGAGAGCGTGCCATGTGGCAATCTGAAAAACACGCGACTAAGCTTTATGCAGTATGCATAAAGCTTAGTCGCACTATGACGCACGACTTAGCGCACAGGTTAGCTTTATTCAAGCTTTATTCAGTTTGCATAATAGCTTTATGCAGTATGAATAAAGCTTGAATAAAGCTAATTAAGCCGTGGGCTTTATGCAGACTGAATAAATGTGAACTCAATCTTGGTTGTGAACGTGAAGACGAATCTCTGCCAACATATTTGGTTACAGTGGACGCGATCACAGAGAATTAACACGATTATTCATGGGATGGTAGAGATTATTAAAGGGGGGGGACCCGATCAAAGCCGCGTTTATTGACGGATGAGTAGCTGAGATTCGTCCTCATGTGCATAACCAAAATCGAGTTCACATTTGAACTTTCCTCTATATATATATAATAAAATGATCATCATAGATGACCAGGTTAAATGTATATAAAATGTTGGGAATAACAATTTCAAATGCCCTCGCCATGCTCTTTCACACATGTTTCCTATTAAGAAACATTGATATCACAAGGGCTAATTTGGCCTATTTCTCATAATTTAGTCGATATATAAAAAAAAAAAAAAAAAAAACTTAACCTTATTGATTCACAAACATGGCTAGTACTTACCCTTTTGATGAATTGAAAGTTAGGCCAACGGTGTACTTAGCCTCGTCAAGCGCGGATTGGAACCTATCCAACTCGTGTTTAGGACACCTCCAACGGTTCTTAACGATAAGCTCGGATGGTTTAACATCACAAAAAACCGGTATAACCTTCTTCTTAGCCTCCATAATACGAGCCAATTCATGTAAGCAAAAATACGATTGACAATACCGGGGAGAAAAAACCGCGACCCCAACTTTACATCCACGGACGGCAGTGTCGATTTTATCGAACAATTTATCCCCCGGTTTCATATTCTTGCTATCCAAAAAAGGCCTTAAGTTTAGCCTCATGAGATGATCATACAAAAGTCCGGCCACGTTCTTCTTTGTGTCGATCCCACGATGGTTGATGAAAATGTCACACGGTGTCTGGTGCCGTGTGACGGTGGTGGAAGTCGGCGGTTTGTGGTGGTGAAGGAGATTGCGGTAGACATTGTTGGTTGAGGAAATTGAACGTTGCATGGGAGATAACTAGAAAAGAAAACTTAGTCAGAGGTTTCACCTTGTGTGTTGTTTAATTTAGGGTGTTGAAGTGGTGGTTGTTGGTATTTATAGATTAAAGAGAAATAGTATATAAACAAATATGAATCTTGAATATTTGGACCTTAGAGAAAGTTATAGTAAGAGTAAAAGATTTGAATATTTGGACTCGTTTGTATTACCAAATGTTTAAAAACCTTCAAATACGCCTAGTTCTTAGAACAATTAATCACTTAAATAATAAAATGAGCCAACTTAAATATTTGGACTCGTTCAACGTGTAACCCAGGTATTATTGCTAATGACATTCAGTCCACGACGTTTCTTTGGTTTCATAATAGGTGTTCTGCTGGTAAATCAGTTTGCTGGATAGAGTGGTGTTGTAATCCTTTCCTGCTGTAACTTCTCCTTGTTGGGTTCCTAGCGCCTTGCTAGACCCGTTTTCTCAATAAATTGCCGTTAAAAAAAAAGGTTTTTTAGGTCATCTAAAATAATGTATATTATATTCTAATAAAGTATTTTATATTACTTAAATTTATAAAATAAAACTATAAAATATTATATCTAAATGTTATAATAGCTAGATTTATAGGATGTTTTTAAATCGTTTTAATATGCTTTTTAAAATAATATTTTTATTAGCTATTTTATATAAAACTTACAAAAGTTATTTTATAAAATTATTTTTTCTTAAGATAATTATGTGTGTGTGACACTCACTTTTTAAAATAACGATTTATAGTATTACAACTATTATTAAGAAATTTCTAAGCAACTTGTTAGAAACGATATTAATTTTTAGCACTTGTATTATTATAATCATAACAATTATATCATGTTATCAGGGGCATAACCACAAAGGGGTTGAGTAACTACCCTCTAACATTTTTAAATTTCTAAATATATATTAGGAATATTTGGGTAATTACCACCTTAAAATAGTAGGTAGTTGTCCTCGTATTGAAAATAGTATATCATTAAACTTTAAACCCTACTTTTGGTCCTTGTGTTGTTCAAATACCTAAAAATCCTATGTGTTTTAATTTTTAGTATCGTGATCGCATGTAGAAATTATTTGCTAACGAAGGGGTATTTGCGTAATTTTTTATTATCTAATTTTCTAATTTTTGTTTTTTTAACAGAATAATTACGAATCATGTTTTCACTTGTGAATCAAAGGACAAAGAAGAGTGCGGCAAGTGTCTCCGAATGTCCACATTCAGTATGAATAACGAAGGTGACGTTCATGTACTATTTATGATGACTAATATACGATTCAATATCCATGTATTATTCATCATGAATCGTGTATATTAATTTTGAATTTTATATTATTTATGATGTATACATTAACGACCCGTGAAGGTTTGGATATATACGTGGCGCTCTCCCTTGTCCTTAGGTGCGCAACTGAAACTCGATTTTCATTTGAACCTGGCCGCTCTGTAGATAAACTTTATATCCATTCCTCCGCCTTCTTTCCCTTGCATGCAACCCTATCTTCTAATGCAATCATCAGCATTCAACACCTGTTCTCAATTGAAGTCTTCAACGGTTGGGTTGGAACCAACAAAGATTTACTGTTGAAGAAAACCCCCATTCGAGTACAATTCAATGTGTTTTTATGTGTTAATTATTGTTGTTGTGAGCCCATAGGCATCACTCCAAGAAATTTGTTTGGATTAGGTTTTTTCATTTGTTTAGCTTCCGGAAATACTTATAATTACATCTCTAACGTATTTTTACCAAACAGCCTCTTAATTAAAAACACTTAGGGATGATTATTTGTTTTTACAAAAATACATTTTAAAACCTCTAACATCTGAAAATTAAGAGTTTTGCAGATTTAAGAATGTTTAATTTTAACAAAATGTCTAAAAACCTCAAATCATCCTTTGAAATTTTTTGTAAGTACACCATCCATCTCTTATTGTTTAGATGTGAAATCAAAGTTCAGACTTTAAACCTATTAAAAAACAGACAACCCTTAATAGAACGAAGTTAAAGAAAATAACCATTCTCAAAACAAAATACTTAGAGCATCTCCAACAACATTGCAAAAATAGATAAATTTTGTTTTTTCTTCCTAAATTGCTCCAACAGCATTGCTAAAATAGAAAAAATAGATTTTTTCTTCCAAAATTGCTCCAACAACATTGTTAAACCATTTGCTAAAATAGAAAATTTTGAAGTTTTATTTAAATATAGAGATTTTATTTAAATGGTGAGAGAGAACCATTATTTTAATGTATTCCACCAATTACATAATTTATTGTGTAAAAGCTTTTAAAAACTTTATTGGAATAGTAAATATAATGATTATTTCAATAATATAAATAATGATAAATTCTGTAAAATAGCAAACCTATTGAAAATCAAAAATTAAAGTTTTAGAGATTTTGGTCGTCTATTAATTATTTTTGAAAGCAACGCTACTGGAGATTCTCTTGCTATGATGACTTTTTATGTACCTATTGAAACAAATAGACCATTTCTAGATATTTGGCCAAACCATATGGACCAAAAATGAAATTTACTTCAATATTTAAAAAAACGTAACTAAATAATGGAAAATAGATTTGACATTTTCAAAATTTGTTTTGGCATACAAGTAAACCCAAAAAATACTTTTAAGAGAATATTGATCTTGTCTCGTTTTCCGTACGGTACATGGTTATTTTTCTTCTTCTCACACATGCAGTTTTGACACATTCCTTCCTAGCTGCATCTATCATCACATGTAATATTCAAAGGCATTTGGTTAATCAAATAAATACAAAATCATTTCTACTTAAATTTCATGTCTTTTTCTTGCATTAATTATATATCAACTATTTTAATGCAACATTAGTTTATTTATATATGAGTACATGACTTATTTTTAATTAAAATAATTATGTGTCAGGTGTTGATAGATGAATAAGAAGCTAATTAACAAACATGGAGTTTTAAGATAGATGATTCTAATTATTGGTTGATAACTTGAACTTGATAAAAAAAACATAATATGAATGCAAGAAATTAGAATGAGAATGTTGACTCACGATTTGGGTGTTGATAGATTGAATAAGAAGATAACAAACATGGAGATTTAAGATAGATGATTCGAATTATTGGTAGATAATTTGAACTTGATAAAAAAATGCATAATATGAACGCAAGAAATTAGAATGAGAATGTTGACTCACGATTCGGGTGTTGATAGATGAATAAGAAGATAACAAACATGGAGTTTAAGATAGATGATTCGTATTATTGGTTGATAATTTAAATTTGATAAAAAAACATAATATGAACGCAGAAAATTAGAATGAGAATGTTGAGTCACGATTGAAAGACTCGGTATTAAGTAATTACTTGATATCAACATTATTGATTCTCATTTCACGTGGCATATAACCTTGAATATTGACATTAAGGAGGAATTTTGTTTTTGTTTTTGTTTTTGTTTTTGTCCTTATTTGATATTAAAAGAGATTTATTGGTTATGAAAAATGAGAGACTTGGATTATGGCTCAGAAATACCGAAAGTGTCACATAAATCAAATAAAAGTGTGGATGATGATTAGAAGGATATTTGTTAAAGGTTATCGTATGAAACCTTATTACTATGTCCTCTAGTAATCATTGATGAAGGACAATTTTAAATAATATGATCATCACATTTATTTAAGGATACTTAAACATGCTAATAAAGAACAAAAAAATGTTTAATATAAATAATCATATCCGATATGCCATAACATTTAACAATAAAAGAACATAAGTGTTTTAATGTTCCAAAAATTAAAGGTTACTAGACTTACTTAAGAGACTAAATTATTACTAAACCTCAAGCCTCTGTGCATATAGATGCATGTGTTGTGTATTAGGTTTCATACGATAACTAAGACCCTCTATACCCCAACACGAGCCACTAAACTACCATTATTGCCTAATAGGATATTTTATGACTTATTAACTCCCAGTAGTGCTATATGTGATTGATTACGTGTTTGTGTGCAGGTATGTATTACTTATATGCATTTGGTGTGTAATTCAGTAATTGGTCCGATAAGACAATTAAGATCCACTATAACCTAATACGAACCACAAAACCACCATAAAACCTACTAAAGCGCGACTTGACAAGAATAAATTTTCATGAAATGGATATGCAAAAAAAGATAAAGAAACGAAAATTTTAATAAAAAGTTGCCACAAAGATCTAAAAAAACTCTAAAATGAAATCATCTTTTGAAATTTTCGGTAGACAACCCTATTAGTCACTACTAGAAATCTGGGCATTAGTGGCGACGCCAATAGTGGCGACGAGGGCAATAGCAGCGACATTTCGAAAACACGCGAGTTGTCGCTGCTATTGCCCTTGTCGCTGCTAATGGTGTCGTTGCTATTACCAAAAAAAAACCCGCCCAAATTTCCCTCTTATGTGTCGCCGCTATTGATGATGTCGCCGCTATTGGTGTCGCCGCTATTAGTTGGCGTCGTTGCTAATGCCCTAGTCGCGGCTATTGATGTCGCTGCTATTGACCGAAAAAAAAACCCGCGTTGTCTTCCCTCCCAGGTGTCGCTGCTAATACTGATTGTCGCCACTATTGCTCCCCCCCGCGTCGCCACTATTGCTTGTAAAAAAATAAATACGGCTTAAGAGAACAAACTTAGGGTTTCAGCGCAAACACACCATAGCTCCCCCCCCACGCTGCTGCGGCCTTCGACCACCAGAAAACCACCACCGTCGACGGCTGCTGTCGCCGACGACGGCGTCAAGACCACAACCGCCGGCTGCTGTCGCCGACGGGTTGAACACCACCACAACCAGCTGCCGCTTTCGCCGAGGACGTGAACCCCAGCACCACCGGCTTCTTCCGGCGACGACGGAACCCCACAACCACCTGCTTTTGTCGCCGACGACGTGAACCACTCACCACCACTCGATCTGTTGCTTCTCGTTCACTCGACTCATCCTCCTTTGCTAAATCCACGGGAAATCCCCAAATTTCTGCTTCATCTCGACGCCTTTCAAGGTTTGTTCTTTCGAAAATTGCAACCTAATTTCATTGAATTAAGCTGAATCAGGAATCGATTGTATGAAATCGATTCCTCTGCTGTTTGTTTTAGTTTCATTGAATTTCTTTTGCTGCTTGTTTTAGTTTCAATTATACAATGTTATATAATGAAATCGATTCCTCTGCTTGTTTTGCTGCAATGAAATCGACTGAATTTGCATTAGGAATCACTTGGAAAAAAAGTTATTTGTGATCTTATTGGCTTGCTTTAGTTAGGATCCAGATTTTTTGTAGTGACACATAGCCTAAAGATTTAGAAACCTAGTGTTGCGGATGCTCTAACGTAGCTAGAAAAAGGTATAAAAGATAGCTTTGGCAGACCTTATTATATATGACCTGAAAGTTACAAATTGAGCTTGGAAAATGAGGAAATTTTGTGTCTCCTAAACTAAAACCATATATATATGGTCTTAAGACATTTGCAATATGTGGCAACATATGTATGTAGGATAATGATTCAAATGGGAAACAGTTGAAAAAAACCAATAAACATTCTGATCAGGGCTAGTTAGAAATCCGTTGAAAATTTCAATGGGTGAACTTTTAAAATTTAAATTTAAAATAAAAAATAACAATTCTTAGAGTAACCATATTTGATAACGTAATTATCAGAAAAATTTATGACATTTTTAAAAAATTAACTTTTTAAAGGTTTAAGTAATGCGATTAACTTTGTTCTCATAAGCTTGTTTGTTTCATAAACTCAAACCTTTAAATTCGTGAGAGGTTCGTACGAATTCAAGTAGAAATTTCGCTTAATCCAAAATTCAAAATTGAAAAGTAAAAGTCAACTACTTTCACATCAAGTGATTATAAGGAAGAAGCAATTCTTTTGTTGAAGTTCCATGTAATTAACCTTTGTTTTCCTTGTAATAGTTGAAGGTTGGACTTAAAAGCATTTGAGATATGTTATGTTTGACTTTAAAGTCAACTTTATTATATTGGTTCTTAATTGAAAACGACAATAGTTATATGTTTTTGACTTTTGATTATAAATATTTAGTAGCATTCAACTATGGAATTTGTCTATGGAGTTTTTAGTGAAATGAATAACCACAAAGAAAATTGAATATTATAGCCAGATAAAAGAAACATGACATTCACATAATCTACTCTACAAGTCTAATGCTCTTCCCAACCAAGACAAGTAGGTCTGCAGAATGTCGTTCAGCCAGTGGTGAGTCCCAAGAATTTTTTTAGTGAGGTCACCTTTTAAGTAGGGTAAATGTCGTAAAGTTGGTTGATATATTTTAAGGGCGAGATACATATGTATCAGGAGTTTTTTTGGTCATTTTCAAGAAATTTTTCAGTTTCTTTTTTGTCGATTTGAGAAACTTTTCGGTTTTTTAATTGATTTTGAAAGTAATTTTTGATTGTGGGTGAAGTGAGAAGAACTACAATAATTAACATCATATATAATTAACTAAATAACATGCGAGTCGAGTTAAGGTCATTAAGTTGGTAAGAAACACACCCTATTGAGTTATTGTTAAATTAATAATAGATCTAGTAAACTTCCATTTTGGTCTATGTGGTTTACTGAAAATCTTGATTTTAGTCCATTGAGTTGTTTTTAAACTGATTTGTCATAGTAATTTGCATATTTTCTTGTTTTAACTAGGGTGTAAACGAGCCGAGCCGAGCTCAAGCCCGACTAAGCTCAAGCTCGGCTCGTTTAAAAATCATAAAGCTCGAGCTCGGCTCGTTTCGTACCTTATGTACCAAGCTCGAGCTCGGCTCATCAAACTTTTAAAAGGCTCAAGCTCGGCTCGGGCTCGCCTCGTTATTAAACAAGCTAGGCCCAGCTTAAGTACAACTTGTTATATGAAAAGCTCGAGCTCGTTCAAGCTCATTAAAGCTCAAATCATATCATAAATTAAACTAACCAAACATGTGATGCACCCACTTTCATAAGGTACTCCAAATTATCAAGCTACACTCAAGCCAAAGGATAAGCAAAAAAAGATTGCTTACTACAAGGCGAGGTAGGTAAAGAAAAGTTGAAGGATGGGATTATATAGGCAAACATAATGCAAGGGAGTGTATATCCCCATCGATGTGGGATAGAATCACACAAAGGAAATCAGCTATTTTGAGAAGTAAATAGGAAAACATGTGGCTATTCCTAGTCCCACATCGATAGTTTTTACAAAAAAAAGGCACTTTAAGTAATTATACAAAAGAATTGGTAGGATGTACAATTCTTTTGGTTAGCTTAAGGCTACAAACCAAAATATGTTTTCTATAAGTTTTCGTAATTTAATATTAATATTTACCATTAATTTTTATATTTATATTATATAAGACAGGCTCGTTTAGGCTTGTTTAGGCTCGCGAGCTTAATAAACAAGGCTCGAGCTCGAGCTCGTTTATTAAACGAGCCTAAAGAAAGGCTTGAGCTCGGCTCGAGCTCGTTTAATTCGAGCTCGAGTCGAGCTTTTAACGAGTCGATCTCGAGTAGCTCACGAACAGCTCGGCTCACTTACACCCCTAGTTTTAATTGGTCTACTAAAGATGCTAACTTCCCCCCATTATATGTAGGGCAACTTGGTCTTTAAATACTTCGAAACCTCAATAGTTTTACATATATACTATTGCAATGCGATGCACATCGATTCTAAAGTAGATATTTCAAAACCTCAATTTTGTTTCTTTTTAACTTTTTTTATCCATGTCAATTATATTTTTATAGTTTCCTATGGTTTTGAATACGTAAAATCATGGTAACATGGTTTATTGAACGAAGTTTTGGAAAAAATAAGTCTAGTAATTAGAATTCTTTAAGAGTTGTTTTTTCGGCCATAAAAAACTCTATAATTCAAAAGTATTCTATTTATATGACATGAACAAACACAAACCAAATAAAAAAGCTAGCAAATTGCACTCAATATTTTAGATACTTAGGAGTACGTGTTTGGTACAATTAAAATAGTTGAACATTAATAGGCCCCTAGAGTGCTACCCATCACGCTTCTAAAATTAATTGTATCAACTTGATGGCCTGTGATTAATAAGAATAGTATATACATGTAGATACACATATTCTAAAGCATTGTTACATATGTATATACAATCCAACTATGTAATTTTGTAAAAAGGGTTTATGATCAAGTGTGCTAAAGTTTGACTATAGCAATAGCATGAGTTGGAGAATAACGCAGTAGCATCCTTTATAACAAAATAAGGATCTTGGAGTTGAAGAATAACAACTTCATTTTTAGGTGTAAAAACCAAAAAAATCCTTAGAGATGGATCATAGGAACAAAATGCTATTTAAGCATCAATGTCACCATAACCACACCATCTTAAGCTCAGAAGTTGACAACCACATCAACGGATCATCACAGTAGCAATGGACAACCAACATATCAAAGCAGCTTCAAATACTATAATATCTATCCCATCAGCAACATATGCAGCAAAAAACAACACTTTAAAACATATTCAAACAATGTTGGTCTAATCACAATAAAAACAAAGGACAACTTCAAAAAGTCATCACCCTTGAAAGATAGACACATTTTTAAAGCCAAAATTGCTAATTATAACTTTAAATACAAAAATAGCAAAGATCGATATACTAAAGGATGGAATTTCATTAATATTATTCAAAACTTTTAGGATCGAATGCGCTACCACTAGGACAAAAGGAATTCCTTGAGTAGCCTAGCTGCTCTACGTTTCAATTTAGAAAGATGCTGGATCCCAAACCCAACAATCCCCCGATCACTTACAAGCACTTCCCATAAGTCAATGGCGCAAACTATGCCTTTGGCATTCCAAATGCACTCCATGGGATTTGAACCCATGACCACAACTTTGATACCAATTCTTAGGATCGAAGGCGCTACCACTAGGACAAAAGGAGTTGCATTGTTCGCACTGCAAGTGGTAAAGTGCTCTTAGTTGGATCTTGACCAAGCAATCTTTGTTCATGGTCCAATAGACTACCATGGAATTCGTCTATGGTCATAATGTCAAGATCGTTGGATTCCTCGATTAAGCACACTACATAGTTGAATTTTGGTGTAAGTGAACGTAGTATCTTCGACACTACATTCATAGGCATTACATTGTTACCATTCATCTTCATCTAGTTAACCTCCATTAAGGTTCTAGCAAGGTTAGAGTCCACCTTCTCTCCCTCCTTTATAAACAAGAGCTTGTATTCTCTATGTACAATACAGCTTGTAGTTAGGCTCTTTTCACTTATGTAGAGCCCTCTTTTTCTGCCTCATCAAGAATTAGATTCCCTTCGTTGTGTTTGTCCAAAACTATTTCCAGAATTTCCTTGTTAATTGCTTGAAAAAGGTCTCGTCATCTTACTGGGGCTCGATATCTTACCGTGGCTAATCATCTTGTGTTTCATTGCTCTTTTGCACCTTCTTTCGTCACAAATCAGAACTCCTTGAAGGGTGGCTGTGGATTGTGGTACCACTTTGTTGAACCTCACATATAAAAGAATTAAATATCGTAATTTGAAAGCTAAAATGGATGCTATATTGAATAATTAGAGCTACTTTTTATAGGCTTACAAAAACAATAAGAAGAAAAACTAACCTTCAAGGATTTATGACATCAAATGGAATAAAGGATAAGCAAAAAGATTGAATAAAAAAAATCATATGACATCAACGTTACTAAACCTTCAAGGATTTATTCAGTGCCTCCAACAATCATGACGATATTCATGAAAAGTGACAAGCCACAACTTACAACAAGAAATGCATACGTGTATGATATAAATATCGAAAATGTCATTAAAATCTTGTCTCTTTGTGCATTCACTTTACACTTGGCATAATCTTAGTAACACCAAGAAGATATTAAATAACAAAATTCCTTATTTTGGTAGTAACTTAATTAATTATCTGGTACAATCCGACCTTTTTGAAGTTTAAAGACTGACACCTCATCAAATGTGAGAGGTGTGTATCATTTTTACCTTATACAAATATAGAAAGAGGTTCAAACGATAACACATTTATTTTAAGAAAATGCAGAAACACCCTTATCATATGTGATAATACACATGAGGAGACTTGTTGGTGTGCAAACGATGTAACTTGCGACTTAGGACGCACCTAAGATCGTATGCATCTCTAATTTGATGTCATATGCGATGGATTATAGTATCACATCAACGACACCTTAATATGTGACAATATGTGAGAGAACCTAGTAATGTAAAGGTGACTTGGCTAGCAACATAGCTCGCAAAATGTTATCCAAGTATCTGATTTTGTATCATATGTGTATATGATCATATGTAGTATGACATGTGCTAGACTATACTAGAGGATGTTCTCGCATGCTCGTATAATAAAGTTGTTCTCGCTTGAACAATTCCCTATATATATATGATATGAACAAGATACTGAATATACAAAATATTTTAGAGTATTAAGTTATTAAATTTTATAAAAGACATTTCAATAAATAAATAAAAATGGAAAGAAGCTTCTATTTACAAATAGCTTTTCCCATTTGGTTATATATTCATGATTTATGTTGATTACTATAATAATATTACATACAGCCATTACAATCATATAATACTAAAAATATAAAATCTTGATCAACACATAATTTTGTTAGAACGTGTAATTGAGAAAAGTTGAATAGTAGTTTTATGTAGACAAATTCAAAGTTATGTGAATGTTGAAAGGTCGTATATTGGAATTTTATTTCTTTGGAACTAAGAACCATGAGTATCCCACAAGAAACATAGAGAAATATCATTAAGCTGACTTCTATCGACTTTTAACTCTAACTATATATCATTTGACTACCAAAGTCAACTTATCACGTGTATGATTGAAGATCATTTCAATTTCAATGTCAATAGATGACAAAGAAAAAAATAAACTACAAGTTTGGTCCTTGTATTTTGTATGTAACCACAAGTCATTATATGGGCGGGCCGGGGTTTGGTTCGATAAAAATGTAATACAGTTAAAATGTTAAAGGCTATGTTTATTTGTAGAAAATTTTTTTATTTTCATAAAAAACGTTTTTAGAAAATGGAGTTGAGTTTTCGTTTTCAGTTTTCTATGAAAATTTTAGAAAACTCGTTTACTTGAAATAATGGAGTTTTCATTTTCCATTTTTAGAAAACTAGAAAACCCGTTTAGTTGTGCATTTTTCATCCCTTTTCATATTCCATTTTCCATTTTTTTAAATATTCCACCGGTGGCCTCGGCGGTGGTCGTGGTGGCGGTGGCTGTGGTGGTTGTGGTGGCCGCAGTGGTCGTGGCGGTGGTGGCCTCGACGGTGGCAGTGGTGGTCGTGGCGGCGATGGCGATGGCCGTGGTGGTTGCGGTGGCCGCAGGGGTCGTGGCAGTGGTCGCGACGGCGGTGGCGGTGGCCTCGGCGATGGCGGTGATAACAATGGCGGTGGCGGCGGTGGTGGTGGCGGTAGTGGTGACGGTGGTCGTGGCGACGGCAGCGGTGGCGGTGGTCACAACGGCGGGGGTGAAGGTGGTGGCGGCGTGGGTGGTAGTTGAGGTGGTGGTGACGGTGGTCGTGGCGATGGCAGCGGTGGCCGGCGAATGAGAAGGGGACAGTGGCTGCGGCGGCGATGGTGGTCACTGTGATAAGAAGGAAACGGTGGTCGCGATGGCGGTGGCAGAGGTGGCGGTAGTGGCGGCGGCGTAGACGACGGTGGTGGCGGTTGCTGGCAAGAGAAAGGGACGGTAATTGAAAATGAAAATGAAAATTGAAAATGAGAATTGAAAAACTTAAGATTACATATAAGGAAGAAGCTCTATGACAAAAAAAAAACATATAAGGAAGAAGCTCTATGACAAAAGTATCAAATGTGTGATGTTTGGTTTAACAGAAGTATCGAAGGCTTACGAGTTTTACAACCTTGCAAAAAACAAAATCATCATCATTAAAGATGATTTTCTAAAAACTGAAAATAAAAACCCAACTCCATTTTATACAAACGTTTTCTAGAAAAATGAAAACAGTTTTTCAAAATCAAGCACACCCTTAATTCTTTTCTTGTATAGTAGAGTATTCTCTTGCAAATATTGTATATTTCATATCAACCAAGATGAAGTTGATAGCCTAGGTTCGAATCCCAATGTATGCATTTTGTGATCAGGTTTAGTCTCAGACGGTCGAATTTTCAGTTCTAAATTGCCAATGATGTAGTCTAGGCAAAGCCTAAATTAACCTTATAAAAGAAAGATGAAGTTGATAGGGAATTTTCCCTACTTTCCTATCATTTTCTTATTTTTGTCCAAAAATGACGTTATTGTTCCATATAGTTGATTTTTACCTAACTTTCTAGAGGGGACCATATAACACATTTTAATCTATCGCTAGCCTATTAGTAGTCACTTTTGAGGGGGCCACTAATTCCAACAAAACAAGAAGCATTGGAGTTTTAAACATATCCATTCATCGTTTATAATTATTTCCAACGGATACATTCCCAATTAACACAAAAAAGATTAACAAAATTTTACAATTAATAGATACAAAAATCAACAAATAACAAAGGATTGCAATATTTTATTCATTATTTAAAGATATTACATGAAAAGCAAAGAGGAAAAAAAAACTGCATCTTGCAGTCTATATTAACGAACATCACAAATTTGAATTAAAGAATAGAATTTAAATTAAAAAAAATGTAATAAATTCATAACAAGACTTTGAATTTTGAATTTAAAAAAAAAAACATTTTCATGTTAAAACTAATATTAGTTTTATTTACCATGTCTGCGAATTAATTAAGTTGGACAATTAACTTTTGCTGCTCTTCTTCTTCTTCTTCCACCTCTATTAAGTTCTCAATAATGGCTTCGGTGGCAGTCATCAAAAATTCCGGCCAATTCCTGCAGATATCCAATAACGCATTAGTGTATAGATAATAATTAATATACATAAAAATTTACAACACATGTGATAACACGACCGGTTTATAATACATTGTGAATTTGGCATACATATATATATAAGTGTATAAGCCTGTTTGCATTTAAGTTAATCCTGTGTCATACATAGATGCATGTGTGTTTATGCAAATGTGAGGACACTTGATAGCGTGCCACGTTCACATATGCAGTTTGAATAATCATGTATTATGCATACTGCATAATACAGCACTCAGTATTATGCAAACTGCATAACACACAGTTGCATAACCCTGTGTGCTGTATGTTGTAGTATGCATAATACATGATTATTCAAACTGCATATGCCAACGTGGCGCTCTCAGCTGTCCTCACGTTCGCAATAAAAATTCAATTTGCAGCCGAACTTTCGCGTATATATATATATATATAGTCGGTTTCATTTGTTAACCATGAAAAGAGTATGAACTTGTGAACCATGAAGTGATGCATGCTCTAATGTAGATATGTATGTATGATTTCATTTGTGCATATTTCATGCAATGTATATGCCCATAACATGAAAAATTTATGAAGCTTACTAAACTTCACCTTGAGTTTTATTCATTATAGTTTAAAATTAAAAACTACGATTATTAAGATATGAAACGTTAAAGGTCGTATAGTTGGTGTATATTATATCTATAGTGAAACTATAATGTATGTTTTGTACTTACCCGTCCGATGAATCGAAAGTTAGGCCAACGGTGTACTTAGCCTCGTTAAGAGCCGATTGAAACCTATCTAACTCGTGTTTTGGAGACCTCCAGTGGTTCTTAACAATAAGCTCCGAAGGTTTAACATCACAAAAAACCGGTATAACCTTCTTCTTAGCCTCCATCATACGAGCCAATTCATGCAAGCAAAAATATGATTTACAATATTGGGGTGAAAAAACCGCAACTCCAACTTTACAACCACTTATCGCAGTGTCGATTTTTTCAAACAATTTGTCCCCCGGTTTCATATTCTTGTTGTCCAAAAAAGGCCTTAACTGTAGCCTCTTGAGATGACCATACAAAAGTCCGGCCACATTCTTCTTTGTGTCGATCCCACGGTGGTTGATGAAAACATCGCACGGTGGTTGTTGCCACGTGACATTGGGGCAGTTGGCGGTTTTTGGTAGTGAAGGAGATTTCGGTACAAATTCTTGGTTGAGGAAATAGAACGTTGCATGGAGGAATGAAATTGAAAAGGAGAGTTTGTAGTTTGTTTTTATGGAGAGTTGTGTGTACGGAATTTGTGAATTTATTGTGGGGTTTTAATTTCAAGTAGTTTCTGATATGGGGATCTTTAATTTGGTATTTATAGATTGAAGTGTTTAAATGTTTAATTACACAATCTTGAATCTTGAATTTTCTACGACGAAGTCCATAGAAAATTATAGCATTTAGAGTATGAGAGTTTGAATGTTTTGACCCCTTTTGGTATTTAAATAATGGGTTTTAAAAACCTTCAAATACGCTTCATATAATAAAATTTTAATTGGTAACATGAAATAATAAATATAACTTTATAATTAATGAAATATTTTTTAGACATTATTAAGTTATTTTAGAAACTGGAATATTTCATTTCTTTTTTAATGGAATATTTCATTTCTAGCAATAGTTTAGTTTACGTTTAACTATTTGCTAGTTAACATCATCTTAATAATTTGGAAATGATATCACTATAATAATACAAATTTTATAAAATGTTTGAAAATATTTTAAATATTTTAATAAACTGCTTTATAAAACTAGGTGTATAAAATTAATGAATAGTATTTTTTATGTAAAAACGTTGCAATTGTTGAAAGATAAATGTGTCATCGTACAAAAAGATATAAAGATACTGATAAAACTAGAGTTAAATATAGAGATCGAATAAAGATAAAAATGTTAGAGTTATCATGGTCAATGGTGAATCTAGAACACAAAACCACGTGATTCCCTAATTAAGTTTAGCCAGAAAAAAATAAAAAGTATCAACAATACTTTATCGGGTCGGATCATTAAAATTAAAAATAAACATTAAAGTCATGTTTTTTTTTTGGCATTTGGGCCAGGCTTTAAATAATTAGTGTTAAACAAAAAGACTGGGTCAGACTTAAAATTGATGGGCCTCAAACAAAAAGGTTTAAAAAATAATAATAATTGATGGGCCTTAAACAAAAAGGTTTAAAAAAAATAATAATAAAGTGTACATAGAGAATCAAACTTGCGATCTCCAATACATAACATGGGGTGTTTTCCAACACGCCACCAGATTCTTTGTTTCTCTTATGTTGCAAAATAATATTTTAAGGTATCTCCTCTAAATCTTTTAAGATAGGTCCCCAAGAAAATTCTATACAACTTCTAATAGAAACGGAAAAATTAGGTAAGTCCTACCATAAAGGTAAATTCGCCCTTGATCATGGTTGTCTTTTTTAGGGGTGGCAATTGGCGGGTTGGAGGGTCAGAAACCTCAACCCTGACACGATCCATTTAGCTAATCGTGTCGAGTTCTTCAACCCTAACTCGTGAAGGGTCGTGTCGTGGGTCGTGTCATGGGTTGGTAGGTTGGCTAGTTGGTGGGTCATAAATGGGTTGACGGGTCATAAACGGATTGATGGGTCATAAACAGATTGATGAGTCAAAGTTCATACTTCATACATTTCAAATAAAAAGAAAGTCCAAATACAATTAGGTTCAAAAGCAACTAAATACAACCAAGTTCCAAGTTCAAATAAAACAAGTTTAAAGTTCAAAATACAAATAAACTTAGAGTTTGTTATAATTCGTAGCCTCCATTTTGTCTTCATGAATGTTTATATCCATTATGTTTTGAGCTAGTTATTGAACATCAACACCCGATTGAACGAAGACGAACTAGGGTTATTGATTTTTTTAGTTTTTGTTATTATATAAAAAATATATATAAAATAATTAATTTAAATATAAACGGGTTCGCGGGTCAACCCACCAACCAAATGGGTCAACCTGTGAAATTTGGTAGGTTGGCGGTTCAACCCTCTCTATTTAGTACTCGAGGTCTACCAGCTCTCTCACTTTTTAATTTAATACAACACACCACACACATAACAACGGTTGGGGATGGTGTGGGAAAACTGCCGCAGCCCGAGCCCGCCCAGTCCACCGATGACATAGCCGAGTCCGCCAGCCCGTCGAGCCCAACCATCCGATACGCATAGCTTAATAGATAATAAATATAGAATAAACATTCAACAATGTAAATTATAAAAGATATGATCTTATTTATGACCGAGGAGTTTGATTAATATGTCCTCGATTTGACATATAATTTATGTTTGTTGCATTGTATATATGGATATATAAATACAAGACAACATTAACATTATCCATTGTATATATGGATACACAAATAGAAGATAAAATTGTAGATAATTATATTCGGTAACCATAAAGTAGCTTATAAGCTATTTTATTTTTTATGTATATTTTTGGATGAACAAAAAGTAGATTATAAGCTAGTTTTTTTATAAGCTATTTAGGGGTAGCCTTATGAAGCTTTATATATATATATATATATATATATTAATTGTATTCTTATTAATATTAATTATTGTATCCTAATATACCCTTTTTGGTCATAAACTAGTTTATCAGCTACTAAATAGTTTATCAGTCAACAACTTATTTATCAATTAGTTTACCAAACATAGCCTAAATTAATTTTAGTGGTCTATTTTATGACATAAACTTTTATAAATGATACCTTTAAGTATCATTGAGGATATATAAAATAAAGTTCATCAGTATAAGCTAGTGAATATGAGGCCATCCACTGTGGCCATCGGGTACCCCATTGGGTACGTCTAAGCCGTCGGCTTCAAGGAGTGAACACCACCGCGCCTGTGGTCGGGTAGGTGAGCTTCGGTTTCACAATGCCGAAGGCTTCCACCCCCACCCCCCACACCCCACTTTTCTCTCTTCTTTGTCTCTATCTCTCTCTTCTTTCTCTCTCTTCATTTATTATTTTTTTATTTAACTTTTAATTAAATGATTTTGGGTTGATAGTGGATGGGATTGGGTTGTTTTAGGTAAAATAGTGGAAAGCTGATGTGATAGTTGAAACCATTGGGTAGTAGTGGGTCGACAGCGGATGGCCTGAAGATTAAAAAATAAATATTGTGGTTTTTTTTACGGCAAATAAATATTGTGGTTGATGAAGATAATTGAAGGTTCATGTCTTTTTTTTTTTTTGTTAATAATCAATTGTGATGTTTTAGCCTTTAAATTAAAAAGATTCAACTTATCAAATAGTTTTAAAGTATTCTCACATAAGTCTTATTCATACCTTATAAGAAAAAAAAGTTTATTAGTGTTATTGACTTGTTCAAATATAGTTTTGGGATACAAGCAAAGGGCACATAAAACCAAAAATACTTAAAACTCAGTAAATTTTGAATAAAAGTTAAATCATTGAATCATTAAAAAATTAACATACGCTAGTTTTCTTTTTCCAAAATGATCTCTCTTGATTAAAAATTTTAAAGCTTTATTTATGCATTTTCACACTACAAAAAAATTCAGTATTACCGACGGCCATTAACGACTCGTAAAAGCAGTCGAAATTTCCGACTGTTTTTTGATGATTTACCAATTGTTCTTTATTATTTTATTATTTTATTTCTTTTTTATTAAGTCGCTGGAAAATCGTCGAAAAAACGGTCGGAAAAATCGTCTGTAACCCGTCGGAAAGTAGTCGGTAAATGAAACAGTCGGAAAACAGTCAGTAAAAGTCGTCGGAGAGCAGTCGGTAAACGAAGCAGTCGGAAAACAGTTGGTAAAAGTCGTCGGAAAAACCGACAGGTAATTTTACTGACCAGGTTTTTAGCGACGATCGTTTCGTCGGAAAACAGTCAGTAAAGACGGATTCCGACTATTTTCACTGTTTCAGCGGTCGGTAATACCCTTTTTTATAGTAGTGTCAGTGTTCCACTGGCCTACATGATTCACAACAAATCTAACACAAACACACACGTGTAAACTTATGGTTACATACGTAAATCAATGAAAAATCTTTTGTGGAGTTATTTAATATGATAAAAAGACTTAGGTTCACGCGAGACCAAGTTGTTTCCGTGAGACCACGTGAGACCATGACCTAATGTATGAAACTTTACAACAATACACCGTGAAGGTAAATAAAACTCGAATACTCATACCTAAAAAACAATTTTAAGGTAAAAAAATATCCAAAACAAGGTAAAAAACGAAACTTTTACAGCCAAATGCTGTGAGGGTAACAAATAAATAATGCGAACCTTCACAGTAGAAATGCTGTGAAGGTATAAAAAAATTGAACTTTGACATCAAAAACACCGTGAATGTAACATTTACATTATTTTTACTATAAATGGTCAATTTTTTTTACCTTCACAAATGTTTTGATGTGAAATTTCATGTAAAATATGTTGGTCTCACCGGTCCCATGGATACAGGTTAATCTCACGTGAACTTAACCCATGATGAAAATGTTTCATATACTAAATTTTTGGAGAAAATTGTTTCATATGAAGGTATTTTAACATAGAAATGAAGAAAGTTCTACAAGAAAAAGGAAAAAGTTTCATATGAATAATATATATATATATATATATATATAGGGGTGGGTTCAATTGCAAACCACTTTTTCATTGTGAACGTGAGGACAAACGAGAGCGCGCCACGTGTCACTCTGAATTTCGGCGACTTAGTGTTATTCAAACTGAATAACGCTATATTCAGACTGAATATAGCGTTATTCAGTCTGAATAACACTAAGTCGCCGAAATTCAGAGTGACACGCGCGACTTGTAACCAAAAAGCCCGCGACCTAGTGTTATTCAGTCTGAATAACACTATTATTCAGTGTTATTCAGACTGAATAACACTAGGTCGCGGGAAAAGTCGCACGTCTCATAAAATTTGTTGCCACGTGTCGCGCTCTGGGTTGTCCTCACGTTCACAATGAAAAAGTGGTTTGTATTTGAACTTTCACCTATATATATATATATATAAATATAAATATAAAAGGGAGTGATCATTTGCAATAAATTAAATCTAAAGTCTAACGAGATAACACATATGTAAATTAATTAACCTTTAAAGTTGATTGAAATCAACAAATTAATCTGCATTTTTTTAACCCAATTCAATTCTAAAATAAATAACCCTAAAATCTACAAAGTTAACACCACAAAATAATATTTTTTTTACCGCAAGAAAATAATTTATTGAAATGAACTAGTGAGACGCTAGAATTTTACAAGAGACAACAGCGTTCAGAAGATTACAACACCAGTTATCCCAATTGAGGGATTTACCAAACTTTGATCTACCTGCTAACAATTTCGTTAGAATGTTATCGTGTTATTTGTAATTGAAGTGAAATTGATGTGAATTTGCACTTGCAGAAACAAAAAAAAATCCCGTTCATAAGATGTATGATTTCGCTAACTGATTGAATAAATAGAAAATCAATCAATGAAATACCTTAAAAGTTTTCCATTTTGATGTAGGGTTGAAATTAATAGTATTGGTGCTTCTACTAATCCAAAGGAACTGTAATTGGACTTAAATTTTATTAGTGCTTGTATGAACTTCAGAAAGTCTTAGAGTGAAGGGAGGCCCATTTTGTAAACATTTTATTTATTTATTTGGGAGAAAAACGTAGGTTTTAATAAGTTATGAGTTGTTCGGTTTGTTTTCCATTAAAACCTATATCGATATCAAATAAACTACTGTTTGAATTGGTAAAGTTGTTTGTATGATGTAAGATTATTGTTTTGTTATTGTGTTGAATAAACAGTCTCAGAAATAACTATTTTACCGCTGGTCTGTATTTTTATTAGAATTCGTTTAATAAAAAAATGTTTGAATAAATGAATTTTAATGATAAAAACTATGTTAATGTTTTTAAAATGAAAAAAAAAACTTGCTCTAAGATAATAATACAAGTGCAATGTTATAACCAAAACAAAATAAGTACTTATAATTAAAAATACTTATAATAATACTATTGCATCAAACATGAAACTTCAAGTTTTTGTTTTGTCTTTTTCTATCAATTTTTGTGTACCAAATACGCCCTTGGACAACTTCAAGTCAAGAAACTGACTATTTTATTTATATCGAAAAAGTACCGATTATATTTCCACTGGTCCATGCACTCCCTAATAGGCAAACAAACTGCAAGCCATATCCATAACCAGAATTCTTTTCATATGGCAAGCAAGAAAAATGTACATCAAACTCTTACTCTCGTATTTGGATCAATCCTTGATTAGCTGATTTTTCTGTATTTATATCTGTATTGGCATAATGTGCTTGAAGTTGGGGATACCGGCAATGGAACAATGTATTTTCTCTACAAATTTTTAGCAAAGTTTAAAAAGAAGTCTATTTAAGCTCTCAAATATCAAATTCCAAAATCACGACCCATCATAGCTTTGGAACTCATTTTCTTGGTTGAACTAAAAACCAAACCAAGAGATAATTTTTGAACTATGGACGAAGGTAGTATTACATTTTAAAATAAACCCTCGTATCTTTGTTGTTGATTGAATTGAAATGGGTTCTAAAATTTCTAAATTATCAATCAAATAACCTTAATATCATGCGACGAATCATCAAGATAAGCTAGATAAACCTAACTTATCAAGAAGATATAATAACCCACAAGGAAAAAACAAAAAAAAATGTAAACCAGACCTAACAAAGAACAACCAAAGACGCTAGGCATACTTGAGTAATAACAAATTGAATAAGTGTAATAACTGCGCTTACAATTTTAAATTTTTATAAAGATTGAGAGATAAGTGTAATTTGCTTGTTCTCAGGAACTCGTGACTAAATAATAAGGAATTGTTGAATTAAGATCAAAACCCTCAATCCTTACCCATTTGGAACAAAACATATTTTGAAAGGAAGTAGTAGTAGGTTAGGGATTGAGGGAAATTGGAAGTAAAGCTAGTGAAATTGAATATTGGCAATCATCTAGTTTAGGGTGTTTGATCACCAAGGTAATCATCAACCTCCATTTCTCCACATATTTCATCTCCAATGTAAGAATTGGGGTTTTAATGGTGGACTTCACCTTCTTTATTATAATTAGATTAATTGGAATCCTTGATGAAATGGTATGTTATTGGTCCTTAATGGGAAAAAACATTTTTCTCAAAATGAAACCCACCATTTTCTTGCTTTGCATTAATCTTTCAAGGGTTTAGTAATTAATTGGGTGGCATTAGGTAGGTATTCTATGTTTGTTTTCTAGTTTAAAAGGTTTAGTGTAGAGAATGTGTCAAGTCCTAGACTAGAAATTGATTTTGTTAAGAATTGGGGATTTTGGGATTTCGGATTTTGAGAAGAAGAAGTGTGCAGGTTGAGGGCAATGTCCGGCCGGTGCAACTATTGGCGCAGGTTAGGCCGTGCGGTAGGTCGCACAAACTACTAAAACTTAAATTTATACATACTAAACACTAAAAGTTACTTTAAAATTAAATTTATTTAACTAATAACATTCTCTAATTTAGAAAAATATATATACTTTATTTCAGTTTATAATGATTATTTCATTATTTTTTATATTGATTTATATGAATCATATTTAGTTGTTGCTTTGTCATTTTTTATGTAAAATATAGGTTTTATGATACTTGTAATTTTTTTAAAAAAAAAGTGGTTAATTAGAAACTATTAGAATATTAAAAAAAAAAAAAAACTAATTTCGAACTCTAATATAATAGATGGTCTAAACATATACATGGAAACAAATAAAATGTAGTTCCTTTCCACATGGAAAGAATATTGAAACTTGTGGTTGCACTTTTCTTTAAGATATAGCCGACGTCACTTTCCAACACATCAATTAATTATATTTATCAAACCTATCATTTTACTCGTATTTTAATTGAAAATTGCTATTTGAACCATATTTTATGTTAAAATCAGGATAATTCTAATATTGAAAAGGGAAAAGTACAAAAAAACCCAATAAACTATTCAATTTTGAATGGTTAAGTCCCTAAACAATTTTTTTGAACAAAAAAACCATTAAACTTTTGTATTTTGATTAAATAAGTCACTAAAGTATTATTTTGAATAAAAAAACCATTAAACATTCTCATTTTGATTAAATAAGTCCTTCAACAATTTTTCCAATAAAATAAATCTTCAAATTTTTTGGAATTTGTTACTTATATTTATTTAACCTAAACTAATATAGTTATATTTTACCTTTAAAACATTTTTAATTGGTTTTAATTAATTTTTTTATTTTTATTAAAAGGGGGTAAGTAACTATTTTTTGAAAGTTTGATGGTTTATTTATTCAAATGAAGTTGTTTGAGGACTTAGTCATTCAAAATAAGAATGTTTAATGGTTTTTTCATTTAAAAGAATAGTTCAGTGACTTAATCATTCAAAATGAGAAAGTTTAATGATTTTTTTGTTCAAAAAAATTGTTTAGTGACTTAACCATTCAAAATGAGATAGTTTGTTGGGTTTTTTTGAACTTTTCCCTATTGAAAATGTAAAAAGCAGTTTGTGATCTAAAATTGTATTGGTTCTTGGTTCAAGCCTAGGGCACCTCCATAGCCACAACTGTTGTGTAAGTCAGATTTGCCCCCACATTATGGAATTGATAGATAATTGTGGGCCGGTTGGGGTTGCCGGTATCAACCTTTTGTCTAAAAAAGCAGTTTGTGATGATGATGTGTGTGAGAGAGAAATGATGCATTTAGTAAATTTTTAGGTACAATTAGCCTCACCTATTTTAAGATTTACTACTCAAAATACTTTTATTCCATAAATATATAATTCATATCTTAAATAAAAAGTTCTAATATTTTTTAGGACAGAAAAAAAGACCGGAAACAATATATATAAGATCATCAACACAAGCACAATTACAAGTGCTCAAATATTCTTCTTAGTAGTATGATCAACTACGTACTTTCCTTGTTTGGCAAGTAAAAATTTTGAAATTTCTATTTGTGGTTTTTTGAACACTTTTTTTTAGGTCACATAATATTCAATCAACACTGCGTTTATCAACCTTGTTTCCAAAGCATGAACTTTGATTGGTTGAATGGTTCATGCATTCCAGAAAATTAAATATGCGTTTCGTTTTTGAAATTTTTTTCAGTTCTTCAGAAAAAGTTTAAACAAAATTTGAAAGTTGAAAAAGGTCGTTTGGTTCGTTCATTTCTCAAAAGCTTTTTAAAAAAATGAAAATTTTCATTTTTTAAAATTCTATGTAAATTAGAAAACTGATTTAAGTAGTTTTTTGTAATTTTCTAAATGAGTTTTCTAATTTATCAAATAGAAAATGAAAACTCCACAATTTCAACTAAACGCATTCCCTAAAATTTTCATAGAAAACTGAGAACTACAACTCAACTCCATTTTCGGAAAACGTTTTCTAGAAAAATGAAACCATTTTTATACAACCAAACACACCCTAAGTGATTTGTTTTCTATTTCTATTTATACAAATAGTTATCATATTTGAGGTTAACTGTTTTATAGATCAGTGTGCTTGTTGTATATACGTATATATTCTATCGTGAATGATAACTTAGATTATTTTCCAATGCTTAAGTAAACTCAACTTCATAATAACGAATTAAGCTCTCTTAAAATATAGGGTTGTTTCAAATCTCAGATCACCATCAGCTTGATATGACACATGGTAATAGTGACCTAGCTAGAAGGTAAGAGCTAGTAGCATGACAATTGTATCGACGGACACAGTTCGTACTCTACATTCAAGGAGAACCTCTAGCCCCTAAAGGGAGCCATGGCAGGGTTAAGGTATTTAATTGAGTTTCATAGCTAATCCTACTATAATGAGAACGAGTAAAATTGATGTTCAAGTGAAGAGATTAAGTGTCACTTATTTTGAAGTGTTCTTACAATGACCAACACGTGATTAGCTAACAATTTTGGACTTAAAATTCTAAGTCAAAGTAGTTCAATTTTGAACATGGATAATGATGATTGTGGGAGAAAATTAATTGACATGGGGAGGGATTGAACTCCCTATTGTATTGTGGTGTTTCTAAATGGTTTAGTGTCGATTTAATGTTTACCATTAGGATTTAAAGCCATTGTTTTGGATAAATGAGAATATGCATATTTTTGTGATGGAAAGTTGGAATGTAAATGAATGTTGAAAGTTTTGTGATGTTTTTAAAAATAAAAACAAATGTATCCTTCAATGAAATAAAATAGATGGTAAGTTTTTAGAAATCTCTAAGATGTTAGTAGTACTATCAATGGCAGAGACTGTATCTATGGGGCATGGTGGTGTTAAGTCACCCCAACGGTTCCACTTAATATCTTGTTTATGATATATGATAGAGTAAACTACATATTTGGTCCCTGTGGTTTACACATAATTGCACTATTGGTCCCTACTTTAAAATAATTATGGAAATGGTCCTTGTGGTTTACATTATATTGCACTGTTGGTCTCTATGCTTTACACTATATTGCACTATTGGTTCCTATGGTTTGCACTATATTGTACTATTGGTCCCTACGCTTAACAAATTGATTTCACATGGAATTAGGGTTAAGGGACCAATAGTGCAATCTAATGTAAACCATAGGGACTAAATCCATAATTATTTTAAAATAAAGACCAATAGTGCAATTAAGTGTAAACTACAGGAACCAAATATGTAATTTACTCTATATTATAATATGACCTAATGTTTTCTTGAAAAAATTTAAGTGGTATAAGTTTATTCTAAATGTATAAACTCTAAAACTATACGAAGTTCTCCACATATTGAAAATCAATTCATACAATTGTAGCCATTGAAATTATTTACAATTTTTTGGGATTAATCTGCCAAGCCTAGGACACCCTTTTAAAAAAACACCAATTAATTTTTAATTTTTAAGTTACATTTTATAAAATTATAATTAGTTATTTAATTTACTTTAAATCCCTTAAATTTTCATTTATCATTATATACTCTTATAATATTAACATAAATATTTGTATATATGTATTAAAAAATAATTTCTTTTTTCACAAATTATAATATTCTAATGAGGAGGGTATGAGAGAGAGAGAGAGAGAGAGAGAGAGAGAGAGAGAGAGGAGGAGGAGGAGGAAAAGAGGACGAATGGGTCGATTACGGTTCAAGCAAAGAGTTGATTACAACAATGATAATACATTTAATCTACCAGTCTATTTAACCGTGTGTTTTCTCTCATGTTTATATATTTATCTTAATCTTTAGATGTAAAATCAGAATTCGGACTTCAGACCTCTTAAAAAGCAAACAACACCTTAGTCATGTAATTTGAGATTCCAAAGATGGAGTAATTTTATAGAAAAAAGTCTATGAACTAAAGTTCGATTTAAATTTTGTCAAATTCTTTAAGGATTTTACCACGGACTTGATGAGTCTGAATATTAGGCATGCTTTGTCAAGGATAATATAGAAGCCTTGTGTACTCATAGGCTATGTGGTTACACTAGGCTCTTGCTTTTGTTTAAGTTTCAGCTTGCACCATGTGTTTGACTATCTTTGTATTTCATTTCCTTATTCTACCTATCTCTGTTTGTTAAAATTTAAGTTACATTGTGGTGTATGCTTATATTCAAGTGTATAAGGTTATTGCATTTTCTTCCATATTTAACCTGTATAAGGACCACCATATCATTTTTCACAGTTGTTATTGTTTCAGTGATTAAGTTCGATAAAAGTAGTGACCATCTTGCTATCATTGATCATGGGAGAAGGTTAGTCGAATTTGAAACTCTATTAAACCAAAACCAAAAAACTTCATCCTAGACCAAGAGAGATACTGGAAGTAAAAGCGGGACTAGCAAAAAGAGTTTCATAAAACTCTGTTATGTATTTCATTTCCTTAATTATTCTACCTATCTCTTTTTGCTATCATAAAACTCTATTATGTACTTCTAGTATCTCTCTTTTTGCTAGTCCCGCTTCTACTTGTGTTGTGATTGGTTCCATTATTAACTCTATGGTTACTTCTTTTTATTGTTTTGTGTTAGAGTCCCACATCGGCTAGACTTGGACCAAATCTTCACTATATATGTTGGAACCCCCTTCTTTCCTCAAGGGCTCTTTTGGAGATTAATCTAGGGGTTCCACATATTCTAACATTTTGGGTAATTTACGTTTTGTGTTCTAATATGCAGAAAAGTTGTGTGTTCTATTTGGATAGTCATGCTTTTCATATTAGACCATCCACAATGGAGGCCGGCATGGGAACGGTATGAGGGCGGTACCGGTGGCAACACCATCGAGGATGAATTGGTACCAAGCAACAAGCAACAAAAATGGCACCCCCATGCCAGTTGCCTAACCTACCCCACCTCAACCTACCCCACCCTTTCTCTCCTTTGTCTCTATCTCTCTTCTTCTTTTCTTCTTTTTTTTCTTTTTTTTTAATTAATTATTTAGATTGGTATGAGAGTCAAGACCACTGTGGATGAATTGGTAAAGTGTTGGTAAGATAGTAGAAAACTGATGTGGCGCTGAGGTGGCAGCTGGTACCATTGACATGGGGTAAAACCATTGTGGATGGTCTTATATGCATGGAAAAAGTAAACTGAACTTAGGGGCCGTTTACTTGAACACTTACCCGGTAAGTGCTTACCGGTAAAATTGAACACTATCAACTACCATATGGTACAACATTTTAGTCTCTTAAAACGGTATCGTATGCAACAATTTACCCGGTAAGCTCTTACCGGGTAAGAGTTGTGGATCTCACTTACCCGGGTAAGACTTTCGGTCCATGCTATCGCTCTTACCGGGTAAGATTGTAGTCATGTTCATGTTCTCCCCGTAAAGTAAATTGACCCGGTAAGTACTTACCGGGTAAGTTCAAGTAAACGGCCCCTTAGTTGGGAGAGCGTTTTGCAAAAAGTTTATAATTACGAGGTTTAGGGGATTGCATTGTGTTGAGGTTTTTTTCTATAACTAAAGAAAATCTTAAAAGATTGTCCCACTTCGATGGAACAATGACAGGTGAAAGAGACTCTAAGCTATAAAAAGGGGTTCAAGGTTTAGGCTTCCAATTGTCCTAATAAAATGTACTTTTAAGTATTTTATTCTTTTTTCTTGGTCTCTTGCTATTGAGAGTAGAAAGGTGTTAGTTAAATCTTTGAGAGTGTGAGTATCATTAGGTGAGGCTTAAGATATTTGGGTTGTTTTATTGTAACAAATTTTCATATAGTAGATTTTCTCTCTAGAGGCCCGTGCTTTATCTCTAGCTTTGGGTTTTTTAGTTAGTCTTGTCTTTTTATTTTCTCTGTAATTGTTCATTGCTTCTTATTTTTCTCTATATATTTGTTCATTGCTTGCGTTGTTGGGAAACGTTGAGGCTAATTTCCAAGTAGGTGGTATCAAAGATAGGTTAGATGAGAAGGTATCGATTAGAGGGTTCCTAGCATGCTCTATGGTTGCAGCTTTGTTTGATCTTCTACAAAAAAAAAAAAGAGTGATCTCTTGGTCGTATTAGAGGAGGTCTCTGGTTAGAGGGTTCCTTATTATGCTCCGTGGTTGCGGCTTTGTCTAACCTTCCAAATCTAAAAAGGAATTTCTCTTGGTTACTCTGTCTACGATGGAATTGTGTATGGTGGAAGTACGTGCATAATAGAAAACTTTTCTAGGTTTCTACTTGTGGGTTACAAGAACTTTTCTAGTATATAATATTGTTTGACGTAAAAAATTCTCAAGTTCAATGAGGTTCAATGTAGAGCAATTTGATGGACAGATCAACTTTGGCTTATGACAAGTTCAAAAATCAAGGTTGTAATCCTCTTTCGTGCTTTGCGGATGTTATATATGTAACCTAGCGTGAGGCTAGTTTTGTTTAATAAAATTGTTTTAATTTTGCTTTCCAACAAAAAAAACATGTTATGACATAGTCTCTAGTCTAGAATGCATGATGTACATGTAAGTAATTAATTGCTATTTACTATTTGGGCCAAATTGAAGCATTCCTCTCCCTTTTAATGTATTAAGTTCTATCTCCAGTCTTTGCGATTTCTTACTAACTAAAATATTTGTATTTAGTTATTCTTAAAGTCTTAAATTAGACAAAATCAAATTACCATGGAGAAAAAATATTTCACATTAACCAACTCTATAATAATGCATATAACTGGTCAATACCCTTTAATAAAACAAATAGTTTTGTATATAACTCTACCCATCAAATTCTAATAAGTAACGAATAACCGCTCTATATTTTAGCAAATACCATTGTGAATGTGAACGCTTGTTTTCTTTTTCTATCCACATGCATAATGTTGTCTATCTTTAATTCAATAAATCATTTTTCAAACAGAGACAAGACCCAACATAAAGAAAAGAAAAACATTTTCTTGATTTCGATTTCGATTTTTTTTTTTGAAACAATAAGTCCACCTGGTACCGTTAGCAATACATCTATGAATATGTCAAAAGTGAAACAAAATTAAAATTGTATAAAAATAAAACAAGATTGAATATTCTCTTAAGAACTAAACACTCGGTTTTAATTTAAAACTATTTTGAGTTTTAATATTTAAACATATAAACAAACTACCATTTTTATTAAATTACATATTGTATATATTAACACAAAAGATTGAGATCTTTACGTAGCGTAATTTATAGTTTGGGCTTCAAACAATGCAAGAAAAAGATTCGTGAAGACCCTAAATTAATAATAATAATAATAATAATAATAAACAATAATGTATACCATTATAACAAGATTATTAGTTTTATTATTGTTTCTGAGTATATTTATTTTATGAACGTATTGGAGGGTTTCACCATAGGAGTCAAATTATTCAAACGTTTTACTAGTAGTATAATTTTCTCAAGGTCCAAGTCCAGCATGTTCAATTCTTGAATCTATAAATTAATACCCTCATTTTCCCAAACCCAAATATTACAAATAACCAAAACCCCAAAACTCCCAATAAATTAATTACGTACAAATCTCCCCAAAACACAAAACCTTTAATCGTTTGTTTTTTTAATAGCTAACACACACCCACTAAACTTACTCCTAAATCAGTTATAAATTATATATCGTTCCATTCTCCCATGCAACGTTCAATTTCCTCAACCAAGAATGTCTATCGCCACCTCCTCCACAGCCATAGACCACCGATTTCCGACACAGTCATTCCCCATCAGCCGCCTTGTGATGTTTTTATCAATCACCGTGGGATCGACACAAAGAAAAACGTGGCCGGACTTTTGTATGACCATCTCTGGAGGTTAAATTTAAGGCCTTTCTTGGACAGCAAGAACATGAAACCCGGGGATAAGTTGTTCGATAAAATCGATACTGCAATCGCTGGATGTAAAGTCGGGGTTGCGGTTTTTTCTCCCCGGTATTGTCAATCGATTTTTTGTTTGCAGGAATTGGCTCGTATTATGGAGGCTAAAAAGAAGGTTATACCGATTTTCTGTGACGTTAAGCCATCTCAGCTTATCGTTAAGGACCGCTGGAGGACCCCGAAACACGAGTTGGATAGGTTCAAATCGGCTCTCGAGGAGGCTAAGTACACCGTTGGGCTTACTTTCGATTCGTCAAATGGGTAAATACTCCTTACATTAATTTCACTTATTTTTCCTTTTAATTAACTTACGACGAGCTTCATGAAGCTATAATACATATCTACGTTGCATGAAAATATTTAAATATATATTCGGTGACTTGTATATCACAATTTTAGGGTGCATGATCATATTGCATAAAATATATAGGAAAATCAAAATGCCATTAATTAATTGGGCAATATGTTACTATCCATGATATAGGAAAAAGGCAAGGAACGCTTCTAAGATATTTACATATCTAACAATGGATTAAAGTTGGAATTCATGCAACCCTCATCTAAACCATTCACTTAGCCCATTCATTAGATTTTGATCGATTCTCTAAACGTATTTACTTGATTTCATCGAATTTCTACAATAGATATCGATGCATATAACAGATTATATGATATATCGTGTGAATTTTATAATTCCATGCACATATATATATGCATTGAATGCCTTTGTGTTAGAGTGTGCATTTAATGAAAATAATATACTTTATATGTAACATTATTCATAAATCGATAATCATTGATGAATCGGATAATTAATCATATTGAATAATTACCTAAAATGAATGGTTTTAGATGAGGTTGCACAGGTTGTAACATTTCATATGGTTGCAAAGTAAGAAAAGTGAGAATGTCTACATATGTCACATTTGATTATAGAGCAAAATCACATTAGGAAATGATCAAGCTAAGTTGCCGGATTAATTAAGCTAACGTCCCCGGCCGTGGTCCGGCCACTTCTCCCTTCTTTAATTAAACGTGCTTTTATTCTAAAATCATATGTGATGTACACATTCTCGTGTTCTCTTACGTAACGATGTTCTTATTCAAACTCAGCCACATATCACATTGTGTATATCATGTTGTGTCGTAAAATCGTATATTTGATATTTCTGCAAATTAAATATATGTTTATATACGGGTTCATATACGTATAACGGCTTCGATTAATTAACATTGTTGTTGGATCTGATATGTGCAGGGATTGGCCAGAATTTTTGATGAGCGCCACCGATGCAATCATCCAGAACATGATAGAGGTAGAAGAAGAGGAGCAAGAAAAATTAATAATTCATCGGCCAATGCAACTATTGACGAATTCAAATTAACTAACCGTGTATAAAATAATTAAAATGTACAATATAATGTATATAAAACTAATTAATCAATTCATTCTTTTATTTAATTAATTGTTTTTTGTATATCTATATACATATTTATTTTGAAAAGTCAAAATTCAAAGTCCTGTATTGATTTTATTTATTCTTTGTCTTTGATTCAACTCCATTGTATTTGTATATTAAGACTGAAAAATCAATAAAATATTGAAGTTATTAATTGTTATTTGTTATCTCTTAATCTTGGATTAATTTCCCAACTATTTCTGAGTTTGGAGTACCCATATTTGATATGTTGGGAAGACACGTTAATAATATGTCAAAGGAAAATTAATAATTGACGGATGAATATTATTGGAATTATTTAGTCATCAATATAAGCCGATAGATCATTTGCCTACGAAGTGGAGGGGATATTTCCTTCAACTTTGTCACGAAAAAGTGACCATGAAAACCAGAGATATTAACTACAAGGCTTCTGACATATATATTGGTTAAGTTTTGTGGGAGATATAGCTAGTATCTATTTACATAGGTTCTGAATTTAGACGTTAACAAATTTGTAGTTATCTGGGGTTTTCTGAAGGTTGCACTTGCATGTCTAGCAGTCAAGCATTAATTGCCAGGATTAGTCTATGTCACGGTCTAGGATACCCTTAAAATAGCGAGAGATATTTGCCAACAAATTGTTTATCCGCATATTAGTTATAGATCAACTACCCTAGCTACCGGAGGGTATGACACATAGTCATTTGAGAATTCTAAATTTTGTGAAATCCGTGAAAACTTCTACCTTACGATCTTATTTTTTTACATTGTCTTTTTTAATATAAGGGTAGTTTTAATGTAATAATTAAAATATATTAGTTTCATAATGTGAATAGTTCCCATGTATTTTGTTTACAATGGGGAAACTTTTTTTTGTTTCACAATCATATAAATTTTTTGGCGCATTGAACTGAGTACATGTGAAATAAAGACATTGTGAAACAAACAGATGTTATTCAAATTTTAAATTCTAGTCTTAGATGTAAAAAGAAAATCATATAAAATAAGACATGATAGATTGTTTTTTTAAAAGTTATTATAATTTTATTGGTTCTCAAAAAATTCTTTATGCCCTACAAGGAAACATGTTTTTTTTCCACAGTGTATTCATCGGGGAAGTAAAGAGAAAAAAAACATTCTCTTTCAACTTCATTATCGGTTTGTTAAAATATTCTCTCCAAAATCGCGTTTCAAATACTTCGATTTTGGTCATCTTGTTTAACGAGTTACGAGCTCTAAACCAAATAAATACCAAAAGAATATTTCATATCAAACTAAAAACAAAATGTTTTCGTTATATAATTAAGATGAAGTTGTTTTCAATTTCCGACATTAAGTTAAAAACAGAACAAAACCACTTTATATGTGATCGTGACTTGCTTGAATAGTCAAATAAGGTGCACTTTCTTAATTCGGGCAAGAATCATGATAAATATTAAATATTAAATATTAAATATTAAAATCATAATTAAGTTTGTTAAAATTTAAAATAACTACTAGCGATATATTTTGAAATAATTGGTATCTCGACTTCAAATTTAATTCTATCTATATAAACTTACCAATTAGTGAATTTTTATTCATTTAAACTTATTTATTAATATATTTATTTTGTAAATATCGTAAACATTATAAACCAATATTTATGAAACAATGAATGTTTATTTTACAAATCATGTCTAGTTAAGTTGGTATGAGGGAATACCAATTCTTAGATTGATCGAGTCATAGAGTGGGCTGCTCCCAAGCCACTCATTGACTGGGTTGCCTCCAGCCCAGTCCAAGACTGTGCTTGGATACTGATAACTATGAATTTTCATAGTTATTTCTATCTCTTTTTATATAAATAAATTAGTTAAAATAGCCGTTTTGGTCCGTAAAACCCATCTTTTGGTTAAAAATAATGTTCTGAGCTTTATAAGTGCGTTTTAGTATTTTAGAAGTTTTTTACGTGTTTTTGGAGTATTTTTGTAGAAAATCTGATGCAGTGATGTCTGGAGTGCTCACTGAAGACGCTGACGAGGGTACTTTGGGAAATTCACAAAGAATGAAGACTTTTGGTGCATCCTTGTGTTGAAGGTCAGCTCCCATGTGCTCCCATGTGCTACACAAGGCTCAAGAAGGCTGGTGAAATAGTGAAAAGCAATAGTGCAAAAGTTCTTGCAAAAGTTGGAGAGAGAAAGGAGGAAAAGTAAAAGCAAAAGTGGTGCCTTTATGGTACAAGAAGATTCTTCATCATGACCTACTTAGTGCTTCTCCTAGGGTCATGTGAAGGCAAACATTGAAGACTTTTTTCTCCTATTTAATTGTGGTATTGGCTACCATGGCTCAATCATCCTACAATCCTTCATCCATTATCCCATTTGTAGTTTAGTTTTTCTCTCTAGTTTGTAAGGTAGAAGTAATTTTAGTTACTAGTGGTAAGTCTTGTAGTTAACTTTTATTTTACAGCCTAGACTTAAACTTTATTTCCAGCAAGTAGTTTTAAGTTTTAAGTTCATATTTTGTACTGGTAGTCCAGTGCCCACTTCTGTCGGCACTGTTGTTTTAATTAAATTTCGTAATCTTTTAGTATGACTTTTCTAAACACTTCTACATTTGTTTTCTCTGTTCTTTTAGTTATCCACTGTCCCACAGCACTATGATCACCAACTAGGGCCAAGTATTTCTTATAAAATCCGGGGAAAAATATTCCTACGTCCCTATCCTTTTAAACCGTAGCAAAGCTTTAGTTAATCTTTTCATTCAAAGTATTTCAAAAACCAAAACCAATTTATCTCTTCCTCTCTAATCGAAACTTGTAAAAAGGAGCTCATGAGAACCGTATTGTCTTGATTGTTCCAGTCCCTGTGGAATACGATATCTGGTATCTTACCATCTATTACTTGGAAGTGACGATCACAGTGACCAGTGTATACTTGTACTGCCCACTGTGGCCTGTTCGCAAGCCACTGCGAATTACACGTGTTAGATCTCACTGCACAAACCCTTGATAAAGTAACGATCACAAGTGACCGGTGTTAAGTTGTACTGCCTACTGTGGCCTGTTCGCAACCCACCGCGATTTACACGTGCGCATTGTAGGCTCTGTCGGGATATTTGCCTACCAAGTTTTTGGCGCCGCTGCCGGGGACTGGCGTGATTTAGCTCGAGACATTAGTTTTCATTCGAGCCCGAGTATACTTGTTTTTCTAACACCTTTTGGCATTTTATGCTAAGAAAACAAAAAGAACCTCTTTTGGAAATAGACCCTGAAATAGAAAAAACTTTTCGAAAAAGAAGAAGAGGTAAAAAGCAAAGTCAACCGAGTGTTGAACCTGTTGTCGTGTCCACTGTGATTATGGCTGAACTACCTTTACCGCCTCCAGTGCAAACTACCGTTCACATCGCCGATGACAAAGATCGTAAAATAAGGGACTATGCTACTCCGGGAGCTGATCAATTCGCTTCCGGAATACCTAGGCCCGATGCAAATAACCGTTTTGAACTTAAACCCGTGATGTTCCAAATGCTCCAAACAATGGGACAATTTGGGGGATCAACGGTTGAAGATCCGCACGCGCATTTAAAATCTTTTTTAGAAGTTGCAGACAGTTTTCATATTCCGGGTGTAGCGGAAGATGTCGTACGGCTAAGGCTCTTCCCTTTTACATTGAGGGATAGAGCCAAAGCTTGGATAAATTCGTTTAGACCCAACTCCCTCATCACGTGGAACGTCCTTGCCGAAAAGTTTTTACAAAAATACTTTCCTCCTACGAGGAACGTAAAGCTTCGAAATGAAATTATTTTGTTTCGGCAAGGAGAGGATGAGACACTTTCGGAGGCGTGGGAACGTTTTAAGGAACTGTTACGATAGTGCCCACATCACGGTATTCCCCACTGCATCCAGTTGGAGACATTTTACAATGGGCTCTCCAACGCTGCTAAACTCATCCTAGATGCCACTGCTGGAGGAGCATTTACATCACAAACATACAACGAGGGGTATCAAGTTTTAGAAAAAGTGGCCAATAACAACACCGATTGGTCAAACCCTCGAGAGTTAACACCAAAGATAAATCCCACCGAATCTGATGCACTTAAAGCAATGAATGCACAACTTGTTGCCTTAACAAAACTGGTTTTAAATGGAAATCGTCAACAAGTGAATTCGGCAGTGGCCACTCCACAAGTCCCTGATGTTTGTACCTATTGTGGAGAAAACCATATTTTTGACTTCTGCCCTGGTAATCCAGAGGCTGTTAATGTCATTGGAACACAACACAGGGATAGTCCTTTTTCTTAAACCTATAATTCAAATTGGCGGAACCACCCGAACTTCTCTTGGAGAGATAACCAAGGTTCTTACCCCCCGGGGATGAACCAAGGACCAAATAGGGCAGCAAGACCACCTTTCAACCAACAGAGTCAGTATCACCAGGGACAGTCCTCACATTTTCAGAGTGCACACACACCCAGTGGGCACTCCCCACATAACTTTCACCAGGGACAGTCCCCACAGAACTTTCAGCAAAGGCAACAGCCCGCGCTTGAAGCACCACCATCTATTGAGTCAGTACTTAAGGGATTCATGAATCAAACTCAAGCAGCCATGCGTAATTTCGAGACCCAGTTAGGACAGTTAGCGGCCGAATTTAAGAATAGACCACAAGTTTACCGAGTGACACCGAACACCCAAAGAGAGAGGGGAAAGAGCAGGTCAAAATGATCTCGCTAAGGAGTGCGAACAACCTGTATGACGTTGTTATTGAATCTGAGCCGACTTTGGTTGATTCAGAACCAACAGCAACCACAGTGCCCTCAAGCACAGTGCCCACTCCAGATCCCACTGAGGTGTACATTCCTTCAGAAGTGCCCAATCTAGTGATGGATCACCCCACTTCACCAGAACCTCTCAAGTCTGCACTTAAAAGAAAACCAACCACAGAGGACACTTCTAAGTCAGTGCCCAAAAAGGTTCAATTCGACCTTCAAAATCTTCCATTTCCACAAAGAGCGAAACCAAAAAACGTTGATGATCAATTTAAAAAGTTTTTAGACGTTTTTAAACAACTTCACATTAACATACCCTTGGTAGAGGCTCTTGAGCAAATGCCAAGCTATGTTAAGTAAAAGATATTTTAAACAAGAAACGAAGATTGGGAGAATTTGAAACAGTGGCATTGACCAAGGAGTGCAGTGCCCTCCTTACTAACAAGATCCCACAAAAGATGAAGGATCCGGGTAGTTTTACTATCCCGTGTTCTATTGGGGGAAAGGAAGTAGGGCATGCCCTCTGTGATTTAGGAACTAGTATCAACTTGATGCCGTTGTCCATTTTTAAGAAGCTTGGTATTGGAGAGGCTAGACCCACCACCGTGACTTTGCAACTAGTGGACCGATCCATAGCTTATCCTAAGGGAAAAATAGAAGATGTCTTGGTCAAAGTGGACAAGTTTATCTTCCCGGCCGATTTTGTTATCTTAGACTATGAGGCCGATAGAGAGACTCCCATCATCTTAGGACGTCCTTTCCTTGCGACGGGACGTACTTTGATTGACGTCCAAAAAGGGGAACTCACCATGAGGGTCCATGACCAAGAGGTCACTTTCAATGTCTTTAAGTCCCTTAAGTTTGTGGATACAGAACACTGCATGGCTGTGAGTGTGATAAATGATGACTTGAGTTTTGACACAGTGGGATGGGAGAGTGACCACTGTGACTCTGATCTTGATGAAACTTTTGAGGATGAGTGTAGTGAAGTTATGGCAGCTTTTGAGCAGCTAGACTTTAAGGGCAGAGATATCCAATTGCCCTCGATAGAACATCCCCCAGATTTAGAGTTAAAACCGTTGCCTTCTCACTTAAAATATGCTTACCTCGCTGAAGATGATAAACTTCCGGTTATTATCTCGTCCAAACTGAGTGAGGACCAAGAACACCAATTGATAAATCTGTTAAAAAAGGCAATAGGTTGGACCATCGCGGACATTAAAGGGATTAGTCCCTCGTTATGTCAACATAAGATCAATTTGGAGAGTGGGCACCCTGGAAAGGTTCAGCCTCAAAGAAGGTTGAACCCAGTGATGAAAGAGGTGGTTAAGAAAGAGGTGTTGAAGTGGTTAGATGCTGGAATTATCTACCCCATAGCAAGTAGTGATTGGGTGAGTCCCGTTCAATGCGTCCCTAAAAAGGGAGGTACAACCATAGTGACCAATGAAAAGAACGAACTCATTCCCACTAGGATTGTGACTGGATGGCGTATATGTATGGACTATAGGCAACTCAACCTAGCCACTAAGAAAGATCATTTTCCCTTACCCTTTATCGACCAAATGCTCGATAGGTTAGCCGGAAATGAATTCTACTGTTTCTTAGATGGATACTCCGGATACAACCAAATCCACATAGCACCCGAGGACCAAGAAAAGACCACCTTTACTTGTCCCTTTGGTACTTTCGCTTTCCGGAGGATGCCTTTTGGTTTATGCAACGCACCGGCCACTTTCCAGCGTTGTATGATGGCAATTTTCACCGACATGATAGAGGACACTATAGAGGTTTTTATGGATGACTTTTCGGTCATAGGTTCATCATTCGAGGTTTGCTTAGAAAATTTGGAGAAAAGCCTAGTGAGATGTGAGACCCACGACCTTGTCCTAAATTGGGAGAAGTGTCATTTCATGGTCCAAGAAGGCATTGTGTTAGGTCACCTAGTTTCTAAGAGAGGATTGGAAGTTGATAAGGCAAAACTTGAGGTGATAGAGCAACTTCCAGAGCCCATTACAGTGAAAGGAATTAGGAGTTTCCTAGGACATGCCGGATTCTATCGTAGGTTTATCAAAGATTTTTCTAAAATCACCAAACCACTGTGCACACTTTTACAACAAGACCAAGAGTTCATTTTTTCACAAGAGTGTCGGGAAGCCTTTGAAAAACTCAAAAAGGCTTTAGTTTCTGCACCCATAGTGACCACTCCTGACTGGACACTCCCATTTGAAGTCATGTGTGACGCGAGTGAGTGGGCTATTGGGGCTGTTCTAGGACAGCGAAAAGACAAAATCTTTCACCCCATTTACTATGCAAGCAAGACCTTAATTGAAGCACAAATAAACTACACTGTCACTGAAAAAGAGTTGCTCGCTGTGGTGTTTGCTTTTGATCGTTTTCGGTCTTATTTGGTAGGAACAAAGGTCATAGTGCACACTGATCATGCAGCAATTAAGTACCTAATTAGCAAGGCTGATTCCAAGCCTTGTTTAATTAGATGGGTACTTTTGCTGCAGGAATTCGACCTTGAAATCGTTGATAGAAAAGGTAGTAACAACCAAGTTGCAGACCATTTATCGAGACTTGAAAAAATAGTGAGCACTGCCGAACCCACTAAGGTTCGGGAGAGATTTCCGGATGAACAATTGTTAGCCGTGCAACATGATGATAATTTTCCTTGGTACGCTGACATTGCGAACTTTCTAGCGTGTGGAATTAAGCCTCATGGGATGAGAGGGCAACCCTTAAAAAAGTTTTTACATGATAGTCGCCAATATGTTTGGGACGACCCTTTTTTATATAAAATCAGGACGGACCAGCTATTGAGAAGATGTGTTCATGGAAACGAACAACATCAAATCCTTGATGCTTGCCATTCATCCCAGTTCGGTGGCCACTTTGGTGGACAGCGGACCGCGGCAAAAATTCTGCAAAATGGGTTCTTTTGGCCCACCATGTTCAAAGACTCGCACGTTTTTGTAAAAAAATTGTGAAGCATGTCAACGGACCGGGAATATTTCAGCACGAAATGAAATGCCACTTAATAACATTTTAGAAGTGGAGCTTTTTGACGTATGGGGGATCGACTTCATGGGTCCTTTTTCGAATTCGAACAATAATCACTATATATTGGTAACGGTGGATTATGTTTCGAAGTGGGTTGAGGCAGTGGCCTGCCACTCTAACGATGCAAATACCGTGGTGAAATTTTTACACAAAAATATTTTCACTCGTTTTGGAACACCATGGGCTTTGATAAGTGATGAGGGTACCCACTTCGTTAACAAAATCATGAGTGCGGTCTTGGCAAAATATGATATACATCACAGAGTGGCACTGCATATCACCCGCAAACCAATGGGTTGGCCAAGCTCTCAAACCGAGAGATCAAAGGCATTTTAGAAAAGGTCGTTAAACCACATCGCAAAGATTGGTCCGTCAAGCTTGACGACGCTCTTTGGGCCTACCGAACGGCCTACAAAACTCTTTTGGGAATGTCTCCATTTAAATTGGTTTTTGGTAAAAATTGTCATTTACCAATCGAATTGGAGCAAAAGGCATATTGGGCCCTTAGAGAGTTGAACATGAGTGAGGATGCCGCGGGTACCAAAAGGTCCCTTCAATTGCATGAATTAGACGAGCTCCGTTACCATTCTTACGAGAATGCTAAGCTCTACAAGGAAAAGACCAAGATGTGGCACGACCGTAGGATTAATCATAGGGAGTTTGTAGAGGGCCAACAAGTGTTGTTGTTCAATTCACGTCTTAAACTTTTTCCCGGAAAGCTCAAATCTCGATGGACGGGTCCGTATACTGTGGTGAAGGTCAGTCCCTATGGGACCTTAGATCTGTTGGCAACTGAAACCGGAGAAATCTTTAAGGTTAACGGGCATAGGGTGAAACACTTTCTGACCGAGAGTGCTCACTCTACTCCCCCCTCCGATGTTTAGAAATGTCGGGTCTGAGTTGTAAAAATTTTATTTTTGTTATTTGCTTATTTTTTGTTATTTTCGGTATTTTTTTCATCTTATTAATGTTATTTTTCATTTTTGTAGGATTAAAGAGATTTTGGAGCCAAAAAGTCTTGAACCACCCCCACTATCAACAGTAGAACAGTGTTCCCACTGTAGCAGCCACTCCGTACTGACGAGCACTAAATGAGGAAAAGCAATGGTGTGACATTTTTGGGGTCGGAAATTAATTTTCTATGTGCCCATGGTGGAGGCCATGATGACACCTTACCTCCATCACCTTTATGTCACCCATTTTCAACCCCTACCCCATAGACCTCACCTTCCCTTCTTTTTAAATTCAAAAATCCATAACTACTCCCTCCAAAAGTAACAAGATTCCTTAACTCCTTTTTCAAAACCAACTAAATACCATCCTTTTCCATTTAATTAATTCCTTTCCTGTTATTTTATTCCCTTTTTATTTCCTTCCAAGCCCAATACACTTTATTAGAAAAAAATACCCATGGGTCCCCATATTTTTTACCCATCTCCTCTTACCTTTTAAACCAACACTTAGATATTTTCACCCTTTTCATCTTCTTCTTCCCCCTTCCTCTCCTTTACTGTCGAAAACCCCCACCACCATTAAAACCTCCATAACTCCTTCTCCATTAAACCATCATTAAACCACCATAAAACTACCATACACCCTCATTTACTCACCAATCACCATGGCAAGACCCAAGAGAACCATTTCCAACCCAGACGATTCCGACCGGCCACTTCAGCGGCAAGCGACCGGCGACCCTCCGTCGACCGGCAATCCATCGGCGGTGATGGCTGAGTCGTCGGCCGCCGGCCATAGCACCGCCGGCGGTCAGATGCAATTTTCCGACGATATGAATAACACCCCCAAGCACAAAGATATCGAAGACACGGCTTTTAGCCCGGGAAAGGGGGTGGATTTCGGATCCCAAAAAACTAGTGAGACCGAGAGTTCGATTGGATCAGCGGCGATTGATGCTTTGGAAGAACAGCGGTTGAAGATGCAAGCCGATTTGCAGCGGGTTCAAGAGGAATACGCTCGTAACCTCTTGGAACTCGAAAGAAAATCGGAGGAGGTTCTAAAAAGAGCCAAAGCCGAAAGGTTGCTGCATTTGGGGGGTGAAAGCCAACCGGTGGAAGACGATGATCTAGCACTTAAATGTCGGGGAAACCCGATGATGATGGCTTTGCGGTCGCGTGGCATGACAACACGTTCTGCAGTGGCCTCTGCGGCGAAAAAGGCGTCTACCCCGACAAAAGCTGCTGGTAAGAAAAAAGGTAAAAAGATCATTGGTGACTCGGGTTCCGATGATGATAACATCGAAATAGTCGAAGGTGATCCGAGTTTTACCTCAGTGGGCACTGTCGCTGACGATGCGTGCCTCCCGGGACAGTTTTCTTGCCCCGCGGCTTCTCTTCGGTTTAATCACTTGTCAACCCAGAAACTCCATATGGAGCGGGGTTTTGAGGTTCATTTTCTGAGGGCAAATGCGTACATTCACGAGAAAGTTGCGACACATAAATGGGAGGTCTTGGCTGATCCAGACCGTAAGGCGAACTCTTCACTTGTGAAGGAGTTTTTCGCCGAGCTTTCCGTGAATGAGGGCACATTGTTCAAGATCCGTGGTCACTGGGTGCATTACGATTCAAGCACCATAAACCGAGTTCTTGGACTCGCTATCCCAAAGAAGTGTGCCTTTAATGCTTTTCTGAATAAAACCACCGACGAGTATATGGAGAAGATCGCAAAGGTGATCGCTATTGAGGGTAAATCGTGGGAACTTGAGAAAACGAGGTTGTGTATTCGAAAGTGTTACCTCAATACGGAGGAGGCTATTTGGTATTGTTTTCTGCGGAGCACACTGTGGCCGACCACTAACGACAACACTATATCGAAAGATAAGTGTTGTCTGCTATATTGTATCCTCACGGGTAAACCCATTAACTTGGGTGATCTCATGCACTTCATTCTCGATCAAACCCGTACCAAAAAGAAATTTGAGATCCCACTGCCTTGCCTCGTTACTGCTTTACTAACAGATGCAGGAGTGCCCTCTGCACCGGGTGACATGTGGATCAATGCCACATCGCCCATAAGCTCAAGGACGTTGAAGAAAATGGGGTGTCTTACTGATGAGGATCTGGACGAGGACAATGAAGAGGGCGCGGAAGTGCCGGTCATCAACCCGCCCACTGCTGGATCTAGTCGAGGGGCCTCGGTACAAGGGCCGATTCTTGCGGAGCTTAAGAAGATGAACGATCGCCTACAAAGCATGGAGGACCGAATGAGAGAGATGGAGCGGTCCACGGAGTTTGTATGGGCGTACACTCAGAGCCGTGACGAGATACTCAAAAAGTTTCTCGCTTGCCACAACCCCGATCTTGCCGCGACGTTTCCCTCATTCCCGCTCGGAATTTGTCCCACTATGAATGACGAGGAGCACCCACATGAAGAGCCCACTGTTAACTCCCCAGAAGGTCAACCAAATCCAGACTCGGAGCACACTGTCGCTCCAAAACCGTAATCATTTCTGAATACTTACCACTTTATGCTCATGAACAATTTCTTTTGTGTTGGGTTTTAAAACTATCTCTTTTGGCTATGTAGTATACTATCTATCGTCTATTATGCATGGAAGTTCCCGCATCTTATGCGGATGTTTTTTGTTACTAACCGTGTTGTGTTTGGATTATTTTTGGTCTTCATTCCATACCCTAGGTGCATTGCTTGCGAATTTCAGAACTAACACACCACCATTCTTTGAGTTCGTATTTTTGGTACCAATTTTTTTTTGTGACTTGTCAACGATGGGAAGAAATGGGCCATCTTTTGCATACACAAACCCAAACACTTTTTGAAACCCCTAAAAAGCCCACTCAATGTCTTTTCTCACAATGAGGACATTGTGAATTTTTAAGTTTAGAGAGGGGTGACTTTCAGTCAGTACCATCGAAAAAGCCAAAAACCGGGGTGGTCACTGTAAACCAGAGTGCCCACCCCCAAAAAAAAAAATTTCCAGAAAACCAAAAGAAAATCCAGAGTGATTACTCCAGTAACATCAGAGAACCCACTCATCAAAAATATTCAAAATTGGAAGGGTCACATCTGTGCTCTTTCTAAAAAAAATAGAAAAAGACTTGAAAAACGAGAATATCTCGTAAAAAGTCGAAAAAGCCCAAAAACAAAATAAATGGGAAGACTAGAGTCCAAACAAAGTTTGGAGACGTGCATTGCAAAGCAATGGGAAGTACATTCAAAGCCATACACATACCAACCCCATAACCCGAAAGTCCCATGGATCATCTTTTGACAAGGAAAGGAGACATTTTTTTTTGGGAACTTCAATTTATGGCCAGTTAGCTTATGATTTCGTAAGGCACTTTTGGAGGAGACCAAACCTCATCCACTCATGAGCCAACGGTATAATTTCCATGCATATTCTTTTTATTTATTTATCTTGAGTCATTTTTAGTTGTCGTTTTTATTACTTGGGGACAAGTAATGTTTTAAGTTTGGAGAGGTGATAACTATGAATTTTCATAGTTATTTCTATCTCTTTTTATATAAATAAATTAGTTAAAATAGCCGTTTTGGTCCGTAAAACCCATCTTTTGGTTAAAAATAATGTCCTGAGCTTTATAAGTGTGTTTTAGTATTTTAGAAGTTTTTTACGTTGATGCGGTAATTATCGTATATAAAAAGCGTAACAAGTTTTAACCTCTAATGCCTAGCCACTGTCTTACCACATATACAGGCAAGCGTACCTGATCGTGAGTAATATAGTGTAGGAAAGTCCAGGTATCGTATCTACCACTGGGAACGGTCAAGTTTTATAGACTATTAATCTAAATCAGTTTAATTAACCTAAAGCTTTTTTGGGGGTTTTGTTTTTAGAAAAGTATTTTGAAAAAAAAAGACAAATAATAAATTAACCTAACCAAGAAGTGGAAAACTGATGAACAGACATACATTGGAGATAAGTGAATCCATTATGGTTTACTTTCATAAGACATAGATTTATGATCGTTGTCAGAATTTAAGCACAAAGCACCCGAACATGTATATCTAAGATTATCAACTAGGTCTTGGTCCTCCTAGCTCCAATACTAGATTGTTTGTCAGGCAACCTATCACCGGAAATCCGATTCTAATTCTATTGCATGGTTTTCTACCTCCAGGTCACTCTTGGTCCAGTAATCACTTAACCCAACTCTCTTGGTCCAATGGTAGGTTAAGGTAGGTTGATTATCCTTTCGGAGTCTATCTATTTTGATCCAACAGATACACCCAACCAATGAGTTCAAATAACCAAACAATATAATTCAGAACGGAATCAAAGACAACATTCAACAAATCATGCATCTAATTAATAAACTGAAATTCAAAGTATCCAAACCGTAATAGACACACAAGAGGAATCAACACATAGACATGTCAATTACAAATGCTTAGACAAACCAACTAAAGACCGGTCGATTTGGCGTAGCATCCCCTCGAATCATCTCCTCCGTAGTCGATCATCGAGCTTCCATCTTCTCGGGTTGGAAACCCTAGGCGGCTCCCAACATCTAATCTAACCTAAAATTATGAGAGCTGGTGAATGAATTGAATGATGATGCTGAATGACCCCAAAGGCTGCTTTTATAATACTCCAACAGACCCCGTTTGGCGATCGTGAAACGGCAAGTTTGGCGGCGCTAAACACTTATCGAACGAGCCCTAATTTTCTGGAAGCTTCCGAACGAGAAAATACAGTCTTCGCGGCGCGAGTGGCTTCTTCGCGGCGCGAGACTCTTCTTCGCGGCGCGAGCAGTGTATTTTCAGCTTCCGAGATCTTCCAAAATATTCTTTTTGCCTTATCTGCTGAAGATGTCTTTTGGAGGAAATTATCTATCTTTGGGAGCAAGAAAACCGTCTTAGGAGCCAAGAAAAGTCCGTATTTGCAAAGTCTGCACAAAAGTCTCCTTTTTGACGCTTTTCACCCTCTTTTTATACTTTTACGCACGAACACCTCCAAAGTCTACAAAATCAGGATTTACACCTTTTTAAGTCAAACAGTATCGAAAACACTCTCAAAATAAGCACAAAAGTGGGGAATTAGCATGAGTAAAATATGTATAATTTTGGAGTTATCATACGTGTTTTTGGAGTATTTTTGTAGAAAATCTGATGTAGTGATGTCTGGAGTGCTCACTGAAGACGCTGACGAGGGTACTTTGGGAAATTCACAAAGAATGAAGACTTTTGGTGCATCCTTGTGTTGAAGGTCAGCTCCCATGTGCTCCCATGTGCTACACAAGGCTCAAGAAGGCTGGTGAAATAGTGAAAAGCAATAGTGCAAAAGTTCTTGCAAAAGTTGGAGAGAGAAAGGAGGAAAAGTAAAAGCAAAAGTGGTGCCTTTATGGTACAAGAAGATTCTTCATCATGACCTACTTAGTGCTTCTCCTAGGGTCATGTGAAGGCAAACATTGAAGACTTTTTTCTCCTATTTAATTGTGGTATTGGCTACCATGGCTCAATCATCCTACAATCCTTCATCCATTATCCCATTTGTAGTTTAGTTTTTCTCTCTAGTTTGTAAGGTAGAAGTAATTTTAGTTACTAGTGGTAAGTCTTGTAGTTAACTTTTATTTTACAGCCTAGACTTAAACTTTATTTCCAGCAAGTAGTTTTAAGTTTTAAGTTCATATTTTGTACTGGTAGTCCAGTGCCCACTTCTGTCGGCACTGTTGTTTTAATTAAATTTCGTAATCTTTTAGTATGACTTTTCTAAACACTTCTACATTTGTTTTCTCTGTTCTTTTAGTTATGCACTAGTAGTATTTAGGGATGTAGGAAGAAAAAGTACCCGGAGTTTATAAACAATGCTTGAATAGTTTTCGTGTTTTAAACTTAAATTATTTTGTTCATTTATAGTTCGAAAATGCCCCAATGATGCAAACGAGCTGATCACTTGAATGTGTCTAACGTCTAGTCTTAACTCAGAGATGGGTAGGACGTCGTGACACGAGCTTGAATGATGCTAGGGAATTCGAGAGAGTTCTTACGACACTAACGAGAGTTGGGTCAGTATAGTGGGCAGATCCCCACCAAAAGGAGCGGGCAAGCTACCTAGTGCGTCCACCGAGGCCACTTAGAGCGATTGCTTAAGCACAAGCCTATGAAATCCGAGAGGATTCGCCGGGGATCAACCACTGACTTAATAATTGAGTTTTTAATACGTAAATTCTACTAGGAAGTGTGAGTGCGAGATAGGACCGGGTCTTTCGTGAACAGAGAGTGTCCACTGTCCCACAGCACTATGATCGCCAACTAGGGCCAAGTATTTCTTATAAAATCCGGGGAAAAATATTCCTACGTCCCTATCCTTTTAAACCGTAGCAAAGCTTTAGTTAATCTTTTCATTCAAAGTATTTCAAAAACCAAAACCAATTTATCTCTTCCTCTCTAATCGAAACTTGTAAAAAGGAGCTCATGAGAACCGTATTGTCTTGATTGTTCCAGTCCCTGTGGAATACGATATCTGGTATCTTACCATCTATTACTTGGAAGTGACGATCACAGTGACCAGTGTATACTTGTACTGCCCACTGTGGCCTGTTCGCAAGCCACTGCGAATTACACGTGTTAGATCTCACTGCACAAACCCTTGATAAAGTAACGATCACAAGTGACCGGTGTTAAGTTGTACTGCCCACTGTGGCCTGTTCGCAACCCACCGCGATTTACACGTGTGCATTGTAGGCTCTGTCAGGATATTTGCCTACCAGATACATTGGACTCAATACCGTCGGGGAAATGTGTGTGTATATGTGTGTTTCGTGGTAGTTGTTCGTTGGTTCGATGCGTCTATGCCATAAAAAATATGAATGTTAATTTTTTTTAACAGGAATTAATGTTTATTTTATAAAGATTTATTTATGGAAGTCGATCTGAACATAAAATATTTATCATTATTAATCATTTTTAATCATGTCCCATAAATATTGAAATCATACTAAATAAACTTTTATTATTTTTATAATATTGGTTTACATAGTTTACAACCTTTTTAAGGTTTACAAAAGAAGATCCTTCTACTTTCTATGTAGAATATGTATATTGTGTTTGTACATTAAGCACTTATGCTAACTTCGTCCTAATATTGAATTTGCTCAAAAATCCAACTACTTTTATCTTATTGGATATAATTTATGTACAACTCCATCTCTATACCTTAGTGGAATTATGAAAATATACACCACAATAACGTTAAAAATGAAATAAACTCCAAAAAAAACTCTTCTGTAAATGCAATAAAAGTCTAAACCATTTTCCAAGTACAACAAACTTAAGCTATCGAAAGCCTAAAACTAAATAAACAAGAGGCAACCAACTAGTTCGTCCCATGTCTTACTGTTTATTACAGCATAAAAAATAATAAAAGCAACATTGTGATTAACCAAGCTAACAAACTATGTCAACTATTTCCCTTTGCTAGTTTCCACATAAATGCCTCCTGAGATACACAATGTAGGTTATCTTAACAAAGCTAAGTGTGATCCCAATATAGTGTATAGTATCAAGAGTCAATTAGTAAACAATTAAGAATGAACACGAAATTGTGTCAACCAGTTGATTGATAATTTCCTTAGAGTTGTAGGGGTATGCAATGATTACATAATCATTAGCCTAATCTAGGAGGTATTAACAAAAAAGACACTAAACTTTAATAAAACCTAATTTGAGCACTAACATTCTTTCCTTTTGTATTGAAGTTTGATGTGGTGCTAGTTGGGTTTGTATCTTCTTCTAATAACAAAAGCTATCTCAAAATCTTCTAATCACTCTTTTGTACTTAATATTTTCATCAATCAGCTCTAGAGCTTTAGTCCCAAGTTTTCTTTGTTTTGGCTCTAAGCTCTTTGCTCCTTTGTTGCATGTCCGGTGTAATTTTACTATGAAGATGGTCTCGAAGCAGCATAAACATACCCTCATAGTAATGGGATATTTGACTGAATCTCAATAAATGTTTTTCGCCCTTACCAATTCTGTTTGTCATGCCAAAATTTGGGAGTTCAACAATTTGTAAGCACATACACTTTTGATTTGGGAAGACTTTGATTTGGTTTCAGCATGTTAATCTTCGACCGATTGTTTTTCTATGCCCATAAAAAAGTCTTCTACACAAGCTACCTTTATAACTCTTCATATAACATTTCACAACGTCCAGTTCTTATGTAACTTCACAAAGACATATGGTTATGGTTGTTTGGTTTAATTTTCACGCATTTTATCATGCATTTTTCTAGGGAAGTTCTTTTCTTAGTATTGTAGTTCATGCATTTTATTTTCATTTTTTTCATGTTTTTGCCGGAAGTGTGTTTGAGTGATCGTCGGTACTTTAATTGGACGTTTTGAGCGTGTTTTGTAGGGATTTGGTGATATCGGTGGCGAGGCTCGAGGCGGGAATGGTGGAGAGCGTGATGGACCGGTTGCGATCGAGAGTGGCGGTGAACACGATGAAGAGGAGCGTGGAAAGGACAAGTGGAAGTGATGGACCGGAAGTGGGAAGCAAGAAGAAAAAAACAAGGAAGCATAGTTTTCAGATGGCTAGCGATCGCTAGCCCTGTAAGCTAGCGATCGCTAGCGGCGCAATTCCAACCCGCGAACATTTCTCGTTTTAGCAGTTTTTGACTTTGTGTTTGGGTATAAATACTGTGGTTGACCTGTTTTTTGGTAGTTTTCATTCATAACAACTTTTTGGATTTTGGTGGAGGGAATTTTGGATCAAATAGCTAGGGTTTGCATAGTTTGGGGTTGGAGCTCTACTTAGCTTGGTTTGCTTGTTTACCTTCATCAAAGGAGGAAATTCTGCATTCTTGAGTATAGTATCTCCTTCCTACTCTATTTTAGTTAGTTTTATTGCTTTGAATGTCATAATTATAGATCTATGAAGGTTTTAATGTTTGTTGTTCATCTTCTCCATTTTGTAGCATTTGATTTTCATTTCTTGCTTATGAATGTTGTAGATCTTGTCAATTTGGTAGTTTTATGCTTTGATTCTTCCATTGCATGTCAATTTTGAATTGTAGATGTTTTTGATTGATGTTACTAGTAGTTGATTAGTTAATTGTCATCATGTTTAGTTTTATGCAATTTAGATTAGATCATATGAATAATTCATTAGAATTTGGATGTTTGTTGAGTTCAATTGCTAATTTTGGAGTTAGACCTTATTAGGTTAGAGATTTAATATGTGTTCTAGTTTAGATCTAGGTTAATTGGTTGTGTTTGATTAGAAATTCAGTATCGAATCATGATCATTATGTCTTAATCAATTGGTTGCATTTCATGGTCAAAAATTAACTATCGATGGAAGAGGAATTGTCTAATGGAAGTTAGCCAATCTAATGACATCAAAAGTTTATGATGATTATTAAACAAGAGAATAATTGAACGGAAGTTCGTTAATCGTTCGGTGAATTGATTGAGAATCTACGATCGCATCATGGAGATAGAGGCGATCGTTGATTGGGATGTTTTCGGATAATGTTTTCGTAGGAATTGATATGGAAATAATCACATTTCTAATGGAAACAGTCTATTCATCTCGGAAGAGAAATTAGACGTTTATTCTCCGGAATCCACTTAAATGATCGAGATACGATATTCATATTTCTTTTCCGTGTTTGTTCGTGTATATTGATTTGTTTGTTCGTGTATGTTCATTTGTTCCCTTTATGTGATAGGATAGTGTAGATTAGCATTTTATTGTCTTCTTCAATTTGTACTTGTTCTTATACTAGTTAGTCTTGATTCTTGTTAGCTTAGGTAGTTTTGGTTTTTGTTGATTAGATAGGTAGGTTCACTCTTTGTTAGGTTAGAAACCAATTTTTGAAAATCGAACTACGCATAACTTGTGAATTAGAGATGCAACACTTTGATTTATCCATTTTCTCCCCGTGTTCGACCCGTATGCTACGTCACGATATCGTACGCTTGCGGTTTTTAAATAAAGCTTGGTTTCCGATAAAAAATACGTATAATTCAAGCGAAACAATGGTCTTCATATCTCTCAAAAGAAACTCGAGATCATCCAATACCAAGCTTTCAAAATCAACTTCAGTGAAAGTCCAATCTCGACCATGATTTCGAGTAGTTGTGAAGACTGGAGACCATACTTTGAGTAGACAATTCAATTATATTTGTTGCTTATTTCCAGTACTTTAGTCTAACAGAGTTGATTGGTTAACCCTTTGTTTTTCTCATATTGACAAATTCAATCTTCTTTTGTTTGTCTTTGATCGCCTAAATATCGTATAAATCAATTAAATCATACTTACATACTTAGTGAGCATAAATCTTCTTCTATCTCTTTCAATAATGGAACAAGAATCAGAATTATTTCCATTTTAATTGTGGATCTGGCGTAGCTTGTGAAGCTTCTAAAGAAGGTTGATATGGGTTAGCTCCCACAACTGGATAAGTAAGTAATGAAATCCAATAAGCTTGAAGATGCAGTTGAATCAAGTGGTCATAGTCTCCCTATTCTTGATATTCATCTTCATTTGAAAAGTGACAAATCATTGACTTACACTTGAATTTCTGTCGGTATATGTTTGTTCACTCAACTGAAAGATTTACCATGAATCAAGGTTTATTAACGACCATTGATTTATTTCTTCCCGTGTCTCTTTGTTACTACCTTCAGTTTTTCTAGCAGTTGGGTTGACATCAATAGAACATCTATTTTCTCTAGTGATATCTGCATATCCATAACCATATCCTGAGCTAGTGTCTAGCTATGCAATGGTGTTTCATCAAGTTTTCCAATGTCATCTTGAGCCTCCATCTCTTTATTCATAGTTAGTATGTTGGCATGTACCTCCGTATCTTTATCTATAATGTTTGTCTTAGGTTTAGATACACCTTGGTGCCTCTCCCCCTCATGGTGATTGGGATCATCATGTTCGTGCTTGAACCATTGAGTATGACCTTTATAGGTATTTTCCAAAGAGGTAACCTGATCAGAAAGTGCATCTAAGGCTTTTGCATGGACTGAAGAGTTACATTGATGGTTTGAAGGGCATCAAGTGAGATAGTATGGGTACTGCATTTGGAGGTGACTTGGCTTTAATCTGAGTAGTTTAATTAAATCAGCATAGATAGAGTGTTCGCTGTCAGTTTGGGATAAAAGTTTATCTAAAATCATGGCTTTTAGATCATCAATGGAAAGTCATTAAAAGTTGAGATATTGTATTTAAGAAAAGTTCATTGAAGAAAAGGTATATGATAATATGTCTATAGAAGTTAATAACTAGGTTTTTGCCCTTGTTGGTGGATATTTGTCTAGATCAAAATAGCAAGCTTGATTGAAAATGAACAATGACGGGATAAATATGAAATAGTGTAGAAGGATAAAAGGGGAATAAACAGGTATTCTAAATGGCTGAGTGTGAAGGATTTTATTCTTCTAGTTGTGCGAATAAGCTTGTTGCTTAACCAGTAAGCCACTTTCGAACACTTCCACATGCCTAAGCGAATAAGCTAGAGGTTAGGGCTTAATTGTCTATTTAATTGCAAAGCATTTACTTGATAAAATCAGTAACAATGGTAATTTTTTTGGATTAGCACTTGTCCAATAAACGCTAATTTGTTTTACCCCAACATATGTAAAAATGCATGGCTTACAAAAACACATAATATTCCTTACTTTTTAAACTAAGTGTCCATGTTGTTTCAAAACAATGTCAATTTCTAAACATTTATTGATGGTAAGTTTGAGAACTTAAATAAATAAAAAAAGCACACTTTCATTAAAAAAAAATTAACTAAAATCGTATACATTTATTTTAGGATTGTAATATTATTTAAATAATCTTAAAGAATTCATAAAATTTCCTTTTCAAAAAAGAAAAGAATAACTCATTTGAAAATATTTCCACTAAGGTGTGGGATTAGGTAGCCGTTAGAGAGGCACCCGCGCGGGAATCACGCCCAAAACGCGGCTTCTTCTTCTTCTTCTTCTTCCATGTCATCTTTCCAATTACCCTAAAAAATTATAATAATTAAAAGATTCTGCAACTTTTCTGGATTCAACAATGGCGGTCAAAGATATTGGGTGCCACGATCACACTTTAATCCAATCAATAATTGGTAAATTAATTAGGTCATCCGAGTTTTGAATCTTCCTTCATCCATATTATTTTAATGTTGCAAAAAGTCTATCCCCTTTTTCAAACCTTAGGGTTTGATCGACTGTAGTAGTAGTTATGGTTGTCTCGTTCGAGGTGGTATAAGAACCATTCAAAGCTCTTGTTGGCCATTGTAGACTCTACCTTCTGGAATTCGAGATATTTCGGTTTCGGATGGTCGAATTCAAAGATGGTATGTTAACTTCTTGTTTTGAAACAGTCATCAGTTAGGTTTAATTTATGAGTTTTTTGCATTTGCTGATTGTAATTCGTCAATTGTCAGTATATATATGATGGAAGCTTGGAATACTAGGGTTTGTTTGGGAACTCCAATTCTGTGAGTTTGATTTTAAATTTGAGCTTATTTAGTTCAGAGAGTTGAATCAGAAGCTCTTTGATTCCAATTCCAGTTCAAATTGTGAACATCTAATTTCATGCTCTCATTTTGCATCAGAAGCTCTTTGATTCCAGTTTCTGTTCCCATTCTGAATCTCAAATTTCATGCTCTGAAATTGGTGCTAATTTAGTTCATATTTTGCATCAAAAGCTCTTTAATTCCAGTTCCAGTTTCACTTCCTGATCTCAAATGGAGCTAATTTAGGTCAAATTTAGAATCAGAAACTCTTTGATTCCAGTTCCAGTTTTAATTCCAGTTTTGGTGAGTTGGATTTCAAATTGTAGCAGGGGGGTTTGCTCATTGAAAAGATCTTGTTACCAGGGAGTGTTGTTTTGATTTGATATAATTGGCATGGGATATGATGAAGATTTAGATTCTGGTTTTATTGTGAAATCTTTCATGGAGTCTTATATAGATAAGTTACAGTTTCCATCTTCACCAAGAACCCCAACTTCAGTTCTCCCAGACTTTTCAAATATGAAATCTGTCGAAGATTGCTTAACAGTTGCTTCTTCTGCGCCTTTGCTGTTGCCTCTGCGAGTTAAAGCCATCAAGAAACTAAGTCCCATCGATGTAAAGCGCTTATCGGTCCACATGTACCCTCATGTGGCCCAACAAGTTACTCACTCCTTCAATCAGATGGATGAACCGAAGATCGATTCTAAAGTTATTGAAGATTATGTGGTGCTGGTTGAAAATAGTGAAATAAATCTTGATGGTTTTGTAAGTGATGGCCGATTGATCACTCTGGCGGCAACACCACCACCAAGGTTGCCACTGTCATTAACTATGGAAACTCCATTGGTTTCTGAAGCGAGTTTGCTGCCAGAAAGTCTGGAGTGTGTGGGAAAGAGATTGGAGGATGTTTCACCGCCTAACGTACCTCCACCACCACCACCACCGCCCCCATTGACCCCGAGATGTACAAAAGCACCGGTACCGCCTCCACCACCCCCGGTGAGCAGAAATCGTATAGAGATCCCAGAACGATCTCCTCCACCACCACCACCACCTCCACCTCCACCATCGCCATCGATGGCATCAGGAAATGCAACGATAAGGGGACTAACCTCTCCACCACCACCCTCCCAGAAACCAGAACCACCTCCTCCACCACCAACCCCAGGGAAACCAGGATCACCACCTCCTCCTCCACCAGCTCCCATGACACCAAAAAGCGTACCACCTCCACCACCACCAACTCCACAGGGAAAAGGTGGTGCTCCACCGTCTCCTCCTACTCTTGGTGGCACCCGAACTCTACGTGCTAAATCAACTACTAAATTGAAGAGATCATCGCAGATGGGAAGTCTCTATCGCCTTCTCAAAGGGAAAGTCGAAGGATCCAGTTTGGACGGTAAATCCCTGAAGAGAAATAGCAGCAAAGTTGGGGCTGCTTCAGGTGGAAATGGAAAACTGGGAATGGCTGATGCACTAGCAGAGATGACAAAAAGGTACACAAATCTCAGATCAAAATCATCAAATCTATAAATATGATAAACTTCCTTTCTTGATATCTAATCTTGTTTTCCAGATCATCATACTTCATCCAAATTGAAGAGGATGTCAACAACTATGCAAATTCTATCAAAGAGGTGAAAACCGCCTTGAGTTCGTTTCAAACATCAGACATGGCTGAGCTTATCAAGTTCCACAAATATGTGGAATCCCATATTGAAAAACTTTCCGATGAATCCCAGGTCTAAACCTTTACAAGCATACTTATTTTAGTTACCTTCAATGCTCCATATTTTGTTAGCATTGTCTAACCATGTTCCAAGATTCTTGATTTTATAGGTTCTGGCAAGATTTGAAGACTTTCCCAGTAAGAAGTTGGAAGGATTGAGGATGGCCGCAGCGTTATACGCCAAGTTAGATGCCATAGCTACTACTTTGCAGAACTGGAAGATAGAGTCTCCAGTGAACCAACTCATTGATAAAGTTGAGAAGTATTTCAACAAGGTAAAACAGAATTTAGGCTCTTGAAATCGGTTGTTTTATTGTTTCTCAAAAGGTTTCCAATTCCGTCGATCCGGTAATAAATAACAAATTTCTTATGCAGATCAAAGAGGAGTTGGACACTCTAGATCGAACAAAAGATGATGAGCTCAAGAAATTTAGAAGTCAAAACATTCATTTTGATTTTGGGATCCTTGTGAGAATCAAAGAATTAATGGTGGAGGTGTCCTCAAATTGCATGGAATTGGCATTAAAGGTACTCTTCCCCTATACATATATTACTCATCCATTCCAAATATAGGGGTAGAAGAAGTCATCATTTGAGATAAATTGAACTAATTTAAGCCAAAGGCTATATTTATTGAAGCAACTGTTAGCTGCAAAAATAGTCGTTGGCTAAGCTAGCTGTTAAGTTTCTTCAATGTAAAATACCCCAAAACGGCATCTTAATTCTTAAAAGTCATTTGTAAAGATATAAAGGAACATAATTTGAAGAAAAAAAAACCTTAGGTTTGTTGAAACATTACTTGAAGTAGCTTATCAAAAAGCTAGCTTATAAGGTAGTTTAGGGCTAATCAAACATAGCTTTTTCAATAAGATCATAACTAAGTTGGTCTATGGTTGCCAAAGATTGACCTAAAAATTGGTCCAATTCGTAGGCCCTTGGATATAATGAAAACAAATGGTAAGGTTTGTCTTCAAATACAGGAAACAAGAGAGCAAAGAGCAAAAGAAGACGAAGAAAGTGCGATGAAAAGTTATGGCAAGAAAACGGGTGGTTCAGGAAAAATACTTTGGAGGGCATTTCAGTTTGCATTTCGGGTGTATACATTTGCAGGTGGACAAGATGATCGTGCTGATAATTTAACGAGGGAGATTGCTCACGAAATACAGACTGAGCCTAGCTGTAAGTAGCACGTAAAATTCAAGTAAGAACTACAACTTAAATTGAGCCACTAGATTGCATAAGAAATTAAGCTTTTTTGTTGTCATTATTAGTGTAGAATGATTCGTGATTTTGTTGGTATAAGAGCATAAATTTTGGTGTGTAGATTTGAATTGCACGTTAGTCTCCAATCTGCACTATAATGCAAGACAATTGATAAATATTCATATATCTTAAATAGTAGATTAACTTTTTGAACTTAAATGTTGTTTACTAAACAATTAACCAGTAAGCAGCGCTTACCTGTGAGATTCAACACTATCATTTAGGGTAACATTTTAGTCATATGCAACAATTTACCCGGTAGGCCTTAACCATGGTAAGAGTAGTCGTCCTCACTTACTGGGTAAGATTCATGGTCGATAACATATTTCATCCAGTAAGGTAACATAACTAGAAATGCTTACAAGTATTTGATAAATGGCCCTTAATCATTCATTCAATTTCTTAAATAGGAAAAAATTACAAAGCTTTACATGAAACAAACCCCCCCCCCCCCCCCCCCCCCCCCCCCAAAAAAAAAAAAAAATTAATAATAATAATAATAAAATCAAGCCATATGATGGATCTTGACCATCTAGGAATCTGACTTCTCAAAATAGTTGGAAACTACATATTTGTTTGGGGTTAGGGTATGGCAGCTGCACCATGACAGTAGTTGCATGATGATATTGGTGGTTGGAGGTGAGGGCAAGTAGCGGTGGCAACTGTGATGATGACTGGTAGGGCTAGGGGCATGAGAATGACAATAGTAGAATTGTGGTAGCGAGGATGGGTGGTGTTCGTTAAATTGGATACAAAGGGATGTAATTCAATTTCTTTACTTGAGTATGGGTGCTGCTATGGTATTTTACAAATTCCTCCTTTCCTGATCTCATCTCTGTCTCTAAAACCCAAGTAACACAAGTGAACATCAATGGCAACAACTTTATGAGGACCATTGATGGTAAAACTTTATTGAGTCTGAATAAAAACCTTTGATCTAGAGAGGACCATATAGAGAGAATAAAATATTCAGATTGAATATTCATGATTTATTCTGACTGAATAAAATTGTATTAAGCTTGAATAAAGCTTTATTCAGTCTGAATAAAAGCCTGAATAAAGTTTTATTCAGTCTGAATCGTATTAAGCCTGAATAAAGCATGATATTCATACTGAATAAAGCTTAGGTGTTGATTCAGATTGTCACGTGGGGGTATAGAACAAAAGGAAATATATTAATTCGTGATCAATCAAACTCGTGATCATGATCACTTACAGAGAAAATGCAAATCAAAATAGAAAATGACAAATGAAATACAAACATATTAATTCGTGATCAATATTCAAACTCGAGCTTGATTCCTTGAATGAAAATGTCTTGACCATTTCCATTCATGAGCATCAATGTCACCATGACGTTGTCATCACCTTCAGCATCCAGATCCTCTAATATCTCACTTATCCCCAACCTCAATTCTGTCTTCACATTCTTTTTATGTTGATGCTTATGGGGCACATTCACAAAGCTTCCCGCGAACTGAGTGTTTTCGGGACTAATCAACACTTCATCTTCATCGTTCACAAACACGTCAAACTTCACAAACGTATCTCTGTCCACTTCAATCCCTTGTATCACCAGAATCTCTTCTTCTTCATCTTTTTCTTTTTTGCTCCTCGATTTCTTTGGCCGTGGCACCAACACGTTGATCGTCTTATCCAGGCGCGTCGGAAAGACATCTTTCGCAAAGGGACGATCTGTCCAACGTCTCGTGGTTTTTTCCACTCCCGTCGGGTGGGCTTGCTGTTCCGCCATGGTATCTCTACGTCTTGATAAACGTAGCCAAGTTTCTTGGAGTCGAGACTGTCCCGGACCTTGACTCGAACCATCTCCCTGTTCTCGTTGTAGAACAAGAACGAGGAGTCGAGCCAGTCCTTATCGGTGAAATCTTGCCTTCTTCCGCCTAGGGTTTTCCAGATGGACCACATTCTATCCACATTTGCATGGTGTCCATAAAAGATTGGGTCTCTAGCTGCGGAATAGAAGTTACCCATGTCCTCACCATTAGGTTGATTTCTATCTCCGGTCCAGGCATGGATCGGACCATGTGGTTCGTTTTCAAGCGTTCCACCACCAGGGCTAGGCTCATCGCCTGCGTAATAGGGGCTACCCATGAAAAGCCTAGTCGTCTTTGCACCCGACAGCATTTGTCTGTACATAATCGTCTGATTTGTGGACACTTGTTTTGATCGTTTTAATTGTTCATCGAACCCATTATAGTCAAGATCGATGGTAGACGGTGGTTGGTGCCTAGCATCTCGAAGAGGATCGTACAACGGAGACCTCTTGTTTGTGTATATATCGGGGATTTCCATACCAGCGGGTGCATCCCAATTCCAAAATGGGATTGCGAAATTCGGATCTTTGATCAATTTGCCACAAATTTTCTCGAAAAAGTATAAGTAAAGGCGATGCCAAGGTAGAAACAGCCACGACTCGTGAACTTGAATCTCGAGATCGGGGAAACCGACTTGATCATAGGCACCATTGCAGTAAGCGCAATGAATCGCAGCTTGTTGCTTGAAACTACGAGGATCGTGATCTGGGAGGGCCTTCATGAGCTCGATGGCTTTATTGAACTTGGCTACGTAGGTTCTATCGACCAAATGAGCAGCCCGTCGGACACGGAGTTTCTTCGATGGTCGCGGAAGCTTGAAGTCTATAATCCTCGAGGCGTATGGAGGGCAACAGTCTGTGCGTATAGCACCCTCAGGTAACTCAGGTAGATCACATTTCTTGACGTCGGGAGCCGCAATCGGATCTGCAAACGCCAACGAATTGGATCCGAAGGTGGCGGCCGCAGCTCCTCCAAGACCTAATAGGACGTTTCTCCGGTCGATGCTCCCGGGGTTTTCGTGGAGGATGTTTTGGTGGTGGTGGTCATCATCATCATCTAGGGTTTTGCATGAAACTGTATGGAGATTATGGTTTGGGTTTCTGACAATAATGGGAAGTTTAGATGATCTGAAAAACAAGGAAGATGGAGAGTAGTTGGAAGAAAAGGGAAAGGTGGTGACAATTGGTGGTGGTGCAAGAGATGACATTGCTTTATATAGTTTTGAGTGTTTGATATATTATGATGAGGGGTGTAATAGGTTTATATATAGTGCATGGGGGGGAGGGACTATGTATATAATAAGTTATCCCAAGGAAAGGGTTCACAAATATAAGCAAATTAAAAGATAAATTAAATAATAATTTAGTAAGTATTCGAATATACGATGGAATATATTTTTAATGAAAAACTTAATCTATATATAATAAAAGAGTAACTGATTTGACACGTGTCGTGTTCTGGTGAGCCGAATTGCCACGTGTCGCCTTCTGGTGAGCCGGTTTCGGTTATCAAAACAATAAATAAAATAATGTAAAAGATAAATACCACTTTCAAAAATCCTCTATATAATTAAATCAAACGGTTTAAAAAATCATCTACATAATTAAATCAAACATTTTAATCCAAACTATAGATAAATATGAAAACACTAAATAAAATAATAATTGACACGTGTCGTGCTCTGGTGAGCCGAATTGCCACGTGTCGCCTTCTGGTGAGCCGGTTTCGGTTATCAAAACAATAAATAAAATAATGTAAAAGATAAATACCATTTTCAAAAATCCTCTACATAATTAAATCAAACGGTTTAAAAAAGCATCTACATAATTAAATCAAACATTTTAATCCAAACTATAGATAAATATGAAAACACTAAATAAAATAATGTAAAAGATAAATACCACTTTCAAACATACATAATTAAATCAAACGGTTTAAAAAATCCTCTACATATATTTGTGTAAATTATTATTTTTCATTGGTGATATAAAGAATTAAAAATATTCTCTCTATTTTCATTGTACAATTTTCTAAGAGTTTTCCAATGTTGAAAAATCTTACTTTTTTTATTTTCTTAATTCTTAAGAAAATTCCATATAACTTGTTGGAACAAAAAAATATACTCAAACTCTTTAAAAATTTTCATTTTTTAATCGAAACTATATATAAATAGGAAAACAATAAATAAAATAATGTAAAAGATAAATACCACTTTCAAAAATCATCTACATAATTAAATCAAATAGTTTTAATCCAAAAATACACACCTCAATCTCAATCTCAATCTCTCATTCTTATCTATAAATACCCCTTTCAATCTCTCAATCTCACAATCTCAATCAATTGCTGCAACTCTCTTAATTAAGCCACTATCAATTACACATACACACACAAAGGTAATTAATCAAATGCTCTTTAATTTTTATTTTTTCCTACACATGATGATATGATTATGATGATTCTATTCATGTTTATAGTCCAAGTTGGAGTTGTTGATTTCTCGTATGTGACTTTGTATTTATGGTCATTGATTACAGTTTTTGTGTTATTTTGTATTGCAAACGCTCTTCAATTTTATTTTTTTCTACACATGATGATATGATTATGATGATTCTATTCATGTTTATAGTCCAATTTGGAGTTATTGATTTCTCGTATGTGACTTTGTATTTATGCTCACTGATTACACTTTTTGTGTTATTTTGTATTACAAAAATAGTTCTAATTTTTTATTTTTTTAATCTTTTGAATTTTTACCACATATATATATATATCATTTTATCACACATCCTGTTAAATATTAAACTTCAACATATTAATTTAACTATTTTATTTTAAAATTATTAAACTTTATCTTATTAAATATTAAACTTCAACCTATTAATTTAATTATTCCCCGTGTATTACACGGGATAAAACCTAGTTTTATATATATACCGGAAAATAAAACATAAACAAAGGAAGTCTTAGAATTAAATTTTACTAATAATAATTACTTATGATTAATACGTAAATAAATAAAATTGGATCAAATCTTATTTACAACATTAGACCACATATATATAGGATATATATATATAGGTAACTAGGGGTGGGTTCAAATGTGAACCACTTTCTGGTTGTGAACGTGAGGACAACCGAGGGCGCAACACGTGGCGGATGACAAGGCGCCACGTGAGATCTACGGCGGATGACTAGGCACGATTCATGGAGGGCATTGAATTAAAGAGGGGGACCACACTCAAAGTCGTCACGTGTCGCGCTCTCGGTTGTCCTCACGTTCACAACCAAAAAGTGGTTCACATTTGAACTTTCCTCTAGGTTTTTTAACTATTTTTATATTTACTTTACGACGGAAGAATAATAATTTAACATTCCTATTTTGACGAAAATTCAGCGTTATATATATAATCTAGTATTAAGCTTTATTTTCAAACAGAAATACCTTTCTTGATTATTGAATGATTCGTTGAGTTTTAGTTTAAATGAGAATCATTATAATGAAACGAAATAGATTAAAACATCATACTTTTAAATCATAAATTTATAAAAAGTTACTAATTGCACGTGTTTATGAATCAATACGTATATTTATTGATAAGAGATAACATGGACGACCTGAATTGGGGTACACAACAATCGCACGTGTCACCGTATTATTTGTTTGGTAAAATGTGAAAAAATTTAATTTTGTGTAGGTATAACTGTATTATTTTGAAGAGTGCTACTATATTATTTTCAAAACTTCAAGGGTGTACTAAAAAACAAAAAAAAAATTCTCTCGAAATTAATCAAAAAATTTAAAAACTTTCTCAAATCAACCATAAAACCAAAAATATTCTCTTGAAAACAATCAAAAATCCAAAAAAAAAAATCTTGATTCAACAAAAAAAATCAAAAAAGTCTATCGAAATCAACAAAACCTTAGACCACTGCTTTTTCTCTTGTCCGTTTTCAAGCAATCTTTGGAGAAACATATGGGCGTGGTGGGAGTTGAAAGCGACTAGGATATCCTCGGTGGCTTCTTTCAAAATGTTAGTGCAACGCATGGGGTCAAATTGAAAAAGGTTAATTACATGAGTGTGTATCCAACTTGTCACGTTTTTTCATTGTATGTACCCAACTTTTAAACCTACCATTGTATGTACTGAACTTTTTAATTTTCTCATTGTATGTATCAGGTTACCTGCTGAGCAGGTAACCGGTCACAATGCCACATAGGCTGCCACAGAGATGCCACATAGATGCCACATAGGATGCCAACTGATTGAGTAAATTACAAATTTAGTCCCTCTAGTTTACTGATTGGTCCCAAGGACATGTTTTGCCTCTTTTGAAAAACCAAACTCACCACCACCACCACCACCACCACCACAACTACCACCCATCAGCACCACAACCACCACCACCACCAAATCGACCACCCCAAATCGAAATCGACCACCCCAAATCGAAATCGACCACCACCACAACCTCTTTCGAAATCGACCACCCCAAATCGACCACCACCACAGCCTCTTTCGATGGTTGATTTCGAGACGTCGTCGGAGACGTGTTGGACTGTTGGTGTCCAAAAAACCAATAGGGGGTTGATGTCGCCGGACCTGGAGAGAGAGGAGGTGTCAGAGGTGGTGGTTACGGGGGTGGTGTGGCCGGATTTCACTTTATTTTGGGATTAGGGTGGTGGTGGTTGCGATTTTGAACAGAGTGAGAGAGATAGATACTGAGAGAGGGGGGACTGACCTTTGTCGCAGAAGAGGAGTGGTTACGTCGCCGGAGAGAGGTGGTTACGGGTGGTGTGGCCGGAGACGTCACCGGAGACGTTGCCGGATCAGTTGCAGAAGAAAGAGGGGGGTTATATAAGGGTAATTACAGTTTTAACCCTTGTTCTTTCATTTTCTTTTTAAAAAAACCTTAGGGACCAAATTTGTAGTTTACTCATTTTGTAAAAGAAAAAAAAAATCCACGTCAGATATACCTGTACACGTCAACATTTTTGTATGTAACAAGTAAATCGATATATACAATGAGAAAATTAAAAGTTCAGTACATACAATGGTAGGTTTAAAAGTTGGGTACATACAATGAAAAAACGTGACAAGTTGGATACACACTCATGTAATTAACCCAATTGAAAATGGGGCAATGTTTTCCTAGCTGTCTGTGCGATAACTCTTTGGTTAATCTGGAAAAGGCGTAATTCTATCATATTTGACACTGAAGATTCGAGTTCCAAGAAGAGATTGGAAGACCATTTCCCCAAGGTGCAGAACATGTCGAAGCTATGGATTGGAAGCAGGAAATCTTGCCCGCTCTTGAATTGGAATAATTGGTTTCATAGGCCTTTTTATTAGTTGTTTGGGGTTTTGTATTTTGTTGTTTTGGGCCTTGTATGTCTTTGATCTAGCTCCTTGCTAGGTGTTTTTAATAAATTTGGTGGAGTAGGGGTGGGTGATGGCCATGCCGAAGCTCCCCCTTAGTTTTGTCGTTTTTTGCCGCTAGAATCCGAGAGCATTTAATATTATACAAACCTGCTCTCAGTCATTACCAATTGAGCTAAAAGTCATTAGCACTTTTATATTGGTTAATATTGACGAAGTCTTTTATGGGTATAAATTTAAGGGAATACTTCATCTATATCCTTTAAAACTTCATATATTATGTATATATCTTTGTAAACTTTGAAATTACATATATGTCCTTCTAAACCTTTAAAACTTATATATATCCTTCTCGCCAATTTAGTTATAATTTAAATATTTAAAAATATAAATAATTATATTCATGAATTAAATTTAATTTATAAATTACTTAATTACCCATTTTGATTTCCTTTCCAAAATCAATCGGGATTACCTCTCAAAATCGCAGATAAAAACCAACAAAATATGCTACCTTTCTATATTTTGAAAAAGTTTAGCAACATGTGGAAATCTAATAATCAACAATTTTTATTTGATAAGCATAAGACATCGCAGGCTTAGATTATTGAAGATTTTTCCAAATTGTACAACCAAATGCTTTAGCAGTCGGGTTTCGATCCAAAAATTGTCGAGGATTAGTTTGGGTCCAATGTGGTCTGGACCCTTGTGATCTGGGATACCTCTTCCAAAAAATTGTTTTTATTATAATATTGTCATAGAAATAGTTTATGGAATACCATAGTGGTTTGAGGAAGTGAAAATTTCTATTTTTTCATTAAAGGAATTCCAATCTCGATTCAAACACTGATAATGGAGGTTGACAATTTTGGAGGTCCTCGTAGGAAAAGCAGTGAGAGTTTGAAAAGGTCAAATCTTTGATCATTCCCGTAATCCCAATTGGTTTTGGAAAGCAAATCAAATAAGGTACACTACTAAAAAAGAGTATTACCGACGGTCGAAACAGTCGGAATCCGGCTTTACCGACTGTTTTCCGACGAAACGATCATCGCTAAAAACCTTGTCGGTAAAATTACCGATGGTTTTTCCAACAGCTTTTACCGACTGTTTTCCGACTGTTTCATTTACCGACTGCTTTCCGACGGGTTACCGACGATTTTCCGACCGTTTTTTCGACGGTTTTTCAACAACTTATTGAAAAAAAAATAATAAAGAGCAGTCGGTAAACCATCGAAAAACAAGCAGTCGGTAATGGTTGTCGGTAATACCCAACTTTTTAGTAGTGGTTAAGTAATTTATAAAATAAATTAAATTTAAATATAATAATTTATATTTTTACATGTTTAAATTATAATTAAATTAAGAAAAGGGATATATATATATATGTATAGAGAAAAGTTCAAATGTGAATCACTTTTTGCTTGTGAACGTGAGGACAGCCCAGAGCGCGCCACGTGGCAATCTGAAAAACTTTCGACTTAGTGTTATTCATACTTAATAACGCTATCATTCAGACTGAATAAAGCGTTATTCTGTATGAATTACACTAACTCGCACTCTAATACACTCGGACCCGGGCGGGTCAGCCGCGGGTCAAGGCTTATTCAGTCTGAATAACGCTTTATTCAGTATGAATAACACTAACCCGCGAATTTATTCAGATTGAATAAGCCTTGACCCGCGGATGTCAGATTGCCACGTGTCGCGCTCTCCGTTGTCCTCACGTTCACAACCAAAAAGTGGTTCACATTTGAACCCACCCCTATATATATATATATATAGAGAGAGAGAGAGAGGAAAGTTCAAATGTGAACCACTTTTTGGTTGTGAACTTGAGGACAACCAAGAGCACGACACGTGGCGGATGACTAGGCGTCACGTCGGCTTTGAGTGTGGTCCCCCCCTTTAATTCAATGCCCTCCCCATGAATCGCGCCTAGTCATCTGCCGTGGACTTGACGTGGCGTCTAGTCATCTGCCACGTGTCGCGCTCTCGGTTGTCCTCACGTTCACAACCAAAAAGTGGTTCACATTTGAACCCACCTCTATATATATATATATATATATATATATGAGAGTTTTAGAGGTTTATAAGGTATATAGGTAGTTTCAGAGTTTAAAAGAATATATACATAATATGCAAAGTTTTAAAGAATATAGATGAAATTTTTCCTAGATGTAATACTCTTTGCTAAAGTATTGACATGGGCGGAGCCACATGGGGGGCAGAGTAGGCAGTTGCCCCCCTAACATTTTAAATTTTTCTTAAAAAAATTTATATAATAGGTATATTTGGGTAATTGTCCCCTATAAAAATTTAAGATTACGATTATTATTGATATTTTGGAAGTTTTTTTGTATATAAAAAACTATTTTTATAGAATTAAAATTGTTGTTTAAAGTTTATCCCCATACAAAAAAATTTTTAGCTCCGTCCTGCGATGTGTATATTAATCTCCTACAAAAGCTCGTAGAGAAAATAAATTGGGGTCATGTATGTAGGACAAATATTTATAGTCAAATATACATGTTTTATTTTTATTAAATCGCTAAAAACAAAGTTTGTATTATTTTAAATTTGTTTTATTCAAACTTGTATTTTCTCCGAGGATAATATGTATTCGTTTGAGCAGGTGAAGAGAACATGAGGCTTCCGACAAATCATTTTTGTCCAATTGTCCATGATATATTAGCATTTATAGCGTGTTTTGAAGAAATTAACAATGTCTAAATCAGAGATATTTTTGAAACGATTTCTTTCCTAAAATAGTTAAAACTCAAATTTCGTCCGCTAGTTTGCCGAAATAATGGAGACCCTAAAATGAACTTTGAGTTAACCACAAATTTGGTCCATGCATGTGGTTTGGTGTTTATAAAATTTTTGGTTTTTACGATTTTAGAATGGGTTTATGACTTATTTAGATAACAAAGTATTTGATTTGTACATAAAATACTATTGAATTATTTTTGTACTTAATATACTAATGAAATATTTTTTTTCTACACGTTATACCATTGCAACCTGGAATAGCCCGTTTTGATGTGGATGTGTACATATTATATCATTGAACTATTTTTTTGTACATATTATACCATTAACCTTTGATATGTTTACAAAAAAGGTGGTACAAAGGTGGATATGTTTTATGCATACCTTGAAATTGGAATCTGGTTTCTAGAAATCATCTTGAAGAGTGCTGTTATAGAGCTTTCGGGTCAACCCAGTGAGGTAATCCTCTTCGTCGCTCTCTGTCTCGCTCACCAGGTTGACCCAAAAGCTCCGTAACAGCACTCTTCAAGACGATTTCTGGAAATCAGATTCCAATTTCAAGGTATGCATAAAACATATCCACCTTTGTAAACATGTGTTCAAGGAATTACCACTTTTTTTTGTAAACATATCAAGGTTAATGGTATAATGTGTACAAAAAAATAGTTCAATGGTATAATGTGTACAAATCCACGTCAAAACGGGCTATTTTCGGTTGTAATGGTATAATGTGTATAAAAAAAATAGTTCAATGATATTGAGTACAAAAAATAGTATATTTTGTGTACAAATCAAATAGTTTGTTGCCCAAATAAGTATGCAAAATTAAAATGACTGAATTAGTCTCTTCCTCTAATAGGTTTGTATATGAATGAAACTACTTATCATGGCACACAAACAACTTATTCACTTTCTACATAAACAATTTGAAACCAAGACTAAATGATAAACATATACACATTAGATAAGAGGCCATTTTATTTACAAACCAAGTAATCTAACAAATCATACAAACCAATATTAGCACTTCATTTAATGTAATAAATATCTAATTCAGTTTTGTTTCTTAATTTAAGGTCATAATCATAATAAATAATTTAATATTATCACTTTTGATACATATCTTAATCGAATTAATGAAGGTGAATTTTATCCCCATCCCCTTACAAGGGCGGAGCTAGGAATTCTATGTAGGGTGGTCCTCATTAATAAAACAGAAAATGATAATGTTTTTTTTTTGAACAACAAGTTAGTACACACACGTTCCCGAGGTATCTGGGATCCACTCGGACACCTGGCTAATCCCCGTCGACCACGAGCTAGCCCAATTAAGGGTACCACTACGTGTACCAACACTAAAAATAGAAACATCCATTGATCTCCCATTCTATTCCGCAATCCTAAACAATTTACATATTACAAACACATTTAAGTATCATTTTATATCAATACCAAACACAAAACATCCAATTTGTACCAATACTAAACACATAAACATCCAATTTATTCAAACACTTCAAAATTTCCAATTTTTACATACTAAATTGTGCAAACAACAAAATTCTATTTTGTGCAATTGTTGTATGAAATGGTCGGTCGTATATGGCAACATGGATGATGGATCAAATGGGTGTGTATAATGGATTAATGGGCCCACAGGTTAGCACTACTTTTTATTAGACTAAAAAAAATTCGTAAGATATTGGAGTTGAGGGTGGTCTTGTGCCAACGGTGGGCCAAGGCTCCCTCCACCCCTGGGTGGTGTGAGTGGATATATGGGACCTAGAGGTGGGACCCAATATGATTATGTGAGTGGGGGATGAGAATTACAATCCCCCTTAATGAATCATGATACTTGTCTATAAAATATCTATTGTTTCTTAATATAATGGTTTATCTAATTTGCTACCATCAAGCAAAATAAAACTAAATATTAATTTTATTTTTGGTCAGAGATGGCTAATTAAATTAAAGATTCATCCTCATGAAACCTTAATGAATTTGGTTTATATGAATCTTGCGTCATATCGTGCCATGATGCACGTCATGGCGTACCTTTTTGAACCCTGGAATTATTACATCAATAAAATATTAATTTGTAAAATATATATATATATACAAAAATATATAGGGTGTTTTATTATGCATTCCCAAAAAAGTTACAACCCTTACAACCTAAATTTTAACTGTTGATCATGGGATGGTGATTTTATTTTTTGTTTTTTATATGTTATGGGTGAAGGGGTAGCATCGTCCATTATCATTTTTTTTTAATGTTTGCTAGTTTCTTTTGGCACTTTCATTTAGCCGGGAATCATGCAGTGGATTTCTTTTCTTTTTTGTTATAAGTTTATTATGGTAAGCAATACCTATTGTTGGTGTCCTATTTCCTGGATTTTTTCTTTAGTAATATTGGTTTTGTTCGTGAAAATGGTGGGTTGATTATCTTATTCTCAAGAGTCGGATTCGGTTAATGATATATAGATGCGAGTTTCTACGTCACCGGTGAAAATTCAAGTATGTTCAATAAAATTTAAGTGGTCGATGACAACGTTGTCATTGATTAGGATGGTTTTGTTGGTGTTGATCGACATACTGAGAGTTCACTTAATGCCGAAGGTAGGACTGTTCATGGTAAGGTATTCTTGATCGTTGAATTTAATTATTATTGTAAACGAGTGTCGTTTTTCTATTTACGCGAACTTTTCATGATATTTACATTCATGATGTAAGCAAATTATGTTTTCTTAATGGTGTTGTTTGATGGTAGTTTTAATGAGTCCATGTGAATATGGGTTATGATTTTCACGCAAGCCATGCAATGGTTTTGCTTATGTATTTAATTCTAATCATATTTCTTTCATTGGATATATTTTTGTTTTGTTTTAAAACCCTTAAACACACTGTTCAGGTAGTGGTAGTTCTATGAAATGTAATTGTATGGTTTTCTTTTGTAGTTGATGGTCGTGGTTCTATCAAAGAATCACCAAGCGGCGGTAAATATTTTTTCCCCATTGTTTAGTGATGGATGCAAGAATTACTTTAAGCGGGTGCACTATTAAAGTTAACAATAATGGTTGAGCCGGGGGAGGGGGGGGGGGGGGGGGGTCAACATGATTTAACTCGTAAAAAGTTAATTGTGTCAATTTTGAGGATGAAAAACATTCTTTAAAAAATATATATACTTTGACCTTTCAGACAAGACGTCAGACTATATTTTATGCTTAACATGCTTTTTTGCCAAATCTCATCCTTATAAAAGATTTTTTTGGTTTTTTGATTAATAATCTCATTTTTTTTAGATTTTAATTTGGTTGCTTTATACTTCTTTTTCTAGATGTTAAATTATGCTTTAACTTATGCATCAATACTATTGTTTTGACCAAATGAAAATTCACTAATCACATTTAGTGCAAAATCAAATCTTAAAAAAAAAAATAGAATGTAACAAAGGCGGCTTCGGTAAATAATAAAATTCGATTTGTTTAAATATTTCAATTTAGTCCTTTTAGTTTTGTTATATCAAAGCGCCCTTTTATTTACAAAATTCTTTGAATATACCATTTAAAAAAAGATTAAAATGAATTGTAACAAAGGTGGCTCGAACCTATGACCCAACACAAAGAGCGGAGTGTTAGCCCAAGCCCATTAGCTACAATTACTAGCTGATTATGATTTAATCTCTCTCAAAGCTTTCTTTATAAAATTTTATCTAATTAGGACAATTTGATCCTAACATGTATATACATCTTGTGACTATGGCTTTTTATTAGTCTCATTTGGCATTTGACTTAGCCAAAGCGTTTATGTCGTACTTGCCATGATAATGATACAAAAAAACACAAAATCAGTCTTTATATATTGAGCATCTTTTGTTTGTGAGAGAGATTTTCTTTTTTTAGGTAGGAGGGACATGTTTAGAAAAAATATAGTTTTTCGTATAAAACATCCCTCCTAAAAGCTTACTTAAGTTATGTTCAATATTAATAAGTCAAGCAACTTTTATTAGCAATCTAGCATGTATAATGATACACAAAACACAAAATCAACAGCACAAACATGCCCCAAACCAACAAATAGTTAATATTCACACAAAAAAGATATGCCTAAAGGGTTGTTTGGTTGGTGTTCCATTATATTATGCATGAATAAAATTATCTCTATAATTTATCAGTCTTTATAGATTGAGCATCTTTTGTTTGTAAGAGGGATTTTCTTTTTCTTTCTTTAGGTAGGAGGGACGTGTTTGGAAAAAGCTAGTTTTCCGTATAATATATCCCTCCTAAAAGCTTACTTAAGTTATTTTTAGTATTAATAAGACATCGAGATAGTACTCATGTATAACTTATCGAATAACTTATTAATGTTATAAATTTTGTTAAGTATCAGGAAAAAGAATCCAAAATGGAAGAGGGATACATGGTCAACGAATTGAAAAGAGCCCAAGTTGGACTCAGTTTCATGTCATACAAAGGGATTGGGCTAGAGTGTGAGCACTTGGGCTTAGCATAAATAAAATAAAATGAAAACTTAAATCTCAAGAGGTGCAATTGCAAGTCCTAGACGTATTTAATTCTATAGTAGTTAATTACCACATTGAATGATGGCTGCTCTTCCAAGTTGTTGATGTTAATCTATCTAAAACAATGCACAAAAGACCCTAGCTAATTGTTAAAACATGTAAAAAAATGTAACCCAAAATCCCAATATGAAAATAGATATAAGAATAGTAAATATGTTCAAATGCACTAACAAGTAAAAAAGGCAACTCAAAATGATATTCAACCGATGTAAATACAAATAAACACAAAGAACATCAAGACTAAACGTGGTTGTACTGTTATGAGAAGCATACATCGACAGGGAAGAGATGAAAATTATATATTAATCCTAATATCTAAGATAAAAGCTCTTGATAATGTTTACATTCAAGCCAAATCATCCTAAGGGAAGTTGTAAGCAAGACACTTGAAACCTAGATTTAAATCAGCCAAATCAAACCCTCGTGTAACCAAAAATCGCATGATATGTCGCCTGCATCGTCCAAAACAGCTCAAGAAGAAACAAAAGCTCCAATGACCCCCAAACCATGACTCTAGGTCATGGGCTTGCCTTTTGGGGTTGGGCTTAGGCGTAGGGTGACACATCAAAATATTCAAGACAATTAATAAATTCCAAAAAAAAAAAGAAATAATAGAGAAATGCCAAAGCATGACATATAGAAAAACGAAAAAAAAATATAATAGATCGTCTATTTTCATATCACATCTTATTTTGACACACCTAAATAAATTCTAGAAATATAAAAGAATGTTCTGAAACTCAAATAAAGTTTAAATTTGGGATTATTAGCTAATAAGATCTTTTGTCGAAAAAGGGGTTATAATTGATAAATGGGGGAACCGGATTTCTTCTAGCTATCCAAGAATTTCAATGTTTGAATTGAAGATTCATATTCTCAGACTTATTTGATCTTATCAATTATTAAAAAAAATTCTAGAATAAATCATGAATTTTCTAGGATAGTATTAAATATCTTATGAAAAAAAAAAGAACAGAGAAATTATTAGCATAACATCCACGATTATATTAAAAAAAGCATATGCTCCGGGCAATTTGGCGAAGAAATACTACTCAATAAAGGACATAATTTGAACAAATCAAACTAGATACATTAAGCATAACAAACATTTATATATACATTAAAGTTTCAAATACAGATATATTTGTTACAAACTCTGCAAAATTAATCTTAATCCTTAATTTGTTTAGTAAACAACAAAAGAAATTAAGATCAAACTCAATAATAATTCATCATCACTCCATCTCAATCTTTATGCCACTAATTGTGACATGAACACTTTGGTACTAACTTCACTAACACATGTTCATCATCATCATCCACCCCTAAACCTTCCAACAACTCACTTATCCCTAATCTCAACCTAGTCTTTATCACCTTCCCACCACCATCCCCACCGTCGTGCCGCTGCTTATGTGGCACGTTTACGAAGCTACCGGCAAACTCAGTGTTCGCAGCCACACCACCACTCGCGGCCATTTCATCATCTTCATCATTTACAAACACATCAAACTTTACAAACTCATCTCTCTTAAGTTCTATTCCTTCTATCACCAATACTTCTTCTTCTTCTTCATCCTCCTCCTCTCTTTCCTTTCTAGCCGGCCTAGCCACCGCCACCGTCACCGGTTTGTCTAAACTCATCGGGAAAGTAGCTTTTGTTGTTGATATTCCGGCCATGTTTTGTAGCTTTTCTTTTTCTTGTTTGGGGTGCTAAAAAAGTAGAAAACCCTAGTGATCTTAATTAATCTATAAAGTTCTTCTTTTTATGGGTTAGGTTTTTGCATTATTTGTAAGATCTTATCAATTGAATTGATTATTTTCTATTTAGTTACTATTATTGACTTTTAGAGGGCATACTTTTTCGCGTAATTGACGTGTGGGCGGCTACCAACTGGTTTATTACACATATAATATGTTTAACATGATAATAGAACTATTTAGTTGTTGGTTTTATATATTTAAAAATGTCCTTTTAGTTAAAAAATTTCAAAAATTAAATTTGAATGATGAAAGCTAAGATGTATAAATTATAAAAAAAGTTTGTAAGGGACACTGGGAAGCACATGCAGTGAACGTGCGTACGCACCTTTTTTCGTGCGTGTTTTGTTTAATTTAATACAAGTTGGTAGTTGGGTTATCAATTAATTTATCGTCTTCTTCTATTATTTATACTCCTAATTAATAATAGTAAGATAATATTAATACATAGACCAAGAGAAAATATTTATCTCTATGGGCAATACCAATTTGTGTTTAAAGGTCTTCTTAAAGTTCATATATATGTTCATAACTTAAGATTTTTCTTAGTTTGTAGAAGCTAAATATATAGCGTTAATTAACTTACATGTAAATTAATATTAACCAAGAACAAATGGGGAGATCGAAACGTTAAAAAGGGTGATCGCAACTGCTTTCTTTTGGGTTCTTTGGTGTCGAAGGAATAGCAAGGTCTTCAAAGGAAGCATGAAAAAAGAGACGGAGGTGGCAGATGAAATTAAGTTTATCGTTTATGATTGGATCAGATATAGGACCAATTTTGGTAACCTTCTCTCTTGAGAGAACTGGTGTTGTAACCCTGTTAAAACTGTCGCTACTTGTATTGCTCCAGCTCCTCGCTAGTTTTTAATAAAGCTCTTCTTTTAACGGTCCAAAATATATATATTCACGGGTAGGAAAAGAAAATATATTTTCCCGAGCTAGTTAGCCAAAATTCATAGTCTTATTTGGAGAATAAAATGACAAAGAAAATACAAATCAAAATTAGAATGAAAAACGAACTAAAAACACACTAATTCGTGATTAATCAAGCTCGAGCTTGATTCCTTTAATGGAAATGTCACCACCTCCATACTTGGGCACCAATGTCACCATGATATTATCATCATCATCAGCATCCAAATCATCCAACAGCTCACTTATCCCTAACCTCAATCTTGTCTTAATATTCTTCCCATGTTTATGCCTATGAGGCACATTCACAAAACTTCCGGCAAACTCCGTCTTATCGGCGGCACTCAGCCCTTCGTCTTCATCGTTCACAAACACATCAAACTTCACAAACGCATCTCTCGCCACTTCAATCCCTTCGATCACCAGAATCTCTTCTTCTTCGTCTTTCTGTTTCTTGCTCCTCGATTTCTTTGGCCGTGGCACCAACACTCGGATCGCCTTATCCAGGTTCGCAGGGAAAACATCTTTGGCAAAGGGCACGTGTTCATCGGCTCGAGCCACGGTCAGTTTCTTGATTTTGCTCAAAACCCTCTTCAGACGCGGGGTGGGCTTGCTGTTCAGCCACGGTGTCTCTACGTCTTGATAAACGTAGCCGAGTTTCTTGGAGTCGAGGCTGTCCCGGACCTTGACTCGAACCATCTCCGCGTTCTCGTTGTAGAACAAGAACGAGGAGTCGAGCCAGTCCTTATCGGTGAAATCTTGCCTTCTTCCCCCTAGGGTTTTCCAAATGGACCACATTCTATCCACATTTGCATGGTGTCCATAAAAGAGTGGGTCCCTACCCGCGGAATAAAAGTTACCCATGTCTTCCCCATTGGGTTGGGTGCTATCTCCGGTCCAGATATGGACCGGGCCATGTGGTGTGCTCTCAAGCGTGCCACCACCAGGGGGAGCCTCATCGCCTGCGCGATAGGGGCTACCCATGAAAAGACTGGCCGTCTTTGCACTAGACACCATTTGCCTGTACATAATCGTCAGATTTGTGGACACTTGTTTTGACCGGCTAAGATTTTCATCGACCCCATTGAAGTCAAGATCGATGACAGACGGCGGTTGGTGCCTACCCTCGCGAAAAGGATCGTACAACGGAGATTTCTTGTTTGTGTAAATATCAGGGATTGTCATACCACCCGGTGCATCCCAGTTCCAAAACGGGATCGCGAAATTCGGATCATCGATCAATTTGCCACAAATTTTCTCGAAAAAGTACAAGTAATGGCGATGGAAAGGTAAAAACAGCCATGAGCTATGAACTTGAAGATCGAGATCGGGAAAACCGACTTGATCGTAGGCACCATCGCAGTAAGCGCAATGAACGGCCGCTTGTTGCTTGAAACTACGAGGATCGTCGTCAGGGAGGGCCTTCATGAGCTCGATGGCTCGATTGAACTTGGCTATGTAGTCTTTATTGGCCAAATGAGCGGCCGGCCGGACTCGGAGGTTGTTCGAGGGTGGCGGAAGCTGGAAGTCTATAATCTTCGAGGCGGCTGGAGGGCAACAGTTTGTGGGTTTAATACCATGAGGTAAATCGGCCGCACCACATTTCGAGATATCGGGAGCCATGATCGGATCCGCAAACGCCAATGAATTCGATCCGAAGGTGGCGGCGGCGCCATAAAGACCTCCAAGACCTAATAGGACGTTTCTCCGGTCAACTTTCCCGGAGTTTTCTTGGTGGTCATCATCTAGGGCTTTGCATGAAACTGCATGGCGATTAGGGTTTGGGTTTCTGGCAATGGGAAGTTTAGATGATCTGAAAAACAAGGAAGATGGAGAGTAGTTGGAAGAAAAAGAGGTGGTCTTTCCGCCGGTGGCGGTGGTGGGAGTTGGTGGTGGTGGTGCAAGAGATGACATTGCTTTAGTTTGAATGTTGATCATGATGAAAGGTATAATATTGTGTATATATAATGCATCGGGGCCAAGACTTTTTCTAAGGGGCAAAAAGTTGACAAGTATAAACAAATATACTTAAATCATAATTTAATAAAGGCATATGGATATGCCCATCCAATATGTTTTTGTAATGAAAAACTCTTATACCAGAAAGTACAACCACGTGAGTTTATAAACTAAAATAAAGTCCATTTAAAAGAAAACAAAAACTAAGTAATGGAATTAAGTTTTAATTATTAATATTATAGCTACTTGTGATTAATAGTAAATAAATAAACTTGGATAAGAATCGTCTCGGAGACATTAAAACACAAACATGCGTACACACATGTGTATATATATACAGGAGTATGTTCAAATGAGAATGACATCAATTTAAAATAATAAGAGAATAATTCTTTTTTTTTAGATAAGGTTTACCTAGGTTTGCCCAGATCACATCCTTGGTAATTTTTACCAAGAGCTAAAACATGCTCCCCTGAGATTAATACTCAGTGGCCCCTCTTAGCCATTCATTCTTCTCTTCAAACACATTACCCACATCACCACCTCTATAACGGCCACCACCACCATCCATACCATTTCCACCTCCACCATCACTACCTCCACCGCTGTCACCGCCACCACCAGCACTAGCAACAACAACACCACCACCACCACATTTGCCGCCACCACATCAATAGCAGCAGCAACACCACCAGCACCTACACCACCACCACTAGCACCACCTCTGGTGGAGGTGGTGTTGGTGGTGGCATAGGTGGTGTGGGTGGTGGTGACAGAGGTGGTGACAATGGTGTTGTAAGTGGTGGGAGAGATGGTGTGGGTGGTGGTGGTGGTGTAGATGGTGGTAGCAAAAGTGATTGTAGTGGTTAAATATATGATTTCAATGGAAAATCATATGTGATTTAGTATAATATGATTGGTTAACATGTGATTTCAATGCATAATCATGTGTGATCACAAGATCATATATAATTTCACTGAAGAGTAATATAATATGTGATTTAATATAAGCTGATGGGTTAAATGTGATTTCAATGCAGCATTATATATGATTTCAATGCAAAATCATATGTAAAATCATCAATGCAAAATCATATGTAAAATATGCAAAATGGTGGCGGCGAAGGTGGTGTACGTGGTGGCAGAAGTGGTGGTGTTGCTGCCACTTGCGGGGGTGGTGGTGGTGGAGGTGGAGAATGTGGTAAGGGAGGTGGTGTCGGTGGTGTCGGTGGTGCCAGAGATACTCGTCGTGGTGTCGGTGGTGCCGAAGGTACTTGTGGTGTTGCCGGAGGTACTCGTGGTGGTGTCGGTGGTGCCGGAAGTACTTGTGGTGGTCCCGTAGGTACTGGTGGTATGGTGGTGGTAGCGACGGAGGTGGTGTGGTGGGTGGTGGTGCCGAAGGTACTGGTGGTATGGTGGTGGTGGCGAAGGTTGTGCGTGTGGTGGTGTGGGTGGTGCCGGAGGTACTGGTGGTGGTGGTGGTGTTGTTGCTGGTCGCAAAGGCGGTGCCGGCGACGGCGGTGGTGGTGGTGTTGCCGACGACAGCAACGGAGGTGGAGGTGGTGGCGAAGGTGGGGGAAGTGGGTGGCCATAGAGATGGTGTTGGTGGTGTATTTGAAATATAAAAATCGGTGGCCAATAATCATTCTCGTATTCTCTTAGAAAGATTTCATTATAGCGTAATCTGTTATATATATAGGGTTACATTTAAATGTGAACATGAGGACCACTAAAATCGCGCCATGTGACAATATTCTGACAATATTCAGTCTGAATATCATGCATTATTCAAAGTGAATAAAGCTTATGCGCCTTTATTCACTCTGATTCACCATGAATAATGCATGATATTTAAAGTGAATATTATCACGTTAAACAAATTTAATGGTTCTCACGTTCACAATAAAAAATGAGTTTTCATTATATATAGATCAAACAATAATAATAAGTATTTAAAAAACATTTGCGTCAAAAAAAGTATTTAAGAAACATGCAAATCAAGAAAATCATATGATTCTTATACAAAACTATGCATATTTGATTTTCTTGATTTGCATGTTTTTTATACAAAACTATACATATATAACTGCTCTTTGTATCATTTTAAGACGGAAGAATCATTGTTTAACATTCCTATTTTGACCAAAATTCAACATTAAAATATATGAATGTATTTTAGAATTTTTAACATTATAAAGTAATAATAAGTTGTAAAAAGAAATATTTTTTCATTATTGTTGAATAATGCGTCAAATTTCAGTTTGATTAAGTATGGATATACATATTGTGGAAACAAAAAAATTGAAAAGTAAATTACACTTTTGGTCCCTATGATTTAGTGATTATAACATATTTATTTCTTATAATTTGTTTCTTTATGATAGCGTTTGGTACGCAGACTATACAAAACAGGATAGAACAGGACAGGACGATGGGACTAGCTTAATCTAGAGGTGAGGGGCCAGGACGATGGGACTACCTTAATCTAGATGTGACGGGACAGGACGAAATAGAATGAGACTGGCTTAATCTAGATGGGTCGGGATAGACATACCAAATTTGATCCCTGTCTTTGTCAGTTCTACGTTTGGTACAACCACAATGGAACTAGCTTACTCATTTGTTTTCTATTTGGTAAGTTGGTCAGGATGGGACTAAACTGTTAAAATGACTAAATTACTCTAGAATATTGTTTAGTGCTTTTATTATCTAAAAAATCATATTTATATGAATAAACAAATAAAACAAGCAATTTCATTCTTAAAAAAGTTACAAATGATTTAAAGGAAAACTAAACAATAAATTAAATTAGGTAAACCTCATTATTAACCCAAAAGAGAAAAAACTCTAATTCATGCAAATCAGAAATAGACTACGACTTTGAACTTCAAATCAGAATCGAAGTCAGATGGCATGAAATTGACCACGACTTTGGAAGTCAAAATCAGAAGTCAAAATCGACATCTTGCAATCAACGGGACATCGACCACGACTTTGAATCAGAAATCAAAGTAGAAGTCAGAAGATGAAATCGAAGTAGAGATCGACCATGAATCGGAAATCAAAGTAGAAATCGACCATAACCATTGATGAAGAAGATGGAATTGAAGTCTTACGAGTGTTGAAGTAGATGGAGAAGATGAAGGCAGAGTCGAAGTAGATGGAGAGAACAAGAACGATGTAGGCTTTTTTTTTGTTTAATCAAATAAGTAAACAAGGGGGTATGTTGGTAATTTTTACTTCTACTCCCATCTTGTTCCACTTATTTTGGTGAAACAAAAAAATCAAGCTTTTGTCCCGTGTTTTATGATTTTAGTACCATCTTCCCAATGTAGTTTTTGTCCCATGGCATGCCAAAGATAGGACAATTTTTTTTTGTCTCTTTTCATCCCACCCAATTTGCTTACCAAACGCACCTAACAATCATTAGAAGAGTCCGTAAAGTATAAGGGCATTATTGTCTTTTTCTATTTTCTACCATTTAAACAATTTTTAATTAATTTTTTCTTTTCACTCTTTGAATCGTATCTTCCATATTAAATCAATAACCAAATCAAATCCAAATTTAAAATCTCAATAAAATCAAACTTTTGCAATTTAAATCATCAAAATCTAAATCAAAACCATAAAATATGAATCAAAACCATTTAAACCATTAATCAAAACTCTAAAATCAAAACCCTCCATTTCGATTCTCAGGACCATCCTTATTTGCTTTACCATTGGCATATCTCCACAATAGAAAATGATACAAGAAAATTATAATCCCAGAGCGACTACTCACTTTGCCAAGAGCCTGGAGTCATCGCATTTGAACCTCTGTGACCACAAGGTGGTTTTTTGTTGCTTCTAGGATTCGAACTTGGGACCTCCAAGTACTTTCGCCTTTAGAGACCAAGCCCTTACCACTAGGCCGCCACCCTTGTGGTTAATAGGGTATTTTATAAGACCAAACCAAAAACGTTATATCTAAAATTGTTACAAAAAATTTATATATCCTTCATGGGCATCGTAATACATTTTCTAAAAAAAATAAATAAAATGTCAAGTAGACTATTTTATAGAACATTATTTTAAAAAGTGTTCTCTAAACACATCCTCTAAAAAGATGGATTCATATATAATGTTTTTCGATAGCGTTCTATATATAAAAATAGTTAATATAGTAATTTATTTTGAAATTGCTCTGAAAATCTTGTTATAAGTTATGACCCATAGAAGCAACCTTTAAATTTATTGCAATACTTTTATACAAAAATCTTTTCTTTTTGTTTCAATAAACTTTGACCCTATAAAATATCCTATTAAAATATTTATTTATTTTAGATGTTATGTAATCGTATTTTTGGTATAATGACAAGAAATGCTACCAATTTTAAATATGAAAACAATTATGTCAATTTTAATTTCCAGAAAAAGCTAAATTAATTTGGTCAACCCCGTTAAGTTAAAAGTACATGAAAACAAAATAAGAAAATTGGGGAGATAATCATGACTTTTATCTCAATTAACATTGAAGGAGGGCTATAATAGCCGGTCGAAAATAAATTAGGGTCAATATATGGGAAAAAAATTTATTGTAAATATTACATGCAATGTTTGATTTTTTATTCTATCCAAATAATTAAATAAGACAAATTCAAATTATCTTAAATTTATGGTATTCAAAATTTATATTTTTCTGAAAAAATATATATTATATATCTATTGTTCCCGGTGAGTGAAAAAACCGTTCTTTGCATATCAGCCATCGAATCAAATCAACTTTCAATCTCGACCGTTTAAAATCACCTATTTACGGTTATTGGGCTTTTTCAACCGCTACAGCCCACTCTCCCACCTTAAAGGAACCAGCCCACTCTCCCCAATCCCTTTCCTCAAAACAACTTCTTCACGCACGACGACTCCTTCCCTAATTTTCGCCATCCTCCTGCTTCTTTACCATCTCCACTCCTCCCACGATTCCAATTTTTTCTATCCACTCCTCCTCCCACGATTCCAATTTGCAGGTATATATAAAGGGATGAAGGCTAACCCTAAAAAATCTGTCATTTTAATTTTGCTTTCCCATTTGTTACTCCCTCTTTTCCCTTTTTCTTTAATAGGTAGCAGTTGATTGAAAGTTCATGTGATCCTTCCAAAATTGTTCTATATGATGTTATATTCGAAATTGATTCGATCATTCGGTTATTACAGATTGCATGAATGTTTGCATTTTAGATCAGGTTTTCCTTACGTGATCTCTGATACGAATTATGCGTTTGTTGTTGTTTTTTTTTTTTTTTTTGCTTGAGAAAATGCTTTCGATGAATCAATACAAGTGTTCTTATGTTATTTTGCGTTTATTAAGCAGATTTATGTGAGGTTTTCTTAGAGAATTTGTGATATTTGTTTAGCAATTGTGGTTTATAATGTAGTAATTTATGAAATTATATATATTGATCGCGGTGAGTCCTAAAAAAAGGGATTGAATTCTGACCCTTAGATCAAAGATTAGGATTAATCGCCACCATTTAAATTGCCTAATTTACAGTTATCAAACCGTCCGGTCCAAACTTCTCCTTCTTCCCTAATATGACGCATCATCAAACTCCCCATTCATAAACTTTTTTAATCGAAAACTCATAAACTTTTTAGCGGCGTCGTCTGTCGCCGCAAAAAGACTACGTTGAAAAGTCAAATGGAGTTCTACTCTGTTTTTTGTCTTTTAGTGATCTTTTGCGACGTCGCAGGTGTCGCCGCAAAAAGTGTCGCCGCAAAAAACCGTTTTTTCTTGTAGTGATTACTCCTCCTTCCCACGTTCTCTCTCCTCCTGTCACCACTCCTCCCATCCCCAACCTTCTCCATCTCCCTCTCGATTACAAATCCGGTCTCCTGCTTCTTTTAAATAGCTTCAATTTGGGCTAAAACGGTTTGATCGATTTATGTTCTCATACGCTCTCGATTCACAATTTTGGCTATCGAATCAATCTTTCATGCTCTTTATCATTCAATTTCACGAATCGTCTATTTCGTATGTGTATTTGTGCGCGTTGTGAGAATCAGGTTGTTATAAGTCTCAGATTAAAGGTTATGGTATGGAACCTTCTCTAAACAGCTCTTAAACCCACATACTGCGGTTTGCTTTCTTCTCTTAATTTCTCCCTCTGTCGATTAACTTTGTGATTGTTGTATTGGGTTTGGATTTCTCTATGCGAGGTGAATTAGATTTGAAATCCACAAATGTAAGTGAAAGAAGATGTAAATCAATCTCTTTCATAAGGTAAGTTTTTTTTTCTCTCTCACTTAATTCGCTTCAAGTGAAGCTGTTTAATTGATTGATGTGGATCAGTTTTTGTTTTTTTCTTTTTAGTTCTGATTTGTGTGCAAAACTAAAAAGAGGTGAAGGAAGTGGCTGATTTAAAAGAGCAACAATAATAAGTCTTTAGGTTTGACAGTGATGATTTTGAGAATAGACACTTTAGGCCTCCAAGAGCGACGATTCATACTTCTGCAAATGCTTGAGCGTTTCTATAATACGGAAATGCCGGTATGTGTGGTGTTGTTGACAAACCTTTGCGTTTGTTGCCAATTTGAGTTTTGCCCTCAAATCCGAAACTTATCTTGATTTTTAGAATTGTACATTGGCATAGTAATAAATTATTTCATAAAAGCAGAACAACAATAAAGTTATTAAATTGTCATGAACCAAATGGTATCAATCAATATTTGCTTGTGAAAAATGGTTCCTTTGACTACAAAAAAGTCAAAAAGAATTGCTAACATGCTTCTCTTTGACCGAAATGCAGAAACCTGACGACGGAAGAGGGTGGGATTCTAAATCAAGTTGAAGAATTTAGCTTGCCACCGAGTTATTTTTCTAATTAAGAATCTTGATAGCACTATAAATATGGTTTCAATTTCACACATTTGGGGGTTTTCCATCGATATAAAGGCTTGACATCTCTCTTTACATAGGTTATAAACTTATAATGACAATTTGAAAGATTTTCTTTTTCGGCTTTAACATGTTAGTAAGAGTGATTAAATGATAAAACTCTTTGATCCGATGCACGTGTGTTATGTAATAACAAGGCTGGACTTCCGATTGATTCACTTCAAAAGGATCTTTGGCCGTTTTTTTTATATGAAATTAACTTATATTTTTTTTTAAATGAGGCTTGATTGCTACAAAAACAACCTTGAATTCCTAACAAGCAATTATTTGAGCTTTGATTGTTTCAGAGCAGCTTTGCTATATCTTACAAGTTTGGGTTGATAGGTAAGAACAGTTAGGCATGCAGGTGAACCATATTTAACAATAATTATGGTTTCTTTCTATCATGTGTCAATAAAATAATGTGTTTATGGGTCCAACATTTAAAATTTTTGCACTGGTATGATTTCATAATGATTGATAAATCCTTATTTGGTATGATGAATTTGAAATGTGAAACTAAAGCATAGAATTAAAGTTGCGGCTGCATTAGACAAGTTAGTTACTAACTAAGCTCCATTAACCAATTAATTGATGCCTAATTGCCCTTGTAGAGAGATGGGATTCATTTCTTTGAAAGAGTCTTCTATTCCATGAATAATCTCAAATCAGTGAAGGGTATTATGGATATTTTATGTATCATTGAGTTTTCTGTTTTTAGTTGCTTAGTTGATTGTTAGATGGTAATCATGGGCATGTAACATGTTTATTCTACTGAATCCATGATAAAGGTTAGTTTTTAGTGTCTTTAGTATGAACTCAATCTTTATAATGTTAGTGTTTTAAACTTAAACATATTGTGTAGTTTTATATTGGTTTAGATGGTTACTAACTATTGAATTTATTGAAAAAGGGAGCTGCATTTTTTGTAGTTTAATCATATTGAAATAGGTATTTGGTGTACCGGGATTTTATATGGTTTAGCCATATTGCAGCCACCACAACCTAAATGTTGTATGTAATGCCCTCCTCTTTGTATTTGTAAATTAATTGCTGGTGTAAGTACATCTATGCCAGATCCCATGGGATGTGAATCTCCATCAATAACTGACCTTCAGTAAGAACTATTCATTTTTCTGTTATGGGCTTATGGTTTGTGAACTGATGGGAATTGCCATATATGGATCAATTTCAAACTTTGGTATGTGTTAACTTTGCTCACTTGTGTACATTAGTTTTGTTTTCTATTTGATATTTAGAACAGGTATGGAATAATGATCTATAAATACATTGCCTTCTACCAATCAACATATAACAGTAGCTAAATGACACTGTTAGAAATGCTCATGAATTTTATTGCAGATGAGTTTAATTAAGGTTCTGCAATAACTTGCACTATTGAAAGGAAAATTCAAAAAGATGTTTGGCTAATCACCTGTTATGCTCCTTCCCCTTGCAGGTGTCTGTCGCAAAAGGGTGCGTACCTGCTAAAAATCGTTAAGAATCTGAGGGGACTGGTTTTGAAATATATTGATGCTCTTTGAAAACCTATCTTCGTAGATAAACAAATGATGTTGCATGCCTGCAAGGTTGCTTTATTCAATCGAAAGTATGATGAGTTGCAAAATAGCTAAGAAATAGAGGGTTATAATTAGGAACAAATTTTAACCATGTTTGACTTTTGTTTGATTGTCGTTGTGAAATCCTAATCTATGCCCGATGTTCCTGTTATTCCCCAGATTGCATCCTCATCAAAGTTAAATATGCATCTAAGAAACAACAACGCCCAGGTTACTCCGTCTTATTGCATGTGTTTTTTTTTCTTCTAAAATATCACGAAATACTTGTGAACCTTATTGCAAAGATCTTGAATTGACTTATGATTGGTCTACGTACTTGTGAACTTCAGAAATTTTTTGTTGTAGATACATTGTCCTTGACATAATACACACCAGTGCTGCTGCATTTTCAGATGCAAACGATTTAAGCTTCTAAATATTCAAATTTATTTTCTTGATTTATCATGCGATTGATCCACTTAGAGAATGATTTGTGATGTCACTTGAAGTCAATCTTGTCTGTGTATTCTCACTTTAGTTTTTTTTTGTTTATTATCTCACGCCTAATCATCTTTTTAACATAGTCTTCTTATTGGTGATCTCTTTTGGAGAAATTTATCTTGAAATTATCTTTAGTTTTTTGCAGGATACAGATTAATTTGCATCATTGGATAAGACGATTATGTGTTTCTCAATGGCCTTGCTCTGTTTATCAAATATGTGTCTCGATGGTTGTATAAAGAGCCTTGCTTGCATCGGATGGTGCAGTTGCTTAGGTTCTATGGAGACATGGTTTCATTCTTCACCACTGAGAGGCCAATTTACAACTTGAGGCCGAGAATGAAGCTGATAATGAAGTTGATGGGGATGTTGGGGTTATAGTAACATGACTTTGAGGTAGAGGCTATGGGTGTATTCGCTAAGCTTTCAACACTTTCATATATGCACCCAGCCGTGAACTTTCCACACATACCCTTCTACCAAATTGAAGCATATTCCATTATTCCTCTTTCAATGGAGATTTCGATGCATCCTCTAAGAACCATCCTCTGATTCATGACCCTCTGCAATCTCAATCAAATTTCCCCAATCAACTTCTTACCTTTCTTTTAAAACCCTAATTCCTACCCTTCGTTTGAAACCCTTCTTCTAAAACCTCAATTTCTTACCAAAATCGAACTAATCTTCATGTTGATCAAATCCGAACAGAGCTTTCTACTCAAGTTTTGCTTGTCGACGTTGAAACCTTTCCGCCGCTGTTGGGTTTTTTTCTCTCTTCTTTATTTGTTGCAATTATTTGAATAGATGGATTTTCTTAAAATTAAAAGCATTTGGGTCGGTGTGCTATGTATGTGTAAATGGGGAAGATATGTGAGTGTAGATAAACTTTTTGATGAAATAATGACAAAGAAAAAAGTAAGGTGTATTTGGGTTTAATGAAAAGGTAAAAATAAATAGTAAGGTTAAAATGGTCATTTATATTATTTAGACAACTCATTCAGCACAGTAAACAAACAACATTTAAAATTTATCCGGACAGATAACTTAATTTATAAATGCAACTTAATTCATTCAGAACTTAATGGAAAATCAACCAAACAACCCCTAACTATCGTTAGCCTTTGGCCGTTAAACTAGGGGGGAACTTACTTATTTGTATGTTTTTATTTTATTATCTGATAAAGATTTAAAAAATTTTAATTATCCACCCACTAAAAAAAAAAAGAATAATCACAAGTGTCCCACCCTTCACACATATACATTTACATATTAAAATGAAATTCATCTACGAATTTTACCGAAGTTGATCGTCTTAGTAAAAATATACATGCCTCAGTTTAAAACAAATTTCATAGATGACAAAATCAAAATTAATTCTAAATTCAAATTCAAATCCAAATTCTAGAATCCAAATTAGTTATTTACAATCAAAATCTCATCTAAAATCAACAATCTACAATCTTTAATGCAAACATTGATTGAAGAATAGAAATTCAAACCAAAAATCAAACCAACTTTAAACCTTGCAAATTTGAAACAAACCCTTTAAAATATAAAACCAATTCGATGAGAACAGTTAAACACCAACTACATCGACCAAATTTGTAGTTTACTCATAAATTTCTAATGAAGAGTGTCTTTTTAGCATTCCTCCTTAACAGATTGGGTCTTTCTTTGTAATCTTAGGTGGTGCTTGGTTGGGTATTACAGGGTAAGCAATGGGAATAATTATGAAAATTGTTGTTTGGTCTGATATTATATAATGCAATCATTCCTGTTGATCCATTAGTTTTCATTTCTGACCAAATTGGGGGGAATGAAAATTTTCTTTCTACTCAGTTCTTTTTTCCATATATCATTTCATCTTTTAATGTTAAATGGAATATCTTTTGTATTTTCAAAGTGGATGAAATTTATTTTTTAATATGAGACAATTTTTCATTGATTATAATGGGTTAACCAAGCAACATCAATATAATGCTTATTTTCATTCTCATTCCCATTTTCATTCCCTAAATTGAACCAAGCACCCCTTAATATCAAATTAGCAGTTGATATGTTTGGAATGTTAAAAAAGCTTTTGTAAAAGTTTAGTTGAGATACGTACAAACTAATTAACCCAAATATTGAGGGCTAATAAAACAAAAGGAAATATATTTCCCAACTTAGCTAAAATTCATATTCTTATTTGGAGACGAAATGACAAAGAAAATACAAATCAAAATGAAAATAAAAATAGAAATCAATACATATTAATTCGTGATCAATCAAACTCGATCTTGATCCCTTTAATGGAAATGTTACCACCTCCAATCTTGGGCACCAATGTCACCATGATATTATCATCACCTTCAGAATCCAAATCATCTAATATCTCACTTATCCCTAACCTCAATCTTGTCTTAACATTCTTCCCATGTTTATGCCTATGAGGCACATTCACAAAACTTCCGGCGAACTCCGTCTTATCGGCGCCGCTTATCCCATCGTCTTCGTCGTTTACAAACACATCAAACTTCGAAAACGCATCTCTCACCACTTCAATCCCTTGTATCACCAGAATCTCTTCTTCTTCATCTTTCTGTTTCTTGCTCCTCGATTTCTTCGGCCGTGGCACCAACACTGTGATTACCTTATCCAGACTCACCGGAAATACATCTTTCGCAAAGGGCATCTGTCCATCGACCGAAGCTGGAGCTGGAGCTTGAGCTGGAGCCGGAGCCACATCGCGTGTTTTGATCTTGCTCGACGACCGTGGGGTGGGCTTGCTGTTCAGCCATGGTGTCTCCACGCCTTGATAAACGTAGCCGAGTTTCTTGGAGTCGAGACTGTCCCGGACCTTGACACGAACCATCTCCGCGTTCTCGTTGTAGAACAAGAACGAGGAGTCGAGCCAGTCCTTATCGGTGAAATCTTGCCTTCTTCCCCCTAGGGTTTTCCAAATGGACCACATTCTATCCACATTTGCATGGTGTCCAAAAAAGATTGGGTCCCTAGCTGCGGAATAAAAGTTACCCATGTTCTCACCATTGGGTTGCGTTCTATCTCCGGTCCAGATGTGGACCGGACCATGTGGCTCGTTTTCCAACGAGCCACCACCAGGGCTAGGTTCATCGCCAGCCCGATAGGGGGCACCCATGAAAAGACTAGCCGTCTTTGCACTCGACACCATTTGCCTATACATAATCGTGAGATTTGTGGACACTTGTTGTGATGGACTAAAATTTTCATCGACCCCATTAAAGTCGAGATCAACGATAGCCGGTGGTTGGTGCTTAGCATCACGAAGGGGATCGTATAATGGAGAGTTCTTGTTCGTGTAAATATCGGGGATTTTCATACCATCGGGTGCATCCCAGTTCCAAAATGGGATCGCAAAGTTCGGGTCATCGATCAATTTGCCACAAATTTTCTCGAAAAAGTAGAGGTAATAGCGATGCCATGGTAAAAACAGCCACGAGTTGTGAACTTGAAGCTCGAGATCGGGGAAACCGACTTGATCATAGGCACCATCGCAGTAAGCGCAATGAACGGCTGCTTGTTGGTTGAAGCTACGAGGATCGTCATCGGGGAGGGCCTTCATGAGCTCGATGGCTCTATTGAATTTGGCTATGTAGTCTTTATCGAGCAAATGAGCGGCGGGCCGGACACGGAGGTTGTTGGATGGTGGCGGAAGCTTGAAGTCTATAATCTTTAAGGTAGATGGAGGGCAACAATTTGTGGGTTTAGCACCTTGAGGTAAGTCAGCTGCACCGCATTTCGTGACGTCGGGGGCCATGATCGGATCCGCAAACGCCGATGAATTCGATCCGAAGGTGGTGGCGGCGCCATAAAGACCTCCAAGACCTAATAGGACGTTTCTCCGGTCAACCTTCCCGGAGTTTTCTTGGTGGTCATCATCTAGGGTTTTGCATGAAACTGCATGGCGATTATGGTTTTGGTTTCTGGAAATGGGAAGTTTGGATGATCTCAAAAGCAAGGAGGAAGATGAAGAATAGTTGGAAGAAAAAGGGAAGGTCTTTCCGCCGGTGGCGGTAGCGGTGGCGGCGGTGGCGGTGGTTGGTGGTGGTGCAAGAGATGACATTGTTTTAGTTTGAGTGTTTGATATATTATGATGAAGGGTGTAATAGGTTTATATAGTGCATGGGGGCTAAGTTTTCCCAAAGGAAAACGTTGACAAGTATAAACAAAGACTTTAAGATAAGTTAAAGAAAAGTATTCAAATATACGATGGAATATATTTTCAAAATGAAAAACTTTTATATATACCAGGAATTAGAACTTAATGGGAATTTATAAATTAACCTACATTAAAAAACAAAATCCATTTTGAAGAAAAGAAAACCCAAGGAAGTCATAGAATTAAATTTACTAGTATTAATTACTTATGATTATTAAGTAAATTAATAAATGGATCAAAATCTAATCTAGAACATTTGACCCCCACGCACACATATAGAGAGAGACAAAACAGGATTACTCAAAAACGAAATTTTTGACATGCACATGATTTTATATTAAATTTCAAAAAAGGCCATGAGGATGTTTTTGAGATCGAATTGCAAAGTCTCACGGATCTTTTATGAATTTGTACATGAATCGTATATAATTTATTGGTTTATATATTATTTTAAATATATATTGTTGTCGTTTGAAACCATTCATATATATATATATAGAGAGAGAGAGAATTGTTTTTATATTGATTTTATGACGGAAGAATAATAATTCAATATTCCTATTCTGGTGAAAATTCAGCGTGTAAATATATAATCATTTACACGGTATTTAATAATATATTTTTTCAAAACAGAAATACTTTTCTGAATTATTGAACGATTCGTTGAGTTTTAGTTTAAATAAGAATCATTATACATAAGGATGAAATAAAATAGATTAAAACATCATACTTTTAGATCATAATTTTTTTATAAGTTAACTAATTGCATGTTATTATGAATCTATATGTATATGTATTGGATTTGTACTTTGTTGGGTGTAAGGAAGGGTGGGTGATTTGTTGGGTATATAGAAGGGTGGGTGTAACTTGTAAGGATTTGTTGGTTATATGGAAGGGTGGGTATTAAAAAGGATGGTTTCCTAATTTTTCTAAGGATTTCTTGTAATTGGTTTTAACTGGTTATTAAGAGCTCAGGTTTTGCGCCGGGTTATAAGGTGCGATAGCTTTTATCATTTATATGAAATATAAAGTTTGTACATATGTTGTCATACGAAAGGTTAGTATGACGAACTTCATAAATTGTGTTGGATATTTTACGTGGTTGTTCACATATAGATAATATGTAGTTAATGTGTGGTAGGGGGGATATATGTCAATGATTATTTAAAATAATTAAAAATATTTAATAAATCAGTAAATAAAAATATTAATTTTAACTTAAGCTTTGAAAAAAATATATTATGTACTTCTATTAACCAATAGAACAAAATATCTTAATAAAATAAAAAAGAAGATAAAAAGTAACAAAATGTGAAATATGTAATTTGAAAATAAAATATATAAAGATGGTCTACTATAAGGACCAAATATGTAAATTAATCAAACATTTTTTAGATGGATTAACTACGTAATATAACGAAGTTGGATGACGGAATGAAAATAGAATAAAAATAAAAACCACGGAGACGAAAAAACAGTCTTTAAAATCAAGGACAAAAACGTTATAGACATCAAACTACAGGAACTAAAGTTGTACTTTAACATATTTCAGATTCATGACTAAAACGTAAAATGAAATATAGAAAACTAAAAAGTATAAAGCGGATAAATATTATACGTTTAGAGGGGCTAAAATGTAATTTTTGCAAATGTCGGTATATTGACGAACCGTGATTTGTCTTCCTAAATATATAATCGTATTATATATAAAATATAATAAATAAATTACATTAAAAATTACAATATTAGACTCATTTCAAACGTATCGACAATACAATTATAATGGCGTAATTTGTTAAAACTAAAGCGTACATTTTTAACATATTTCAGCCGACATACGATATATGACTAAAACATAAAATGAAATATAGAAAACTAAAAGGTATAAAGTGAATAAATATTATAAGTTTAAGGGCTAAAATGTAATTTTTTAAATACATAATCGTACTATATATGGTATATAATAAAATAATCACATCAAAATATATTCAATATTGGGCTCATTTCGAACATATCGATGATACGATAATATTGGCGTAAGTTGTTAAAATAAAAACGTATTTTTATAACATATTTCAACCAATATACGATATATGACTAAAACGTAAAATGAAATATTAAAAACTAAAAGATAATGTGAATAATTATTATAAGTTTAATGAGCACTCTTCGTAACTGATAAATGTTATATATATATATATATATATAATGGTTTGAAATTAAAAAAAAAGTTCCCTTCCAAAGAAAAAAAAATATTGATAAGAGATAACACCATGCTGGAATTGCCTGTTATGCTGATGTTTAACTTGTTGTTTTTATTTTAAAACTTATAAAACTATATGGTTAAAAAATTAATGAATGCATTAAAAACTTGAAAATCAATTACAAAAAATTGCAGTTAATTTGGAACAGGATACTATTAATAGGTTTAGAAATTGATTAACACATTAAAATCATGAAAATTCTTTCACAAGAAATGCTACCTATTTTGAATATGAAAATAACTATGTCAATTTTGATTTCCAGAAATATATATTTAATCTCAAAAGCTAAGTTAATTTGATCAACCCCTTTAAATTAAAAAGTACATGAAAATAAAGTTGGAAAATTATGGAAATAACCATTGACTTTTATAACAGTTTTGAGTAAAAAGGTTGATTTCGAGAATCCTAACCGACTCACAATCGATTGTCAATAGCATGAGGCATTCCTGACTCACTCAGCTGTTGTAGCTATAGAAGTGCCCGTACTCAAATCCAAGACCATTTAATATTATACAAAAGTGTTTTCAACCATTACCAACTAAGCTACACGTCATTGACACTTTTATATCCGTTATATTGACCGAATGTTTTAGATGGGTATAAATCTAATACTTGTTGCCAAAGGAAAGATGTCTATACTAACCTCCTAAAAAAGCTCGTGGAAAATAAACTTTTATTTTTATGAAATCACTAAAAAAGAGTTTTTATATTATTTTAAATTTATTTTATTCAAATTTATATTTTCCCCAGTGGATAATATATATTCGTATGTGGAGGTGAAGAGAACGTGAGGATTTAGACAAGTCATTTTTGTCCAATGTTTTCGAGGTCCAAGTCAGAGATGATCTTTAAAATGATGTCTTTTCTAAAAGAGTTAAAACTTAGATTTCGGCCACTAGTTTGCTGAAATTAACAGATGGGGACCCTAAAAATAAACTTAAACTACAAATTTGGTCCATGTAGTTTGGTGTTTATAAAACTTTTGGTCTTTACAGTTTTAGACTTAAGGTTTCACCATAGTGGGATGCCGAAACCGACCGAATCTAGTCTCTTCACACATATACATATATGCATTTAAATGAAATTCGCCAATGAACTTTATCAGTACTGGTCGTGTTTTTCGGCCTAGAGTAAAAGAATACACACCTCAAATCAAAATCATTTCATATCTAAAAAACAAAATTCAAATCAATAGAATCTTAAAATGAAAACCAACCATTAACGATCAAAACCTTAACTAAAACCAACATTATATGACCTTTGATGCAAATCTTAATTAAAGAATCCAAATACAAACCTTACAAAATTAAAACACACCGTTCAAGACCAAATCTGAAACTAGCTAGCTCAAATTTGATTTACGAGATTAAGGATTTACAAAGACGTGCCAATGAGTTTAGGGAGTTGCAGATGAAACTAGAGGGATAGGTCTATTTAAAATGTAGGAGGGACTCAATTCATTGCAAAAATGAAACCAAAGGGATAGGTTTGGTTAAAATTCTTCCCAAAAACCCTATTCGTTAATTGAGGCAAACCATAAGGGCACGATCTGCATTTAGCTCTTTCCTAAAAGGGAAAATGAAAATCAACTTAATGTTGTTAATAAACTTTGACCCGATTATAGGTTCGAATTAGGGGTGTTCATCGAGTCGAATTTCGGGTTTCTCGAATTCTTCGAATCGGGTTATTTGGGTTTGAAAAATTTTTTTGGTAAGTTCGAAACTCGATTTGAATTCGAAACATAACATGTAAAACCGACTCGAATTCACATTGTCGAATTCCGGTTTATCAAATTCAGCTGAAAAAATATACTACTACAAACTAAGGGAAAAAAACTAATAATTTGATCCAAAAAAGGGGATGAACGTACATCTGCATTACATTTAGCCATTCGCTCAAATTGAGTATCAACCATTCAAATATCCATATTACAAAATATCAAATAACAATTAACAATGACAAACATTCAAAATTCCATATAACAACAACAAAATATCATATAACAAACTGTAGATAACCCAAAAAAACCTCTTGCAGTGTAGATATCCAACAAAAACCTAAAGAAAACTTCTCACAACGTGGATAACTAGAAATTATAAAGCTTGAAATTTTTATATATATAAGCTTATGTTGGATATTTTAGTGTAATTGGATTAACTTGTTTGACCAATTTCATCATAATAAGACATCATTTAGGCTTGGAGGTGCGGAGTGCACACCTACTTGAATTTATTATGATTTTAGGGGCGAAGCCCCTAAAGAACGGGGGTCCGGGGGCAGCTCCCCCGGTAGCGGGGTCCAAGGGGCAGCGCCCCTGGCTGGGGTCGAGCTGGGAATTTTTTATTTCCACTAAGTTGTTATGTCAAAAATCACTCAGAAATTTATTTTTCGGAATTTGGTGATTAAATTTGACCCGTTTGAAACCCGACCCGAAACACTGCTTTTTGGCGGTTCCTAACCATAAAAACTGTCGTTTTGGCAGTTTCCCGTTTATATACACTTTTGGTCGTTATTTTGCATTCTCTCTGGTTCGAAAACTCTCAAATACAACATACAAAACATTCTTGATCTCTGGATTGTATCCGATTGAATAATTCGGGAGAACCACCGAATTGATTCGATCTGAAAGTGTTCACACGCCTTTCAGAGATTATCGTTCGTTACTGTTTATCCCCTACAGCTTATGTGTGTGTGTATACATATATATATATATTCGAACTTCGAATCGGGTTTCGAATATTTTTATAATTCGAAATTCAATTCGAAAACCAATGTAAATTTTCGAATCGATTTGAAAACCAAACAAACCAATTTGTATTAGATTATTCGAGTTTGAGTCGATTTGAATTTCGATTTTTATGAATAACATTCAAATATCACCCCTAGTTTGTATAGGAATGAAACTACTTATTAATGGAACACAAACAATTATTTCACTTTCTACGCAAACAATTTGAAACCGAAACTAAATGATAAACATACACAAATATTAGATAAGAGGACGTTTTATTTATAAATTAAGCAATTCTATCAAATTATATAAATTAATTTTAGGGGTCATCTACTAACTCTTATTAGGTAAGTGTTAATTCGGGTAAGTGTTCTATCAGGTAAGCAGTGGCGAATCTAGGATTCAAACTTAGTGGGGTCCAACATGTGACAACTAAGTATTCCATATATATTTGTGATACTTAACATTATGATAAAATTCAAAAATATTTAATTTTGGACTCATTTCGAAGGTGTTGACAAGACGGTTACAATGATATAATTTGTAAAAAAAGAAATATATTTTTTAATCCATTTTACTTCATATACAATTATTTGTGTTAATATGATAAGAATTTAAAATGAAAAATGAAAAACTAAGTGATTAAAAATAAATTAAATGATTAGTTACAAGGGTATTAAGTGTAATTTATATATTAACAAAAATGGAAAGTGGGTTAAGGAGAGATTAGTGGGAAGTGGGTTTATACATGCCTTAACAACTTGTACATTAAGCTATAAAATGAATACCTCTTGAATTTTTTTTAATAAAAACTGAAAACTATAAGGTGTACGCCAATGATTCTTAATTTCTTGTGGGGTCACTTTTGTAATTTTTGAGCGGTCCAAAATAAAATTATACTATAACAATAAATAAATAAAAAATATTTTGTGGGGTCCACACACCCCATGACTCCTAATGTAGAATCGCCCTTGCAGGTAAGTGTTCAATCAGGCAAGAGTGTTGTTTGGGTAAGAGTGTTTACCATATATGTTATTGGTTAGTGCTTACCAACAAATAAACATATCTGACCGGAATAAGCAACATTTTGGTTATGGCTCAGTCAGATCTCCATCAGACCCATGGTCAGATCCCAGTAAGATTTTGGTCAGATCTCAGCACCGGTTCAGTTTTCGGTCAGCATTAAGGTTGCGTTTGGTACGTGGGACAGGACGGGATAAAACTCAATGTCCCACGTTTGGCGCAGCATGTGACAGAATAGGAATTCACTGTCTCATGTTTGGTGCAACATGGGACAGGGACAAAAACTAAGATAAGGTGGGACAGCATGGACAAAAAGGGCATTTTTTTGTTCCAACAAAATAGATAGAACAACATAGGACAGAAATGAAATAGAAACTAATATATAAATAATTAACACTCGTTTCATATATAACTTCAATATGATATTTGTTTTAGTGTTTACCACCACTAGTTGCGGCTGTTGCCGCCACCTGTCACCACTATCGACTACTTCTATCTTCTTTTCCACTACAACAACCTCCTGCACCACCTCTACAACCACCATCAATTACCTACCACCACCGTCTACAACCTCTAAATTGTGCATCACCACCATAGCCACCACCACCACTACAGTTAGTCACCTCCACTAGTATCCATCATCTTCACGTCCTCCACAACCACGTACCGACCACCACCACCATCGTCACTACTAGTATTACCGTCGGTCACCACTTCCACCTCTACCCATAACATAGTTACAGCAAATCTTATATGTGTGTGTGTGTGAAAATCATGTAATTTTTTTTTATAAATTATATAGTTTACTTTATTTGTGTTAATTATCACTATTATGTGATAAATAAAATCATCAAATAACTTTTTAAGGGGAACTTATCCATTTATGTCTTGTCTAGTCCTAGACCTACCAAACACCAAACGGACACTTGTTTTGTCCATTCCTGTCCATCCACTCTAGTCCTACTCTTTTGTCCTGTCCATTTATGTCTGCATACCAAACACTACCAAAGTAAACAACCCCTTAGAGCATCCACAGTGGTGGAACCTCCAAGAACCTCACTTTCCATATTTTTCCATGCCACATCGTTGCCATCTCAACAAACGAAGAACCTCCTTTAAACTCTACAATGGAGATTCTTACAAAAACCTCACACTTCCTTTTTCTTATTTATAACATAAATTTTATTTATGTAAATTGTTATATAACCGAAAAGGAAAGTATTACAAGAACCTGGGTTCTTGTTCAAACACCCGGGTTCCAATAAGAACCTCTGACTGGACAAGAACCTCTGCCCCACAGTGGAGGTTCTTGTAAAAACCCCAATAAGAACCTCATGAAGAACCTCCATTGTGATGCTCTTAGTTGTTCATCTAATCTAATAAATATCAAACTTAATTTTGTTTTTTATTTAAAGTCATAATCATAATAAAGAAATATTATCATGATAATTGTTCATAAACATATTTAGTTTTTTCTATTATTTTTTTTTTTTGAATTGCAAAAAAGAGAACACTAAATCAGAGCTTCCGCTAAGCCATCACCCCGACAGCGGTCAAAAGATATTATAATGGTTTGTTTAATTTGTTAGAATCACTTGCTTTGCATCAATAACGTTCCTAGCTATTAGCTAAATATTAATATTTATTTTTGCATCGTTTATTATTGGCGTATTTTTACATTAATTATATGGATAAACAACTTGTGTAATAAAAAAAAAAATCTATGACATAAATACCATCAAGCGAAATAAAACTAATTAATAGTATTAATCTTATTTATAGTCAGAGATGGCTAATTAATTAAACATTCATCATCGTGAAACCTTAATGGATTTGGTTTCTATTCTTTCTTTTTTTATTACAAAAGAGATAAGGTTTGGTAAATTAATACTTGTCACAGAGGATAAGCTTTAATATTAGCATTTTGAGGATGTGAGAAATTCATCCAAAACACCATCTCTAAACATCAGACTTATTGCATCAATAAAATATATATATATATATATATATATAGTATTTGGTTCAAGTGAGAAGTGCTAAAAAAATGAGAAGTAAAAAAGAAGTGATCTTCACCACTCATCCGGTCAATAAATGCGGCTTTGACCGGGTCCCTCCTTTAATAATCTCCACCCTCACATGAATCGCGTCAATCCTCCGTGATCGCGTCCACCGTAACCGGTCAAAGCCGCCTTTATTGATTGGATGAGTGGTGGAGATCACTTCTTTACTTCGTATCTTTTTAGCACTTCTCATTTGAATCTTTCTCTATATATATGTATATATATAGAGGAAAGTTCAAATGTGATCCACTTTTTGGTTGTGAACGTGAGGACAGCCGAGAGCGCGACACGTGGCGGAGACTAGTCAATAAAGGCGGCTTTGAGTGTGGTCCACCCTTTAATTCAATGTTCTCCCATGAATCGCGCATAGTCATCCGACGTGGACCAGACATGAAGCCTAGTCATCCGCCACGTGTTGCGCTCTGATCAGTTGTCCTTACGATCACAAACAAAAATTGATTCACATTTGTACTCACCCCTATATATATATATATATATATATAAACATCTTAATTGTTAGGGTTTGAAGGGGCTAGGGGTTGGTTAACCTGGGTGGTTGGTGGGCTTGTTTGTTTTGGTTAGTTTTGTTGTTTTTTCACTACTCTCTTGGCCTCTTTCTCATAGTCCCGTTTATACTCCTTGGTTGTTTTCTAATAAAGTGGTTTCGGGTTGCTTGGGGTGGGTGATGGCCTAGCCGAAGCTTGCCCCTTGCTTCCTTTCTTTGCCGTTCAAAAAAAATTGTTAGAAATGAATGAACTTCTATTATCAATAAAATCTTATTTTATAAGGGTAGGATTTTCGTGAGAAATTGAGGTTAACGAGAGAGACATGATCAGAAGTGGTTATCAGCCGTTAGATGAGAACTGCATGTACAGTAGGATGAGATACATCAAGATAAGATGTATCGAGATAAGATCCACTTTGATGTTAACCTTAATTTCCTAAGATGGATGGGATCAGATCCGTTTCTTATGGATGTGCATAAGATTAAAAGTGATAAATGATTAAATCCATTTCTCATATTAACTCTAATTTGTTACACGATGGTTCCCTTATTTTATAATTAATACCTATTATATTACTCAGAGAGTCTTTAATCGGGTATCTTTTTCAAGTTTGAATCCAATTATATTTTAGAGTAAAGACCTATTAATTTAATTCGACTGAACTCATTAACAACTTGATAATACCTAAATAAAACCAAATTAAGAAAGGTAGAGGCGGCTAGAAAAAAGTTGGCAAACATCATAAATATGACAATTACAAGTTTTCATTTATTTAGAGCTCGTTATATAATATGGGTATGGATTCAGATTAATAAAGCTTGTATTCAGACTGAATAAAGCATGAATATATTAGACTGAGGGGATGTTTGGTTCATTTTAAGGAATGGGAATGGGAGTGAAAATGGGAATGCAGGAGAATGAGAATGAAAATGAACATTGTATTGTTGCTGCTTAGTTAACCCACTATAATCAATGAAAAATTGTTTCATATTAAAAAAATATTTTCCTCCATTTCGAAAATACAAAAGATGTTTCATTTAACATCAAAAGATGGAATGACATTTGGAAAAAAGAACTGAGTTGAAAGAAAATTTCCATTCCCCCCAATTTGGTCAGGAATGGAAATTAATGAATCTACAGGAATGATTTCATTATATAATATCAGTCCAAGCAGCAGTATTCATTGCCATTCCCATTACTTACCCTGCAATACCCCCAACCAAGCACCCCCTGAATGAATAAAGCTTAGGAGCATATTCAGATTGCTACGTGGAGCGATTTTGTTGGCCCTCACGTTCACAATGAAAGATGAGTTCACATTTGAACTTTCCCCTCTCTCAAATGTGAACTCATCTTTCATTATGCGTGAAGACCACTAAAATCGTGCTACATGACATATTCAGTCTAAATATTCATGTATTATTCATAGTGAAAGATGAGTTCACATTTGAAGTTGACCCAATATAAAGTCAGGTTCAAATGAGAACTCATCTTTTATTGTGAACGTGAGGACAGTCGAGAGAGCACCACGTAACATATTAAGTCTGAATAATTATGTATTATTTGTATTAAATAATACAACAATCAGTTTGAATTACAACATTTAGTATTATTCAAATTAACTGAATGTTGTATTATTCAGTTTGATCAATGTTGTATTATTTGGTCTGAATAATAAATGAATTTTTTAGACTGAATATGTCACGTGGTGCGCTTTCGATTGTCTTCATATTTACAATAAATTTAAATTCACAGCCGAACTTTCGTCTATGAAAACATGACAATTCAATTAACATGTTTTTAATTCAACTAAAAAGTCGTTGTATTACAACCGGGAACTGTAATACTTTAAGGGTGTTTGAAAGCATATTTAAACCGACTATTATGAGTTGAATATGTGCAAGTTGATCATCTTTGATTTTTTCCTTTTTGGGATACCTAATATGAAAACTACCCCCCACCCTTTTTTTTAAAGTTTATAAATTAAAGTAGCAATAAGTAATGGTTTTTGTCTTAAAAACCATGTTGTATGATTTGATGGAAAGTTTAATAAATGTATTTAATCGTCAGTTAACTATCTAAGTAATTACAAGACAAAAATTTATGAATTGAAGTTAAAGCCATTAATTTCTAACGATTAAAAAAAAATACATTATAAAACGTACATATTCAAATAAGAGGTAAAAATGCATTAAAGTGAAACTTTTCTTTCTTTCATATTTTATAAATTGTTAATTTAGTCATTCAGTCATGAAGTAAAAACTTTTTAGAGTTTGGTCTTTAAAATGGATTTTGGTTATCTATGATGTATTTGGTTGTGAAAATTATTTTTATTTTTCTAGAAAACATTTTTAGAAATTAGAGATGAGTTTTTATGTTCAGTTTACAATGCAAATTTTAGAAAACGTGTTTGGTTGAAATGGAGTTCTCATTTTCCACTTTAAAAAATTAGAAAATACGTTTAGTAATTTTTGGAAAACTAATAAAATCGGTTTTTTTTTTAATTTACATAAAAGCTAAAAAACAAAAAAAAATTCATTTTGTTATGAAATTTGGAAAATTGAATGAATTAAACCCGTCTTCCATAACCAAACGCATGCTTAAACTCTCACTGGAATAAAAACCGAAGTAAAACCAGTCCTATTTCATTGCAATTTGGGATCATGTTTCTTCTTTATAACTTTTATCTACTATATATGACACTACAAGAAAAATCAGATTCAGCGACCAAAATTTTCAGCGAGGACAAATGTCCTCGCAGAAAGCTCACTAAACGACAAAATTACCATCGCTCTGACCAACACATTGCAGCTATATCATAATTCATAAGTATGTAATCAAATATCAATCTAAAAAACCAAGAATAAAAAAATATTAACATATATATATATATGTGTGTAGGCTTAGGTTCAGATATGAACTCAAATTTGATTGTAAACATAAAGATCATTAAAATTATGATACGTGAAATATTCACTCTGAATATTATGTGTTATTTAAAGTGTATAAAGCTTAAATGCCTTTATTCATTCTATACATGATATTTAGTTTGAATATTGCCATGTAACAAAATTTTAATGATTGTTTGTGATATATAGGTATGTATATTAAGTAAAAGCAGTATATGTTGACTATGACCATGAAGTTTAGTTGGCTTCACATGGCCATTTGCATCAAATCTGTTGGCTGATAACAGCTGCTTTTCTATAGAATTATTTGTAGAAGAGCCAATTGGCTACAAGAATTTAATAATCAATTAAATATTGATAATAATTAATTAAAAGTTATAATTATCTAAATTATCTTATAGGTCAATTTGGTAAATAAAAATAGTACGGTTTTGGTTTAGATTCCATAAAAGCGGTAATCTAGGGAATCGTTTGAGAGTGTTTATGGTTTACATCTTGTTTTGTAACGTGAACACAATTATAATATTTCGTTAGATTTATTTGGATATTTTTCGGATAGGCATTGGATTCTTTTTTTCGCAGGATTTCAACATGCAAATTTTCTTTCAACTGGCTTGTAGTCCAGCAATATTTGAAGTGGTTAAAAAGTGTTTCCTTTTTGGCTGTGTTTGGCAAGCATAAGCTAGCTTATAAGCTAGTCCATCCAAACATGTAACAGGAAGCTAGCTTATCAGCTAGCTTATAAGCTAGGTTTTTGAAACGCTACTTTGAGTAGCTTATGAGGAGCTTATTGTAGCTTTTCCCAATTATACCCTTATTAATATTAATTATTAAATTCAAATATACCCTTTTTGGTCATTTTACATACTCATAAGCTAGTTTTTGCCAAACATAATTTTTTCAACAGCTAGCTTATCAGCTACTAGCAAGCTTATCAATCAACAGCTAGCTTATCAGCTATCCGCTAGCTTATCAGCTACCAGCTAGCTTATAAGCTACGCTTGCCAAACATAGCCTTTTATGTGGTTGTGGCTTTAAGTCTCGTCATGAACATTGGTGTATATTTAGGAGTAGGTTGCCATTCAAAAAAAATAACATGCAGATTTTCTAAAAGGAGGAAAAATAAAAAACTTGGACTAATTTTTTATTCAAGAAATTCATAAAAATATGAAGGGTTAATTTCATATATGTTATTAAAACTCAAAATATTATATTTATTCAACCTAATCTATAAATATCATGTATGTCATTTATAACCCATCAAAATATCATATTTACCCAAATAACCATTTTTATAATTTTTTAATCATTTTTAAATTAGATTTGATAAAAAAATTAGTTAAATAATTATTATTCCCTTTTTTAATTTAATGCTCATTCTATTATGTTTTTTCCATTAAAAAAAATCGAAACATAACTAAAAAAATCCATACAATCACCTTGCCTCTTTATGTTCATCATCATCACATTCACAACCTTGTTCCTCTTCTTCATTATCATCACCCACTACCAGCTATAACCAACTTTTCCAAAGCTAAAACCAATCTCAACTAATGAGCATTCTTGATATCAATAAGGTTAACATTTTGAACTTTTTCCATCTTTTTTTCTTTTTCTATAAAAATAAAATACTCCACCAAACACAAAGCCAACAAGTAAAATTTATGGATTCAAAGTCTATCCAATTGAACAAGAAGTCAAAAGATAATTAATTAACTTTTCTTTATTCATTTTCACGTCCTCTGTCCCTATTTCTATCCCCCGTTATTTTTTTTACTGGTAATATAAAAGAAAAATAGATGATAATTTAGAAGAAAAAGAAAGTTATTGTAGTTGATAAATGTTGTTTCTTTTTAATTGGAGAAGGTGACTTGTAGTAGAAAACATATGAGGAATTAGGATCATGTGAGACCAAGTTGTTTTCGTGATACTGCGTGAGACCTATACTTAATGTATGAAACTTCACAAAAAAACACCGTGAATGTACATAAAACTCGAATACGCAGACCTAAAAATCACTTTCGAGTTTCGATGCAAAAAAATATCCAAAACAAGATAAAAAACGAAACTTTTACAGCTCAAATTCTGTGAAGGTTACATATATATAATGCAAACCTTCACCGGTCTCACTAAAACTTAACCCAATAGATGAGTATTGGAAGTAGATTCAAGAGATAACTTGTAGTAGAAATGGCGGTCAATATTTTAATAAACGGAAGTTTTGGATAGTACCCGCCTACCCGAAAGTCCAAACAACATCATGGATCTGTACTTTTAACATAAATGCATCTGAATGGGGGTTGAAAATGGTGGTTGTAGTCGGTAATGGATGATATGATTGAACAACAAGAACAAGGCTTTGATGATGAAGGAGATGAATAGACAAGGTGATGTATGGGTTTTTTAGTCTTGTTTTGATCCTTTTTTTAATAATAAAAAACATGTAAATAAAATTAATTTTAAAAAGGGTATAATAGTCATTTAATTGTTTTCTATTATTAAATCTAGTTTAAAAGTAATTAAAAATCCATGAAAATAGTTATTTGATTACACATGATATTTTAATTGGTTAAGAATGACATATATGATATTTATAAATTAGTTTGGGTAAATATGACATTTTAAGCTTTAATAAGGGCATATATGAAATAAACCCAAATAAAAAGTGAGACAGGGGTATGAATATTTCTAAAGAATGGATTTGGATTCAAATCCATTTTAATCTTGTGTTCGGGCTTAGGAGTGAATAGCATTGGAAATCCTATGATTTTCGTGGTAAGATTAAAAATCTCATAATTAATGGATTTGGAAATCTCTACAATTGGCTTAGCATTTCAAATCCGAATCCTAAGGATTTTGTGAACTTTTCGTTATCCATCCTACAATCCGACCTTGCCTAATTCAGTCCCCATTGGAGGTGCGCAAATTCCAAAATTGGAATCCGAGGTCGAACGTTAAAATAAGATGTTTGCACCAAACCTAAATACCTCGAAATCCAAAACACCGAATTGAAACCTGAACTTTGGGTGGATATTTAGATTCGATTCGGTTTGATCTTTGTCCATCCAACCTATCTGGAAACCCGAAATAATATGCATATATACGTTAATACATATTTTAAATATTATATGAATAAAATTATTTATATAATTATCTTTTGGAAATTGTCAATTATAATTGGTCAAAATGTTTTTTAAACTTTAACTTTACTATCAATTTCACAATCCCTCAATCAATTGAATTCACCATCAAAATCGATTGAAGTTACATGTATATTTTGCATTATAATAATACCTGCACCGATCAACATTAACCCGATCAACCCAAAGGTGAAGCAATCTGAAATCCGAAACCTAAAATTCGGGTATTGATTTCCAAGAAATCCGATTGGGTTTTAGGTTTGCCCGCCTAACCTACCCGATGCACACCCCTAATTGCCATGCTCTATTGATTGTTGACTATCACAACACGAATTCAACTTTGATTCACAATTTACGATTGACTTGGTTATAATTTGACTTTGAGTTTGTTTACATCAATTTTCTCTTCTAAATTTTCCACCTAATTGTATGTTTACATGGTTTTCTTCTTTGAGTTTTCCATACGATGAGCGCCCATATAAGGCCATCCGTAGCCGTGCAGGTGATACCACCTGCACAGGCTGCCACCTCAACGCCACATCAGCTTTACCACCATCTTACCATTACCTTATCATTTCATCCATAGCCGTACAGGTCGTACCACCTGCATTATTTAAATAATATATATATATATATATTATGTATGTATATACATGTGTGTGTGTTTACCGCCTGCAAGGGCTCACCGCTCGCCCTTGCTACCGGTCACTCACCGGTGTGCCTCGGTGGTGTTATCGGCTGCAAGGCAGTTGTGCAGCCGGCTTGCAGGTCGGGCTGCGGAAGGCCTAAACATAAAGAAAATTTATGATTATCTTGCTATCTTTTTCTCGATCGTTCATTTTGTGAGTTTTTTGCGAATATTTTATATCGAATGTTTCGGATTATGTTGCTGTTTTTAAAATAAGCAAATAATTACAAAAAAAAAAACAAAAAAAAAATAATCTCATTCCGAATCCTATAAACCAAACAAGATTATAAAGATTGAAATTCAAATCCATTCCAAAATCTACAAACCAAACACACAAAGAGATTTCAACTTTCCCCCAAATTCTAATCACTCTAAATCCAAATCCATACATGAAATCCAATCCATTCCATTTCATTCCTGCAAACCAAACGCACCCTAAGGGTCCATTTGATTTGTTGGAATGGAATGAATTAGATTTCGTATATGGATTGAATTCGGATCATGGGGGATTAAGATTTGGAGGATTTGAAATATTTTACATGTTTGATTTGTAAGATCCGGAATGAATTTGAATTTCATTATTTTAAATAAAAATTCATTGAGAAAATTACAGAAAAAAGATATAAAACTAGTCAAATTATCTTTTATTTAAGTAATTAATAGAAAGCATGTGTTTTTCAATATAATTTAGAATGTTATTGTACCCAAATCTTTTGAAATCCTAGCCTTCTATTAGCTTTTGAAACCATATGCTTAAGGGATTTCAGATCTAGACAAAAAAAAAATTTTGAACAACAGATAACTCACGCACACGTTCTAACACGAAGTCGACAAGGTATTCGGGATTCATACAGACACTCGACTAATCCATGGACCGACCCAAAAATCGATCCATGATCAGGGTAGACATAGATGCCATCTATTGTCTCTTTTAAGGATGTTGTCCGCTAGTAAGTTATTAATATTTTAAAATCCAAACCAAACAATATTTCAAACCAAACATACTATTATAATGAATTTGAAATCCAAAATCTTTACAAGTCAATTTCTGCGAACTAAAAATAGAGTTCTAAGAACATTCAAAAATGTTATCGTGGTAGTGATTTTTTTTATTGTATTGTTATCAATAACAATAGTTATAAACTTATAATTAATTGTATTTATAGTATAATTAATATTTGAAATGAAAAATATATTGTTAGAAATCGAATGTATTATTTTACAGACTTTGATTTTTTATTTTTCTTCAGAAAAAATATATGATAGAAAGCTCTTAAAAACTTAAGATGAAGAGCATGATTTTTTTTTCTTTAAAAAATCAAAATTACACCCATGGCCCCTCCTAAGTTTTTAATTCCATAGGCGAAAACATTAAAAAAGGTAACACTAAAATTTTATATTTTCATCATCTTTCTTCAAGTTTGAAACCACGTATAAATTTATATTTACAACCATTCGGGCTGTGTGATTTTCAATACCCAAGTCAAACTCTCTCATTTGACTCTTTAGTTAGGCCGGTAAATGATCGGGTTTAGCCAACGTACAACCTTTCGTTATGACTTTGAATATTAATTATTGGTTTTAACCAAAACATACGGTTTCCACTTTCAATCGAAATATTTTCCATTATTCGATCAACTAATCGAATCAATAAACATGTATATAAATCTCAAATCACTAGTGGAATATTGAAGCAAGAATTATAGTGAATATTACCTCAACGTTGCTGGAATATATTCTTGATTTCAAATACCAATCTCTTTCGGTTTCTTGTACTATGCATGCGATCTCCTCCCTTTTAGATTCCCTCTCTGTCTCTCGATTTCTATTTGGCAAACAAGGATGGAAAATGATAGCAGATACCTTCATTTCTCCATTTTATCGCCCCTCCACCATGTATATTAGAGATGCCAAAAACCGGGCCCAAACTAGTTATATCCGATTACTAACCAGGCCGGTGAAAAACATACCATAGCTTAACCAGTTACGGTAAAGGGGTTTGGAGGTATGTGTTAAGGTAATTTTAACCAATATATATTAGAGATGCATCATTTAAATATAAAAAAGAATTATATTTAAAAAAAGGGTTACCATTTATGTAAGTTGTAACCGATTAGTGACCGGTTATAACCGATTATTCATTTTTCAGAAAATAACCTTAACCAATAATATATATTGCCATTACAAAACCCTTATTTGCGGCCCAATCCGATGTCCCCGAAGGAACGCATACACATAATCACACATGCAATCATAACCATGCATACACAACAATGAGAGTTAAGTAAAGTACTCACCTGTCACGACGATTAGTAAGGCTCTCCTAACAAGCACACAATCACCTTGCACCACCTATTCATCACACATACACATGCACATCAAACAATGCCCAAAAATGGGTACTTAACCAAAACCCGACTCTTTATCGCGAAATGGCCAAGCTACTCTCGACCAATTTCCACGAAACTTCACATAACATCTAGTTACACAAGCCCTTAGGGGTACATAAGCTAAAGAACCCCAAACGGACCCGTTTCGGAAAACTCAAAATTGGGAACAACCATATCGGCAGGTCACCCCGCGGGTTACTCGTAGATCGCACTCCCCTCGCGGGTTGCGACTTCTACCAAGGGTTTTCAACCCCGAATCTCCAATTCGACCAAAACAAGTCAAATTCATGTTTATATATTAGACCGAAATTATTTTTCTGTTTATTATTCTTGATTTAGTTTCCTTAGTTATAGTTTCCTTATTATTCTTGATTTAGTTTCCTTCTTTATCTAGGTCTATTAGTATATATATTTGATCTGTATCATTCTATTATTCATCAATTACAATTACCAATTTCCTTTAGCAAGTTTGATTTGGTATCAGAGCCAATCAACTCCTGATCTTTCTCTAACCCTAATCGGCGCTGCCAATCCCCAACCTCCAGCCGTGTCAAACTTTCAGCAAAATTAATCCCTCTGCTTCAATGGCAGCTATCATCAATTTCTCTCATCAAGAAAAGACAACCCACAATTCCCACAAATTCCCCTTCACTCTCAAACCCACCAATTATGGCTATTGGCGTTCCATGCTTGAGTCGTTCCTAACATCCCATAACCTGTTTGGTTATGTTGATGGAACGATCCCGTGTCCAGAACAGAAAGTACAAGTCGGAGATGCTACAACAGACAATCCCAGCTATACTCCTTGGATTTCGAATGATGCTCACATTCGAACTTTACTCATCTCAACAGTCTCTGAAGAATCTTACCAGCATGTTCTTGGCAAAACCTCCCGTGCAGTTTGGCAGTCCCTGGAACGGGCCTATGCGCCCAACACAGCCTCACACGAATTCTTTCTCAAAAGCCAACTCATGCGCATCACCATGCAGGGTGATGAAAAACCAATTGACTACCTCTGCAGAGCCCAACAATACGCTACGGCTCTTGCCAACATCGGAGAACCGGTAAAAGATAGCGATCTCGTTATGCACACCCTTGCAGGGCTTCGTGAAGAATACACCGGTTTAAAAGGCAGCGTGCTTGGGCGAAACCCTCCTATCTCGTTCAATGAAATCCATTCGCTGCTGTCCGATCATGATTATGCAGTCAACAAAACATTCAGCCCTAACCCACAGGCTCTTCTTGCCACGGCTCAGCCCCTCGTTCAACAATCGTTGGCTGCCCCAACTTCCCCCAACCTTGAACAACTTCAACAGCAGCTTCAACACATTCAACTAGCTGCTTCTCAATTGGGGTATCAACTGCATCCGAACCCGCCACAACCTCAAGCCTACCTTGGATCTAGAACATCCAACAACAACCGCAGTGGTAGAAACAACCGTGGCCGGGGCAACTCGCGTGGATCTTTCACTCCACGCTCCAGAGACAATGGTGGTACCAGGCAGTTCTCTTGGGCTTCAACTCAAAACACCGTTTTTGGCCACTGCAATCGGTGTGGAATAGCCCACATACCCTCTCAGTGTCCAAATCAGCACACTCAGCAGCCACGGCCTCCTCCTCAGGCCAATTTTACAGCCTTTTCAGATGCTGCTTCATCTTCTGGAACTGCTTGGAAGCCCGACACTGGTGCCACACATCATGCCACCCCAGACTTATCTAGCTTGGACAATTCTGAGGCATATTCTGGTAACGATTCCTTACTTGTTGGCGATGGTTCTTTTCTACCAATAATTCATATTGGCTCCTCAAAAATCTACTCTTCCAATAAAACATTTAATCTTTCTGATATACTTCATGTTCCTACACTTAAACAAAACCTTTTATCTGTTCAAAAGTTTTGCCGTGACAATAATGTCTTCTTTGAGTTTCATTCTTCTTATTTTCTTGTGAAGGACGAGTCTACACACACTACCCTCCTCACGGGCCCCAGTGAACACGGCTTGTACTCTATCCGCCTTCCTCAATTCAAGACTTTACCCAAGGTTGCATTCACTGCTGTCAAGGCTTCCTCAGATGTTTGGCACCAACGCTTAGGACACCCACATGCTCAAGTTTTTAATTCCATTGTTTCTTATTGTTCTTTACCAGTTTCAAATAAATTATCAAAACATTTATGTTCTTCTTGTCAAATGGGAAAATCCTCCAAATTGCATTTACCTTATTCTACTTTTCGTAGTCATCATATTTTGGATCTTATTTATTGTGATGTTTGGGGCCCTACTCCGTCACCATCTTTTGATGGTCACCGTTATTTCTTGTTATGTGTTGACCATTACACCCGCTACATGTGGCTTTACCCCTTATCTCAAAAAGCTGACGTTTACGCCACTTTAACCAATTTCATCACCATGGTTGAACGCCAATTCAACACCAAACTGAAATGCATCCAATCGGATTGGGGTGGCGAATTTCGTCCTCTAGCCTCTTTTTGCCGTAACCTTGGCATTCTTCACCGCCGCTCTTGCCCGCACACAAGCGAGCAAAACGGTTTTGTGGAGCGTCGCCACAGACATGTTGTGGAAACGGGCCTTTCGCTTATGGCTCATTCTCACCTCCCTCGGCGTTTCTGGCATTTTGCCTTTGAAACCGCCGTCTACCTCATAAACCGTCTTCCTTCCCGAGTTTCTTCCAATAAATCCCCTTTTGAACACACCTATGGCCGAAAACCAGATTATTCGTTTTTACGGGTCTTTGGTTCTCAGTGTTTTCCCTATCTTCGTCCCTACAACCGCAACAAAATCGACTTCCGTTCCACGCCTTGCGTGTTTCTTGGCTACAGCCTCACGCATCATGGCTATCGATGCTTCGATCCTCTAACCGAGCGTATTTACATTGCTCGTCATGTTCGTTTTAATGAACACATATTTCCTTACGCTCCTTCACCAACACCAACCCCACCACCACCCTCTTCCCCTTATGTCTCTATCTTTCCTAACCCACCGCCCGGCTTTCCGGCCGAACCTCCATCTTCACCACCACCTACGGCTAACAACCCCTCCCCTATCCCTTCGGCTCCATCAGCTCCTACGGCTGACACCAACACACCTTCTCACACCTCGTCACCCCCCGCTTCCCCTTCTCCCACCGTTACTCAACCAGCCGCTACCCGATCTAGGCCTGCCAATCTTCGGCAAAATCCTAAACCGCCGGATCGGTACAATCCAGCTGCTTACACCGCCACCGCCCCTTCCTCTCTACCTGTTGTACCCACCTCCTTTACCATTGCCAACAAGTACCCTGAATGGCGCCTTGCTATGCTCGAGGAATTGGATGCGCTTTATAAGAATGGTACGTGGACTCTTGTTCCACCTGTCCCTAACTCTAACGTGGTTGCTTGCAAATGGGTTTACAGGTTGAAAACTGATGAAAACGGGAAACTTAGCAGGTACAAAGCACGCTTGGTTGCAAAGGGTTTTCATCAACAGTATGGTGTTGACTATCATGAAACATTCAGTCCTGTTATCAAACCGACTACTATTCGGACTATTCTGTCCCTGGCTGTTACAAATCGGTGGCCCTTGAGACAATTAGACATTCAAACAGCATTTTTACATGGTGATCTTGCTGAAACGGTTTATATGTGCCAACCACCAGGCTTCGTTGATCCCAACAAACCGGATCATGTTTGTCTACTTAACAAGTCTCTTTATGGTCTTAAACAAGCACCTCGTGCCTGGTTCACCAAACTGTCTACCGCTCTTATTCAGTTAGGGTTTCATGGGTCCAAAACGGATCCCTCATTGTTCATTCTCAACTCCTCGGGCTTACTTGTTTACCTTCTGGTTTATGTTGATGACATCATCATCACTGGGAATGACTCTAGCACTATTACCAACATTATTGGGCGTCTCCATTCTCTTTTTGCTCTTAAAGACTTGGGTCAGCTTCATTACTTTCTTGGAGTGGAAGTTACTCACAAGGATTCTGATCTTGTCTTATCGCAACGAAAGTACATTGCTGATATCCTACACCGGGCTGGTTTGGCAGATTGCAAGCCCATCTCCACACCCATGAGCACCTCTCATGTGCTCCTTCCTGATGACAGTCCTCTCCTTGATGATCCCTCTCGTTACCGGCAAACCGTTGGCGCTCTTCAGTATGCTACTCTTTCTCGACCCGACATTGCTTTTGCCGTCAATCGGGTTTGTCAATTCATGCATGCTCCTACAGAAAATCATTGGTCGGCGGTCAAACGTATATTGCGCTACTTAAAAGGCACGACCAACATGGGTCTTTGGATTCGTCATAACACAGGGTATCGTTTACAGGCCTACTCTGATTCTCATTGGCTCACTGATCTTCGGGCTTTTTCTGATTCTGATTGGGCTGGTTGTCCTGTCGACCGTCGCTCCACGGGGGGATTTGCCATCTACTTAGGCTCTAATCTCATTTCCTGGTCGGCTAAGAAGCAGAAAACAGTTTCTCGCTCTTCAACAGAATCAGAATACAAAGCCATTGCTGACACCGTTGCTGAATTACTTTGGCTCAAATCACTTCTTCGTGAACTCGGGTTGGACAGCGGAGCTCCCACTCTTTGGTGCGACAATCTCGGTGCTACCTATCTCACTGCTAATCCAGTTTTTCACGCCCGCACCAAACATGTTGAAGTCGATTACCACTTTGTTCGCGAACAAGTCTCACAAGGCAAACTCAATGTACAGTTCATCTCAACAGGGGAACAAATTGCTGATATTTTCACAAAGCCGTTGCCTTCACAGCAGTTTGATTTTCTACGATCCAAGTTACAGATTGCTGACCGCCCTGAACTTGCGGGGGCGTATTAGACCGAAATTATTTTTCTGTTTATTATTCTTGATTTAGTTTCCTTAGTTATAGTTTCCTTATTATTCTTGATTTAGTTTCCTTCTTTATCTAGGTCTATTAGTATATATATTTGATCTGTATCATTCTATTATTCATCAATTACAATTACCAATTTCCTTTAGCAAGTTTGATTTTATACAACATCTATGGTCGATATCTAACAAGTATAAACACCTAATTTCATCGATTACATGCCAATTGATGATCAATCGATCATCAACTCCGACCAAAACATAACCCACAATATTACTTCCAAATCAAGCATCAATCGAACAAAGACAACTATAAATTCGTACCTTTGATGCGTGAAACGTAATCACTAACACGATCGATCCTTTATAAGCCTCCAATCGAATCTCTTTGCTCTACCTCTTCCAATTCGTCCTCTCCCTCTCTCTGAATGTTTCTCAGGAAACTGAAAGGGAGTTGAGGGTTCCCTTTCTTAACAATATCCACACCCTTCCTTGCACTTCCACAATTAACACTTCGGCCCCTAGACTCCTAAAACATGCCAACTGGTTAATTAACTGACCAAACCGTGCTAAAGTAAAAGGTGAAAACGAGGCATTACACGATTAATATTGGCCGGTCCAATAATTCAATGGATATCCAGTAAGAATATCCGATGGATAGAACCGAACAATCCAATCATTCATTGGATTGGAAAGTCCAACATCCAATGGATGATTGGATGGCTTTGGTTCCCTCATATCCTTCGGATGTCGAACGATGAACAATCCTAAGCCCAAAATCTTATTAAATAATCACACCTTAAAAGGAATTTTGTAAAAAGTCTAGTGATTTTCCTCTTTTGTTATGGATTATTGATTCTATAAGTTTTTACTCACATATCAAGGTTCAAAACTATTAGCTATTTTTATTTCTATATAGTTTAGTACTGGAGTACTTTCATGTTTCAGCAATCAAATAGATAATGGATTTAAGTTCTTGTGCCTATTGTCAATTGATTATGTATTTATGTTGTTTGTGTGACGGTCTTGTGACCCAAACTATGTTTAGAAAGTATATGTATCATATGGTGTCTTAATTTATAGTGGTGGGTCAAATTAACTGGTATGTATAATATTTGAGTCGAAACCGTGACGTTTAGGACTCGAAAGTTGATTATGTATTTATGTTGTTTGTGTGACAGTCTTGTGACCCAAACTATGTTTAGAAAGTATATGTATCATATGATGTCTTAATTTATAGTGGTGGGTCAAATTAACTGGTATGTATACTATTTGAGTCGAAACTGTGACGTTTAGGACTCGAAAGTGAAAATGAACCTTTTAAAAAGGAATGATTCGAAACCGTGACGTTTAGCATATAGAGATGGAGTGATAACCAACCATGCTAAACGCCCTTTTATGTTTGTAACTGGTATGTATACTGTTTGAGTTGAAAATCGGGGGGTCCATGGACCCCAAAGGCCCCTATGCCCTCCGCCTCTGGGTCTTAAATTGGATCGAATGACAACCTTCAGAAACCCAAACTGGATACTCAATTGGACTTCCCATCTAAAAGATTATTTGGATTGGGCCCAAACATACAGTCAAAAGGGCTTATCGGGATTAAGCAACTATTTTGGGTTTTCAATAATTAGGCCCAATCCACATATTCATCTTTGCATTAAGTAGTTGTATTGTATGGGCTGGGATTTTTGCTTATAACAATTTGCAATTTGCAGTATTTCTTCCGTCGTGTGTCAAATTAAATTGAATTAAACTAGAAATTGTTAGTACGCGATGCTGCACGAAATAATTAAAAATTATATAACGAAGAGGTTGATCATCATCTTTTGACCCATGTAAAAAATAACATTTATGATTTTCTTAACATATTTTTGTTCATATATGATTATTTATCTTAATATGATAAAGATTTAAAATGAAACATGAAAAAATAGGGGATTAATAGTAAACTAAATGACTAATTATAAGAGTATTAACTGTAACTTCTAAATTTATAAACAATTTAACTTTTAATGTAAAAATATATGAACAAATTAATTCATATGTAATTTTAATATTTAATAATATGATTAAAGTTTAAAAATATTCGATATTGGACTCATTTTGAAGATATAGTTTCGAGACGATTATAATGATATAATTTGTTAGAAAATAAAAATAAAAATAAAAATTTTAATACATTTTACGCAATTTACATTATTTTTATGTTAATATAATAAGGTGTAAAATGAAAAATGGAAAAATAAGGGGGTAAAGGTGCTTAAGTAACTATTGGGATATAGAGTGTAAGTTATCAATTGAAATATGAATTGAAATTGAGGACGTGGGTGGAAGGAAGGATTACAGTTTCCAATTTGTGCATTACATAGTTGTACAAAATGCTTTAGAAGCCGTAAAATAGATGAAATCAGTTTTGATTAAAAAAACTGATGAAGAATCTTTAATAAGTAGTATAGATATAGATTATATAAAAGGTGATACATACAACATCAAAGTTCAATCATAAACCATACTTTTTGAAACAACCATAATCAACAAGTTAGACACAAATCAAATTCAAAAAGTCACAACTCAAAAAAATACGTAAAACCTTTTTTCAACCGGGTTTTTGCCGGTCCGTTTTCACTGGGGTTTTTTTTTCTTTTTTTCGAAAAAGTTGATCGGTTCACTCTGAGCCATAACATCCCATAAACCCGATTACAATTGAACCGCTCACTTCATCGAATTCAGGTTCAACCAACCGAGTCGACCGGGGTGTTAAAACATCTTAAGATAGCTTTATCTCATTTGCATTCATGTAATTTATTCAAAATCTCATGGCCTTTTGATTAATTGTTCCAACTTTTGTTTTCCTTTTTTGAAATCCATCCCACCTCCAATCCAACATGATGCGTGGCAGAAAAAAGCAAGAAAAAGAGCTGAAAGCATTCATTCACGCTACTTTCGCCATAAAGAACCTTCTTCTTTTTAATCTTTTAAAGAAAACCTATATCTCCATTTTTATAACGCTTTGATTACTTGCTAAGAAAACCCTAATCATACCCTCTAATTCCAATGGCTTCCACTTTCCTTTTGGTCGTTGTTTTTGTGTTCGATCTCGTCGCTTTTGCACTTGCTGTTGCCGCTGAGCAAAGGAGAGCTTCTGTAAGTTCGATCTCTATAATCTCTCTCTGTTTCTTTCTTTTTCGATTTTAGTGTTGTTTTTGCTTAATTTCTTGTTTAAATCATTGTTAGTTTGAGTTATTAGCATGAAATTGCTCTGTTTATTTGGTGATTTGGAACAAATTTGGGGGTGGTTTTGATCAATTTGATGATTTGGAACAAACAGTAGTGATACACTTTTGATTTTGAAAAGTCAAAAGTAAAACTTCCCCCTTTTCAAAATTTGAATTTGACTTGGGTTTTTTTAGCTAAAATCTTCTTTATATAAGTTAGTATGTGTGTAGATTAATGTAGTAGTTGTTTCCTTCTCAATTGCAAGAGAAATCTTATCAATTTTGAAGTTGAAAACTGATTCATTTGACTTGTAGAAGTCAAACATGGATTCAAATTTTGGTAGGGTTTAAGACTTGAAGTATATGTATATGCTTATTGCATAATTGGATTACTAAATTCTTCATGTGGGTATTTCAATTTTATCATATGGATGATTAAATTAATCTGTTCACTTTCTTTTGTTTTTGGTACATTTTTTGTTTGATACATGTAAAGCTTCAGTAATCATTTTGTAAATTCAGACAAAGACTTTTGAAATCCAAAGTCTAACCTTAAAGTGTCTTCATTTGTAATTTAGTTTTTGTGAAGTTATTTGATCTGTTTGACTTTAGAAAGTCAGAGTGAACTCTCCGTTTGGAAAGGAGGACGTATAGCACCATGATGCATCGTTAATTTATATTGTTGTACAACAGGCTCGGATTGTCGCAGATGCAAATTCAAGGTACTGTGTTTACGAATCGGATATAGCAACGGGAATGGGTGTGGGGGCGTTGTTATTCCTTCTTGTAAGCCAACTCCTTGTGATGGTTGCAACCCGTTGCATGTGTTGTGGGCGAGCCCTTAGCCCTGGCCGTTCAAGGGCATTAGCTGTCTTCTTATTCATTACCTGCTGGTAAGTTACATTCTTCGTTAGACTTCCATATTCAAATTAATTACTTTTACAACAAATTTTTTTGAGATTTACTGGGCCTATTTGGTTTCATTTGGTTAGACTGTTAGCATGGTACCCAATAGGGGTGTAAACTAGCCGAGGTCGTTTAAGTTCATAAAGCTCGAGCTCAGCTCGTTTCAAGCCTTATGTGTCATGCTCAAGCTCGAGCTCGTCTAGAATTTGGCAAGCCCGGGCTCGGCTCGTTTACTTACAAATCAATATTTAATATGTTTTTTATTTTTTTAATATTTAATTTTTTCATGTTTTATTTTTTAATGTTTTTTATTTTTTATGGTTTAATTATTTAATATTTATTATTGAATATATATTTATATTATATATTAACTGAGGCGCGTTTAGGCTCACGAGCTTTATCATAAAGGCTTGAGCTCAAGTTCGTTTATTAAATGAGCTTAAAATGAAGTACGAGCTCGTTTAACTTGAGCTCGAATCGAGCTTTTAAAGAGTCGATCCTGAGTAGCTCACGAGCAGCTCGGTTCACTTACACCCCTAGTACCCAAAGGTCCGTTTGGTTTGGTTGGACTATTAGCATGGTACCGGGACCCTACCTCTGGGTGAGATTTACTGGGACTGTTTGGTTTGATTTCGTTAACTATTAGCATGGTACTTAGACCTTACCGGCTCTGTTTGAGATTTACTTGGTCTATTTGGTTTTATTTCGTGAAACTATTAGCATGGTACATGAGATTACCAGGTCTGGTTTACTACATGTTTCCAATTTTGTGTCTTGTGTATCTATTTTGATTAGGGTGACATTCATCATTGCCGAGGCATGCTTGCTTGCTGGTTCGGTGAGAAACGCGTATCACACAAAGTACAGGGCCGTATTGTCGGCAAACCCTCCTTCGTGTGAGACCTTGAGGAAAGGTGTGTTTGGTGCCGGGGCTGCATTCGTGGTTTTCACTGGCATCGTCTCTGAGCTTTACTACGTTTTCTATTCGAAATCGGATGAAGGGGTGATCCCTACCAGAGATACCGGCATAAGAATGGGAGCATTCAATTGAAACTATGATACCTTTGTTAATTTCCATCCATAGATTTATTTTGTTATATAACATTCATCATATGCTTAATTTTCTTTCTTTTTTTAATTTATAGTTGAAATGTGAGGAATTCTGGGATGGGTATTTTGCGATTAATTTCATTGAAGTAATTACTCTTACCTTTTGATCTTATAGTGTCTATTCATAATCATAATGTATACCGTATAAATTTAAACAAAATATGTATATTGTCAATAGATGTTTATATAAATAGATATAGATATAGATATAGGGGCGACTTTAAATGAAAACTTATCTTTCATTTCGAAACGTGAATACAATCGAGAATGTGACACGTGTTCCATTTAATCTGAATAATACAAGATTATTATTCATGCATTATTAATTATAAATAATACAACATTCAATTTGCATTATTCAGACTGAATGTTGTATTATTCATCATTAATAATGCATCTGAATAATTCTGTATTATTCAGATTGTATAGGACACATGTCACACTTTCGGCTGTCTTTTCGTAATGAAACATGAGTTTTCAGCCAACTTTCGTCTCTCTCTCTCTCCTTCCCCCCCCCCCCCTCTCTCTCTATATATATATGTATATAGGGATTGATTCGGGTCGTATTCTATGGTTACGATTCTACCATATATGTCTTTTTCATTCCGTCGAAAATCTATTTTACGGTATAGACGCTTATGACCTCCCCCTCTATGCCCTGCGGTAATGATTCCTCTGGCATTACGACCTTTACCACAATGATGCTGTCCATAGATCAAATTATTTCGTGGATTGGATTTCACTTGACTGTCTACGGTTCCATTGCGTGTGCTCGGGGTAGAAGTTTTGTATAAATGTATCGCCATGCTATTAAGTATTTTGATTTAAGTTCTTTTCTTTCTAAGAGGTGGAATAGAATAACCCGGTTGAAGCGTAATGATCATACGTCTGTAATGCATTGTCTGTCCCATCAGATTTCAAGTTAATTCAAAAAATACACTCCTACAATCATGGGCGGTTAATCAAGATATGAATGAAGTTTCTATTGACTAAATCTAGACCGTAGAACAAAGATTTGGACGGATAGGATGAAGTTCACAAGTTCACACACATTTATTAGTTTACAAATGAAAATCCCTCTATATATACATACATACATAGATACATGTAGAGTCAAGTTCATTTAGAAACCAAAAGATGCGTTTAAATCGTAAAAACTCATGGTTTCATAGCTTGAATCAACTAAAACTCTTTGTTGAGAGTTTAATATGATGCAAATCTTTTTTGTAAAAATGACAAGATTTCATAGGATTAAAAAATTACATGAATTAGTTTTATAAGAATGAAAAAATGTATGAAACCTTATCATTTTTACATAAAAAAAACACCGAAAATGTCACAATTTTATCAAAAAATGAATTATATGAAACCTTTGCATCATATTAAACAACTTCACGAAGAGTTTTCGTGGATTTAAACCAAAAAACCATGGGTTTTTACAGTTTTTACTCTTTTTCTGGTTTATAACTGAACTTCCCTCTATACATGTATTCATCGATAGATGAATATATTTAATTGTTAGTTCTCATTGATTGTTAGAAAGCTATTCAATAGCCATGAATTTTAACAACCCCCCGATCCGTTATTTGATGAAGCGAGTAAGCACCGAGAGCAATTGTGTAGACACTTTAGCTTACACCTTAATTCGTAAGAAATTATGTTTTCAGCCACCACAATGTTAAAATCTTCCAACTTGACCGAAAATGTATTTCTTTTGTTGTTTTTTAGATATTCCAAGTTACCTTGTGTGGTATTCCTGTAACGATTTTGAACTTGGCTAGCTGTAAATTCCAATAATGTGTTGTGTGAGGGATTCTCAATAGTTGCTCAATGTAATATTCATTGGCTATGGATTATCAATTTGGTTTCTAAATGATGGTAGTGATCCTTCACCGAACTCTTTTTTATTGCCATTATCTCTTTATCGTATAAGAAAACTCGTTTACTATTGCGAAAATCCAACAATTTTCTATGTAAACATGAAATATGGATATAGGGGTATTTTTGTCATTAAAAGAGAAGCATGCTTTCTCAAATTAAAGATAGGGTCATTAAGCATATTAATGTTAGATGACTTTATTAATCATAGAAACTCAAATTTACCACTTCATTTGGCTTGTTTCTATGATGGGGGATATGTTGTACATACGCATGGAATGAGCCATGAGCTGTGACCCATCGGGGAACACGATCCGTCCACCCTCCTAGTAAAGGACAAGGATCCAATTTAGCTCAAACCGGAGACGGGATCGTTGACAGGTGTCGTAGTTTCCACCCCGATCCATAACTATTTATGTGTGTGTATACACATTATAATAAATTTAGTATATTATTCATTTTTACTAAATTGGCAATTGTTCCAATTTCCTAGTTAGGTTTAGACGTCAGAAGAGAAAAGTAAAATCGACTAAATTGTAAAATAACAAGCCAAAGCCAAACACTCTACAGAACTCATATCAGAAGCAATGAAGCACATCGAGCGAAGTTTAGCCGACAAACATTGTCCCCTACCCTTCGTCTAAACGTCCTATCTCAAAGAAGTTTCCAATGCCTGAAGTTTAAACATTCTTTTTGTTGGCAAAATATTTATAACAATAACATCATATAATACTATAGTCCAATGTCCATTTTATTATTCAAAATATCTTATCAAGTTGCATCTTTTTGTTGATAAAAATAAACTGTTTGTTTTTGGTTTGTAGAAAAAATCCTTGTTTCTCCATTGGGACCATCGTCACCAATAGATATTCCGTAGCAAGGACACAGATAGAAATAGGGACCGAGGACATAGATGAAGATCGGGGTCCCTTTCCGATCCTTGGCTCCTTGCCCTATTTCCATGCCTTATGCTTGCACATGCCTATTCAGAGGATGAGAGTTGGAGAGTGTCCTCACTACCCTTATCACAACTACTAGATGTACTATATACTAATTACTATTTTCTTTTCTAAAAATATTTTTATTTAAATTTGAATTTACAAATAATACTTTAGCTTGAAATATTAACTAAAATATTTTACATTTAGGGAACTTAAATGTAACCATTTTATTTGATATCGGGCATCGGCTCCCAAACAAAGAGAAATATCTATAAGGTATGCAAAGATTCAAAAATATCGTAATATGCTATTTTTTCGTTAATGTAAAATTATATGTGATTTTGTATATATATAAAGCTCTTCATATTCTCGTAAATAGTTACCATTTTCATTTAAAACTTTATATATATAGAGGAAAGTTATTTTGTTAACCAATGAATTTGTGTTAACCGTGTTAAATCCTAGTTGCATTCGTAAATCAATGAATTTTTTGTGTGGAGTTGTTTAATACGATGAAAATGTTTCATATACTAAACTTTTTGATGAAATTGTTTCATATGAAGGTGTTTTTTACATAGAAATGAAAAAAGTTCCATAAGAATAAGAAAAGTTTCATAAGAATAAAAATACCGAAATATGAAACAATTTCATCAAAAATTGAAGTTTATGGAACATTTTCATCATATTAAATAACTCCACAAAAAAATTTTCATTGATTTACGTATGCAACTATGAGTTAACACGGTTAACACAAATTCATTGGTTAACAAAATAACTTTCCTCTATATATATTTGTTAACACAAATTCATTGGTTAACAAAATAACTTTCCTCTATATATATATATAGAGGAAAGTTCAAATGTGAACCACTTTTTGGTTGTGAACGTGAGGACCACTAAAATCACGCCACGTGACAATATTCACTCTGAATATTATGTATTATTCAGAGTGAATAAAGCTTAGTCCATGGTAACATTCCTTTGATTTTTTAGCATGTCACATCTGATTATAAACCCTAAAGGATATTTTGGACATTTTTGAAACCCCTTCTAGAAGTTATAACTCTTTCTCTACCTCTCTCTCTCTCCTCAAAATCAAAAGAAGCTTATTCTCTATGGGTGAATCGAGTATGTTTGTTTTCGTAAGGGGTTTAAACACTCTCAATCGATCTGTTCTTGCAAGACTGACAATATATGCAAAATATAATGATTTCACCGAATGTTGTTTCAATTTCATTCCACAGATAAAAACTAGAATCACTCGAAAGCAACCATGGTTTCTCTCCTCCATTGATGTAGATCCACATTCACCTGAAATCGTTTTCCTTCACTTTCTCGATGATTTCATTGTCATTCAAAATCAAATTGCATATGGATGGAATTGAATTTTTTTAGGGATATATTTTGATGAATCTATATTAACAAATTTCTCGGTGAATACATTCCATGGAGTGTAAATTTTACCCTTCTTATGGTGGGGCTTAATAAAAATATTCATTAAATTTTTTTACTAATTTAGTTAATGCATCAATTTTGAGCCGAGGATTGAATAGTGGATGGTTAAGATCAAGTTTGTAAGGTTTGTTAGTTTTGATTGGTTTGTAAAATAAACCTCCCCTAAAAATGTATTACAATAACATTAAAGTATTGTTAGAAAAAGATTCAAACAAAATATTTTTTAATATAGGAAGAGTTTGGGACCGGCCCAAGACCTAACCGGTCACACAAAACCATAACCGGGCCGGCTTGGAACCGGTTTTTTGTCGTCTCTAGTAGAATCTTATGTTTTTCAAGAAAATACCAACAATCTATCTATAGAAAATCCTTGGTTAACATATTACTGAATTGAGTTATACACCAACAATTTATCCACCAATTTTTGTGACGGTTTTTTGATGAATTACCCCTTTAGCAAAAGATGCCCCTGGAAAATCCTTGTAGGTAAAATTCTTCAATTTTATAGTGCTTAAATTATATACTGTGTCAATGTGTATGCTTAATAATAAATGTACATAAAAAAATAATTCTCTGGTTTTAAAACATTTGTGGTTCTAGGACCACAAGTTATTCAAAGTATATTTTATCACTCAATGCAAGTTATTCAAGAATACTTTAGGTAACATTACTTAACGGAAAATTACTCATTATGTGGGCAACTCAATATTATGTGGTTGAAGAATATGGCGGGATCGATATAACCCCATAAGGTAAATTGATCGTGCATGACAACTTGAGACTTACAACATTTGTATTGACAAAACTTTGTATGACAAAACAAAGAAAAAGAAGTGTTGTTTTGTCTTGACAAAACATTACAACAACAAACAAAGGTAGAAACTTTAGCTTTTCATCTTTATTGGTATAGACATTCTACTTTCAGTTAGCACAATATTAAAATCGCAAACAACATTCAAGCTACAACCTTTCTTTGATTCCACAACAGATGTAAGTTCGGTAGGAGTTGTAGTTGGTTCAATTGGAGTTGTAATGCGAACAACCTGCTGTAATTTGTTTTGGCCTTAGCTCCTCGTTGGCGAGTTTAATATATCTCACCGTAAAACATTTTTCTTCCCAGCTTTTAGATTTTCTAAGTTAACATGTGTAGCTTTTGTGTAACGATTTTAAATTTAGCTATTGAGGAGTTGTTTGATGAATTCTCGATGTACTTCAATGAGCTCGATAGTTGCTCAATGTAATAATCATTGGCTATGGATTCTTAATTTGGTTTCTAGATGAAATCAGTGCTCCTGCACCAAGCATTTTTATTGTCAATATTAGAAAACTTATTTAGTATTGCATCGATTTAAAAAAAAATTGTTAAATAAAAATTTTTCAAAGAAAAGAGAGCGAAGAGAAATAAGAGGAGAGAGGAGAGAATGATGGATAGGTTATAAAGTTGATCGATGCCTATTTAAGGTTTTTTTTTATCATTAAAGTATTGTCGTGGACGTTGGTGTTGTTAGGTTTAATAGTATATTTAGTTGGTGTATGTGTCTCTGTTGTTTATAAAAAGATAAGTGTAATTTAAAAAATAGTGATATATGAACATATTTGTGATATAAATTTTCAATGTCATTTTCTTACATAAAACTATAAATATGACAATTATTTAATATTTATGCAAGTATTCGATTTTTTAATGATGTATACTAATTAAATTTACACGTGCACACACACATATATACACGTCCACAAAAGTTCAAATAAAAACTCAAACTTAATTGTGAACGTAAGAACAACCGATTGAGAGCGTGTCAGGTGACATATTTATTCTAAATAATACAAGATTTTTCAGATTGAATATTTATGCATATTTAAGGTGAATAATACAATATTATACTGAATGCTATATTATTTCGTTTGAAAGTTGTACTATTCACCATGAGTAAATATTTTGTCTGAATAGCCTTCTATTATTCAGACCAAATGAGAACGAATAGGATAAGTGATGTGTTCTCATTTATCCTCATGTTCACAATTAAATTTTAGTTTTCATTTGAACCCTTTCTATGATTTATTAAATTGACATGTACATATAGTAATCTTCTTACCACCTAAATCTACATCTATATTTTTTCTATTCCGCGTCTAAACTTATTTTTCATGTTTTTATGATAGGATTTAATGTGATTTTAACACCAATAATAGATGTTCATATAATAATATATAATAATAGCCTTAATTTCTTATGCATAATTGATTGGCCCACACAAGTTCCATTTTGACACAAACAAGAATAGGACATTCAAGAGAATCTTCCATCTAATCTTTGCATCAACTCAAACAAATGAGGTGGATCACAATGTCTCTCACATGCATCTCCCTCCAAATTTCTTCCCAATTTATCACCATCCATTATCAACCCAAATCCTACATGCAATTCATTTTTATTAGATGTTATCCAATTTTCATAATTAATATACGATTTAAATGCACGTGACAATAAATGTAAACCTTATAACTTGATTGACCAAAGATAGAATACCATGATTTTCACACTACAAATTTATATGATGTGTAATTGTACTGTATTATAGAAATGTGTTACAACAAATTGTTAAGGTAAAATTTGACACCCTAATAGGACTTTTCTTGACACTTCTAAGGCTACACGCACCCAACCCACTGAACCCACTCACTTTTTTAATGCCACATCAGCTGACACATCAGCTTTTTCTCAACCCTCTCTTTACCCCCCCATAACCCTCTACAACACACACCCAACCCTCCCAACCCTCTCACACACAACACACACAAGCTACATCGGGTTGGAGAAGCCGCTGTGGCCGCCAACCCGCCGGCTACCCACATGGCACACCTAACCCGCTCGAAACCGCCGGGCTCGGCGGGTTTACCCGCTGCCAACCCCGTCAACCGGTGCGGGTAGCCTAATAGAACACTTCTAATAAGTTTCTCAAAAAGAAAGAACTAATACAACAATTTCTTCTTGACTTCAGTTAGGTTGCATGTAAGGTTTTTTTTGGAAGAGGTATCCTAAATCACATTGGGCCCAGACTAATCCTCAGCAACTTTTGGACCGAAGCCCGACTGCTAAAGCATGCAGCCCGGGGTTGAAGCCCCCGTACCTCCAAAATGCGTCCCCCAGAGCTCGAACTCGGGTTCACCACTATGTAGTGCCCAAGCCTTACCACTAGGCTAACACTCCTTTGGTTTGCATGTAAGTTTTTCACTCTAACCACTTAGGGGTTGTTTATTTTTTATAAAATACCTCCTAAAATCTTTTCAATCTGAAAGTTAATAAGTGTATTATAGACTTAAGACTTTTTTTTATAAGAAAATGATTGAAAACCTCTTACCGTCCTTTGAAATTTTAAGAGGTGTGCACCATCCATCTCATATTTTTTAATCTGAAAATCAGACTTCAGACCTCTTAAAAAACGAAAGACAACTTATTTTAACATCTTTATATAAAGATATACAATATTGGTTATATAAAGATAAAATGCTTATAAAGCAATTTATTAAGAGGGTTTAACGTCTTAACAATATAGCCATTTTGTTGAACATATTTAATGCAAAGAATAATAGTTTCTAAAGATTATATAAGATGTTTTGTTGTCGGTTTTATATGATTAACTAAATTCATCTGCTTAATAAAATCAATGAAACCATAGAACAAGATCAGATCAAGATATATTATTAAATATTTTCTTGAAACAACATATAATGTCACCTCAAATTAAGTTTTGAATTCTGGATCTTCCCATGGTTCATTCAGATCTTCTAGAACCATAGTATCAAGATCATTCCAATTCCAACTGTTTACCTCCAAGAAATTGCTTGTTGTAGTAACCGTAGAATCCTCATCGTTCGCGATCTTTTCGAAAAGAAATCTTGAAATATTCGAACTGGGGTTTGCGTCCGAAAGCTTGGAAAACCCTAATCTTGGATGACGATCATCTTCACGATCATCTAGCGAGTGTTGCATCATCGTACAACCTATAAAAGTACCTCCATAGAAATCCCAAGAAACCAAACCCTTTAACTCTTCGATATCGGTGTATAATTCTTCAGCATCTCTCCTTTCACTGCCCGTAATTGGTTTAAAGAACGATGCTTTACGATCATCAGCATCATCGGGTGGGAGAAGATTGTTCTTCTGATCTTTAGATGGGTTGTTGATGATCCTAGCGGCCGTGGTTGTGGTTGTGGTTGTGGTTGTGGTTGTGGTTGTGGTTGTGGTTGTGGTTGTGATAGGCCTTGTAACACGCTTATTTTTGCGGCCACCGCCAATGGGGACACTACGAAGAGTGCCACCTTTGGTCCAATGCCGCTTACAAGCTTTGCAAAAGTATCGCGGTTGGGTTTTGTTGTAATTGTTGTAGTAACAAAACTTGGTGTTTGTTGATTCGCATCGCGGGCAGTTCAAAGGGTTGGATTGTGACATGGTTTCGAACCGAATTGATCGGTTTTTATTTAGTGGTTAAAGGAAGCTTGATTGGTATATATCATGAAGAAATGAAGTGAAGATTTAGGGGCCGGTGAACACAAGGGAAATGTACAGGATGTGGTGAGGAGAATTGACCCCTCAATATATATAGATAGACAAATAGGGGCATTCATGAGACAACATGGTGGTTTGTGAAAGCTCTAAGAACTAATATGAACTACTCATTTCAATAATGATTTAAAAGAAACAGAAAATTAGAATAAAAAAACTATCCACCGGTTATCGCCAATTAAATAAATAAAAATAATTAAGTTTAATAAAATGAGTGGTTCATATTGATTCTTACGTTACCACAAACTATGGAGTTCTCGTTTGATTAAGCCTCAAAATACATATATTCATATTCACATACACGCATACATACATATTCCATTCGATATCATTTTAAACGTTCATGTACAAAAGTTATCAACATTGGGTACAAAAAAAGGATAAAAATTACCTGTGCTAAAAGAGTTCTTTAAATTTTGAGATTTTTAAAGAGTTCGTTAAATTTGAAGATTTTTACAATCTTCCTTACTTTCTCCGTTCTAAAGAAAGTTTTAAAAAATATGTTGAAGACTAAAATTATCTAATATCTCCACTTTTTTCATTTAAAGATCCTTTTAGACACTATAAAAAAGTTCATTCGTATGTGTTTAATATAGGTCATATTTATAACTATCAATATAAATCATTAATAAATGTAACTTTTACATTCTTGAAAATTTATAATTGATTTGTTCTTTTTTATTTATAGATTATGTATTTGGACTTTAAACATGAAATGAGGAACAGTAAAGAGCCACGATCACATGGGATGAAAAATTGAGACCATTGATAGTGCTTTTTGTGTCATTTGGCTCTTCTTAAATCTTCATTCCTATTCTACCCCTATATAATTACATAATTCAAGCTACCTGTCCAAATAGATATATCATATAACTATTTGACTTTATGTCTAATTTTAAAGTTATAGAGAAAATACCATTTGGACTATATTTATTTAGCAACTTAGTTAATAACTAATTAATTAGATAGTAGTTGTTAAGCTAAATGATGAATTAATAATATTTGATAAAAATTAGTTAATAAGTTACTGTCATTCAAAATTCTAAAAAAAAAACTACTTTCATTCAAAATTTTAAAAGGAAAAAAACTATTTTCATTCAAAAGAACTACTTGAAAAGGCTAACATGTTAGGATTTGTTTGGTGCGTAAAAATGAAATAAAATAGATTAGGTATCATGTAGGGATTTTGAATTTTGAAGGATTTGGAATCTTTTTGTATGTTTGATTCTTACCATCCGCGGCCGAAGCGTCAAAGCTATCAGCTAGGGCTTGTTGCCGATCGGCAAGCCAGGCAACACCACCGTGGTTTTGGCATGGAGAAAAATCGGCATGCCCTTGCCGACTGGTTAGTCTACCCCACCCCACCCCACCCCACCCTGACCCTCTAGACTCTCTCCTTTCTCTCTATCTCTCTCTTCTTTTCTTTTTTTCCTTTTTTTTCTTTTTTTATTAAATTATTTAGATTGGTATGAGTGTGGATGGGTTGGTAAAGATTGGTAAGGTTTTGGTAAGATAGTGGAAAGTTGATGTAGCGATTGGCAAAGGAGTCTATACGGATGTGGATGATAGGAATGAAATAAAATGGATTGGGTAATATGTAGGGATTTTAAATTTGGAAAGATTTTAATGTTTTTGGTTTATATATAGGATTTGAAATGAATTTAAATTTCATTCTTTTTAAAAAAAATATATAAAAATAGTTGTAAAAATAATTAAATTACATGCTATTTAGCTGATTATTAAAAACAAATATTTTTAACATATTTTAAAACATTATAATATAAAAATTTAATAAAGTCTCTTGAAATTCTAGTCATTCCATTAAGATTTCAAAATCCTACGCTTAATTAAGGATTTCAAAGAAATAAGTGGACTTCAGATCCACACAACCCAAAGAATGAGCTAGATTACGTTTGTCCTAGGTGACCTTAACAAATAGCATGGAAGATGAACAAACTCTCATTTAAATATTTATATTTTAAGAAATATATTTTTAAAGGCATATGTATATCTTGAGAAAGAAACACAATGTAAAAATTATAGTTTGGAGAATCCTTATTTTATCACACAATGTTGATATAATGTGCTTTTGAATGTATGCTTTTCAAAATAGATTTTTTATTAACTATATATACTAAAAGAGACAGGTTATAGGCTATAGACCATGAAATTGTAGCTTTTAAATGTAGATTTAAATTTTTATACAAGTTACCGACTAATATTTGCATCCAAAAAACATGTATCAAATTAACAAACCAACATAAAGCTAAAGTTGTATCAAATTGTCCTCTTTATCTTTTTCGGTATTAAGTAATAAATACATGAACGTAATGTATATGGACAAAATCCCGTGCTCAAGCATGAGCATTGTTTTCTGGGCAAGGGGATCATGTGCTCATTTATCTATCCGACGACCATGACATTTGTATGATGGTGGCACCCTGGATGGTGGCATCTACGACTCCTACATTACATGTGTTCTCGAAACCTCTTTCAAGAAGGAACGTAAAAGAGGGGGAAAAGAGAGGATAGTAAAGAGAGCTCGTATGCTCAAACCTTTTTAGGAGAGAAAGGAGAAAAAAATGAAAGAAGAATGATGATAAGTTTCCTCTCAGAACTTTGCTTCCAAATATATAAGTAAAATGAAGAGAAGTTGGACGCCCGTATAAATCCCGGATACCTCATCGACTTCGTAAATGTATGCTGAGTTATCTGTCGTTCAAAAAAATGAAGAAAAGGACATGAAAGAAATTAAAATTTATTACTTTACAAAACTATCCAAACTTTATTATAAATGATACATTTTTAAATGATATATTGGAAACAATGATATATATCATTTCTGTTCTACTATGTTCAAGTTAATGAAAAAATATTTTCTTTCTTTTCTTTTCCTTTTTTTCCCTTTCAATTCAAAAATACAAATAGAAAAAATATTTTACTTTTTTCATTATTTTCTCTTTTCTTCTCAAATGTAAGAAAGAATATCTAAAATCCAAATTTATAATTGAACAAAAAAGAGTTAAAAATTATATAATGACCGATAAATAATGATGATAGCACCAACAAAATTGGGGTGGTAGGAGATAGGGATATGAAAATGAAAGAGAATAGAGGATGGTCGGTTTGTCTTGTTTCAAGGTTAAAGTTGATTATACACTACATGTTGGACATCATGTGATGTATAATTTTATACTATTTTTGTTTTCAAAGATCACAAATTCAAAATTAAGTAATTTAACTATAAAAATGTCTTAAAAATATTAAATAAAGGATGGATTCGAATAAAAAGAATAAACATTAAGGCTATGTTTGGCAAACTAGCTGATAAGGTAGCTTATGACTGATAAGGTAACTAATGACTGATAAGGTAGCTGATGACTGATAAGATAGCTGGTGACTGATAAAGTAGCTGATGAATAAGTTACGTTTGGCAAAAACTAGCTGATAAGGTAGCTTATGACTGTAAAAGGACAAAAAATGACATACTTGAAAATTAGTAATGTAGAAAGTAGAAGGGTATATTTGGAATAAAAAAGATAATAATTGTCATAATTACAATAAGTCACCAAAACGCTACTCAAAGTAGCTTTTCTAAAAGCTAGCTTATAAGTTAACTTATAAGTCAGCTTATGGTCCATCCAAACATGTACCTGACTTATAAGGTGACTTATAAGCTAACTTATAAGCTACCTTATTTTTACCAAACGATGCCTAAGGAGAGGAGATTGTTGACTTTCTCATCACAAATTCAAAATTAAGTAATTTAACTATAAAAATGTCTTAAAAATATTAAATAAAGGATGGATTCGAATAAAAAGAATAAAGATTATGAGTATAATATGAATCATTAAAACAATATAAAAAAAATCTATTTAAACATGTATATGTGAAATGATGTTATAGATTATTTTTATATATTTATATATGTATTGTCAAATATATTTCTTTAATAATCTATGTAAAAAATTTTCCTTAGCCTTATTTTCTTATCTTCTTATGATATCTATTATTTCCATTATGTATCTTTCGGTATTAAAATATGTAACTATGTTCTTATACTCTATGATTGGTCAACTTAAAACATGAGGACCTAAAAGATAAAGGATAGATTGAATTATATTTTTCGTCTATACGATCTATTAAAACTCTAGTTCTTTTTTTTTTCAACTTCACTACTTACATCCTTGCCCCTGTGATTTGCATTTTATCTTGGTATGTTTCCTAAACTAAGTCCATTTGAAGAGTCTGTTAAGTAGGGTCGTATGTTCCTCAAGTGATGAGAATTGTGATCTTTTATATTTTTAAAACATTTATAAAAAAAACTACTTTAAAAACAAAAGCCCATGCTCCATCTCCATAAACCACACTTAATAGTGTACGTTGCAGATATAAATACAGAGATAATGTGTGTGTATGTGCTCGAATAAAATGACCATGAGGTTGCGTAATATCAGTTTGTTGTTACTACTGATGTCAAGAAAGATGATGGGTTAAAAAACCCATCAACAACTTTCATCTTAATCAAGCAATGACTTCCATTTTATTTTGATTGTGCTTTAGATGTTATTTTGTAAAATGGATTTTTATTATTACGAGGGATGGATCCGCTGATCCCTGGTCGGCATCGTTTATGGTTGAGACTAGGACGGTATCTGATCGTCTTCGAGCCCCCAACCTTCGTTCTTGATTAATGAAAACATCCTTGGCAAATGCTTTCGCAGTTGTTCGTCTTTCATAAATCCAAGAATTTCAGCGAAACCACAGCCAAGGGAACGGGCTTGGCAGAATCAGCGGGGAAAGAAGACCGTGTTGAACTTGACTCTAGTCCGACTTTGTGAAATGACTTGATCCCATCAACTATGTTATATGTAAAAAATGTCTTTTAAATAATGTTAAAAAAATTCATTTACCCATTTTTATCATTTTTCCACTATATTGTATCACTAATACTAATTATATGTAAAAACTAGTTGGGATTACTTCTTTAAAATGTATCCAACTATCCCCAATATACTATTGTGTGTATCAACCTAAAAAAATTCCTTTTGTATATATCAAACTTTATTTTTGAGTTTATTATGTGTATTTTTTTGTCTATTATGTGTATCTAACTATCCCCCAATATACTATTGTGTGTATCAAAAATACACACAATAGACTAAAAAATAAAGTTTGATATATACAAAAGGAATTCTTTTAGTTGGATACATTTTGAAGAAGTAATCCCAAACTAGTTTGTAAATAATATAAAGAAATAATGTTTAAGTTAGTATATGGTGTTATATTACTAATATAAAGAGTTCATTTTATCGATTCATAATACTCCAAAAACACATTACAAAGTTTTGGTACTATTTTTAAGGTAGTAATCTCCTCATTTTCAGTCTTACGTTAACCATATTTTACATCATATAAAATAAAATAAAAAACTATTACCTTTAAAATATATATTTCGGCCCCCGAGTTCATAATGGTCGTGTTCCGTCCCTGATTATTATTATTATTATAGTTTAGTCACTGGTAAAAATCTATGCTATATGTTATTTTGATTTTCATAGACATGTATATGTTGATTTGAGATATAGGTTTTTCTTTGAGGTTTTGGGGTTGGAGAAGCAAAAGGGGTTGCTGGTGGAATTGAATCTTGAAGATGAAAGTGAATTGAGAGAACACTAATAGTTGGTGTTCTTCGTTTTAAGGATATTACAAAAACAACATCTTAACTTCTGTTTTTAAGACTTTTGTAAAAGAAAATAAGTAAAAAGACTAAGATGCTACTCACATGAGTAGCACGTAACCCTATTAACGTGTCCTCAAACGTCTATCAGTCTTAGGTACCAATACCAACAAAATTTTCAAACCACGGAGGTTAAAGTGTAATTAGCGAAGTCGAGGACGAGAATCAATTTTTTTGGTAAATCACATAAACAAAAAACGTAATTTACTCTAAAAGCTTAAAAAAAAGGAGGATGAAGACGAAAACATAGGGGGACGACAAGTCTAGGGGTCGGTGGAAGTAGTGAAGCTATTGTACAAATTATTGATGTATGAGTTGTACGATATAAGAAAAATAATGAAGTAACCACATCAATGGTCCACATGCTATGCTCCAATTTTGGATTTTGTACTTGAAATTGGATTTTGTTTCTAAAACGCAAATACACCGGTGGGATGGAGTTTTGCCAGAGGAGGTAAATTAGTTATATGTAAAGAAAAAAAAAGCTAGGGACCAAGAAAATGAGGCCCAACCAAATAAACATCAACGCACGATTGATTGTATAATCATTAAAACACATCAAAAAATTAATTCTGATCTGGATATATGCTTTTAAGTGTCCTCATCCCGTCAAATACTCAAATACACATCTGTATATAATCCCTTATCTGGATAAAAACGATTAAATATCCTTGAAATTTTCTGATCAAGAAAACTCTTTCAAACTCCAAGTACTGGACTACAGAACTCATCAACCTTGATTAATCTTCAAGCTCAAAATTTCAGGGGCTGAAACTCTCATAATTCTAACCTTGATCAAACTTTCGCCACTTTCAAACTACAAGGACCAAAATTGTCAAAAAGACTCGAAAGTTTAACAATTCCTATTGCCATTAGACCTGGGATCGGAATTCAAGATTTGGACTCGGGATTTTGAAGTGGTAGTCGGAATTGGAAAATTCAAATCGGGATTGAGAAGTCGAAATTTGAGGATGGGATTTGCCAAGCCGGAATTTGAAGTTGGAGGCAGGATTGAAATGGGATCAGGATTGAATGTCGAGATTGGAAAACTAAATTGGAATCGGGATTGAAAGTTGGAATCAGGATTTAGAGTCAAATATCAAATCCAAATCAACCAATTTCAGATTGGGAAATCGAATTTGGTGTCGGAATTGGAACAAATCGTGAAAATCAATCAGGATTGAGAAATCCATCTTGAAATCGGGATTGGAATTGGGTCGGGATTCCAAGACGAACAATTTCCAGCCACAAACTTGATCCAACATTCCAAATCACTCGGTTTTACATCAAATTTCCACCAATCAAACATCCAAAACGACGTCAATCAACATTAAACACAATCAAATCTCTCCATCTTCATCAATATCGAATCAATTTGAAATAGTAAGTAGAAACCAAGTTTTTTTTAATGCTTCTTGATCGCCGCTCAAGTTCACGATTCTCCAATCTCTCAAGACAGCCTCCAAATTCATACGACCTCCAAATATTTTCGACACCAATCGAAATCAAATCCAATCAATTTCGAAAACAACTCGAAATCCATTCAAACGTTACAAAAACAAACAGGTCTGTGTCTTATTGATTCAAATTTTGAGACTTCAACACAACCTTTTAATAATCAAAAGGGAAATAAGACTTTCTAAAAACCAAACACACACATATCTGAAAATCAACAGACCAAACTTGTAATTGTAAAATGTCCCCATTGATTGATCTTCAGTCAAACATGTTTTAGAAAATTCTTTGTCCCCATTAGGAACCAGAATCAGTTACAGGTAGTAGTTATAAAGGAGTGGCCCAATCATGGTCTGTTTTTGTCCACATAAACAGGAAATCTGTTTTTGTAAAGGATCCATCATAAAACAGCCAAGCCAAAGCTGATGGAGATCAACCCACAAAGCATGCCAAATATGCACCTAAAACTTGAAATCCTTTTTCTTTGACTTGCTGTCTTTTTCCTGCATCTTTCTCTTCCTCTTCTTTTCATTCTGCCAAATACACATACATACAGACATACATACATAATATTAGTTAACAAAAAAACTTTTCTTTCTTGACTGTTTGAAAATTATAAATAAATATAATACACACCTCCGCAACCATGTCACTGAAGTCTTCCCGTTGACTGCGCAGCTTCTCTTCCTCGCGGGCTTCCTCATATCTAACAAACACAAAAATAATAAGTATGTATATAATTGATATGTATGTATGTCTGATTGAAGTTGCTGAAACACTCACTTGGCAGGCAGCACATTCTCCATTGCCTCCAACTCTTCAGGCTGTAAAGACACATCCACCCTATCTGTTTTCTGACCTCTAAGCAGATCAACCTGCCAACCCAAACACAAATTCAATTACAAACCCATACATCATTTCTTTTCTATACCAATTCATCATCAAATAAAGATATCAATGTCTAAGAATCAAAAAGAAAAAAACATACCCTTTTGCCTGATGGCTTGTCTTGTGGGGCTCCACCTATCACGTACCTGATGGCAAAAAAAAACAAATTTCACAAAATATTTCGAAAAAAGATAAGATATTGCTAAAATATAATTCATGGTGGTAAGGAAGTTGAGTGCATACGTATGTGTTGTTCCCAACAAGGTTCCTGGAGCTATCTTCTCTTCTTTTTCTTCCAACACCTTCATAAAATACAAACATGGGCCGTGTTAAGTTATAAATTTTATAAGAAAAAAAGTAGTTAAATGGAGAAGACACTCACTTGGTAAAGCGGTTTCTCAGGTTCCTTTCTCTGCTGCTTGCGAAGGTCAATCACATCTGGAGTCTCTACGCCAGTTGGAGTACTGAATAATACACAACAAAGTAAAGGAATGGTGAACATTTATTTGAAGCATACAACATAAATGTTACAAAAGAAGCATGAGGCATTTCTGTGACTAACACCATAATTACTAAATTGGTCTTAAGGAAAGGGTAATCAATGAAGTCGGCAAATTGAAGAGAAATGTGATGATACCTAGAGAGACTATCAACCGACTGGATGCCATCCTCCAATTCCTCTTCCTCGAATTGCTCCTCCATTTCTTCTTCTTCCTCCTCCTCCTCTTCTTCTTCCTCTAAATCACCCCAATGTTTACTCTTATCGACTGGCTCTTCCTGAATCACATTTAGAGACACCAATGAGATGAGGTGAATGAAAGTAACATATAGTAACCGCGTTTTAGTTTATTGCAAATAAGCTAAGAATTGTTCCCAAATACCTGTCCTTTAAATATGCTAAAGACCGTCTATTGCTATGAAAATTCTACTTCAAAACAAGCACATTTAAGCCAGAAATGAATTTTTAAACATGCAATAAGAAAAACAACATTTAGGTACCTCATAGCTGGGTGGTTCTTCTTGTTGTCCAAAAACATCCCCATAGACTGGCCTTCCAAACTTTAGCAAAGAGAAAACAATCCGTAAGAGATAAAGTTATAAAACATGATGGAATAAAGTAGATAAGAGCATGTCAAATGAATAACCTACCTCATCAACAGGTGGCTTTCCCCAACCACCAGGATGATAACCGAAGCTAGCCCCAGGTGGAATAGGAGCGTTCAATCCCGGAATCTTTAAATGTGGATAAGAAGGTGGAGGACCATATCTCTAGAAATTGAAATTGTCAGTAATCAGACTAGAAAAAGCTCAGACACAATATCTTACAAAAGCCAACATATTTGTCATCTTTTTGAGGCTTTTTTTAACTATAAGGTATACAGATAACTGTAAAGTGCATCACTCACCTGCATATTAATAAGCCACGGTGGAGGAGCACCGTCTGGCATTCCAAGTGCTTCTTTTAGTTCATGTGATAAGGTGCCTGGCTTCATCTCTCTAAGTTTTACCTGTGTAACCCAAAGTAGGTCCAATTATGAATTGCCATAACCATAACATTTTCATGAATTGCACATAGCCACTAAGGCACAATGGTTAGTGGATAATCAAATATGCCTTTACCATTTGAATAAAGAGAGTGTATATTTCTATTAACAATGTTATGCAATTAAGAAACAGTGGATGCTGCAACTTGAATATAAAAGTAGGGACAAGGTTGAGATTTAAATAACATCGCTTCATGGCATGAAGGGGATGTCAGTAAGTGAATAAAATTGATCAAGTACGACAAATATGCCTGACATCTATATGTAATCCTCAGGATGAATAACTTTGAAAAGTTTGCAAGATAGTCAAGATAAAAGAGTATGTTACCTCAAACTCTTTCCCTTCATGATAAAGATCACCATGTGAAGTCAATTTTGGCTTCGTCTGGTATTTGAAAAAAGCATCATGGAGTACCTGCAGAATCAATTTTAAATTGATATCAAGAACTCAGATATAGAAATGAAACTAAAAATAGTACCAGCAACCATATATTTTCCACAAACATGGTAAGAGTAAGTGATACTCTACAATCCCATGTATTAAAGGAGAATCAAGTGAATGAACCTGATAATCAATATCCATCTTTCCCATTTTTGGCTGCATTCGCTCACGCTGCTTCTGTTTAAGCTTCTTATTATCCTCCTTTTCAATATAAGCCTGCAAAAAGAAGAAAGAACATGTGAAATTTTAACCATGACATAGAACTCCTATGTTAATCGAGCAACATATATTACTCCGATGAACTAGACAATTGGAGATGCTTCATTAGTTCATTCTTTCAATCTTAACCACAAAATTATTCTAAAAAACGGTTCACAGAAGCAGAAAACAGAGAACATATCACTTCAAAATTAAGTCCAGCATACAGAACTTCGCTCTTTCTTTTCTTCTTGTTCATACTTACAACTTGCAACTTTCTATCGCTCTTTCCTACATATGCTCACAAAGTTCTAACTAAGACTGACGTCCATATCTACATATTACCCAAGTTTTAATGACGTATTCTCCTCTATAGTCTACCCAACAGTCTATTATACCAGAGGATCTATGTGTAGTTGTAGAAGATGTGAAGAGGCTAGGGCGCTAGACAATGTAAAAACATTTAAGGAACAGGTGTCCATCTTTCAATATTTCAAAAATCTTAACTAATAAAAACCAACAGCTCTAGTTTTGTAAATAAAGAGCAGGCAAGCACAATATGTTAGGCTAGAGCCTAGAGCAATACTTTGTAACTAGATAAGACTAAAACTTGCTGTACAGGACAGGAATCACAAGATCTTAACTTACCTGTCTAATTTTCTCAATTCCTGTTGCAGCAATGAAGTCAGGAAGTTGAAATGGTTGTTTCTCAATGCCCCGCTTCCCCTGCCACACAAATTCAAAACCAGATGAGATCCAAGTGAATCAGCATATAAATAAATAAAACAATCCTACTTCCTACACTCAAATTAGGACACTGTCTATGACACTGCTAGATAATAGAAACCCAAACAGGCTAGAATTTGTTTTAGTAATGTCTGATTATCTGTATAAAAGCTTGGAGACTATGCAGTGCAGATCCAGACTGCACAACTGAAAAGTGCCTATTGTGTAGCATGCAAAGTACACTAGATTTATTTTAGTTTAAGGTAACATGCAAGTTCCCAACCAACCCCATTAGCAAATATGTCAAAAGAAAAACCAATTAAAAGTCCCATTCGCAAAAACACCTACATGTCCAGGCTCCAAGATTGTCACAGCGGCTCCCCTGCAAGAACCACATATATACATATAAGACAAACCTCATTTAATGTATCTTTTCATCACCCGCTTCTCTGCATCCCTCGTTTTAGGTCTAGTTACAAGTATTTTCTCTCATAGAAAACAAGGTATATACACCCGTTAATGCATAATAATTTTACCACAACAATTGCTTCTCATTTGGTGACTCACCTGTAAAAATTTTCTTTTCTGGCACCAATGTCTTGGCACTGGAACAGTATTGCGATATGATTTGAGGAAAACCAGCAATTTAGGATCAGCTGAGGTAGCATCCCACACCTGAAACTCATATAAATGAATCGTTAGATGATAATCCTGATGATAAAGATGCAAAATAACATGAATGACATAACATCGGCAAGGAAGTAATAAACACAGGAATTTATATAAAACATCAGATGACCACTGTTAATAAAACAGACATGACTGCATGATGAGCTAGCAACTTGAAATGGCACATAAAAATATTGAAGTTTATGAGATTGTAGGTGTTCATTGAAGTTTATGAGCCTTTAGCACTTAGCAGCATAAAATGCAGAGTTGGGCGTTCCATGAGAAACAAGTTCCAAAAAGGGAATTATGCAAGAAATCTTAGAATGACAAATGATGAAGGTTGACCAAGATCAAATAAAATCAACCATAAACATAAGCTGACGACATGAGGAAACTCTAAAAATTACCTCGACTACATCTGGCCTTGAACTAATCTGCTTAAGTTCAGCAATCTTCATCCGGCGCTGAAGCTACAATAGAATATCCCCGCAAGAAAATATATTAGAACAGATATATCAATAACAAGAAAAAGAATGGTTGCAAACCAAATGCTGCAAAATATAACCTTTTTCTTTTTGTTAGAGACGCCACCTTTCTCCTTCTGTTGGTCATCTTGTTCTTCTTCCTCCGAGTCTGAACTAGCTTTCTTATTTGATGCTGCACTGACAACAGCCCCTTCACTTTTATCGTTCTCCTGAATGAATTAAATTAAAAAAAAAAAAAAAAAAAAAAAACAGGGATGAGGTCAGTCAGACTAAGATGATATAAGTCATTAAGACATTCATGTGAAAAGAGGATAAGAACCCTTTTTACCTCAGAAGCAACAGACTCTTTAAAAGTGAATTTCTCAAACACTTTTCTGAATTCATCATCCAAGTCACCATCTAGTTCTGCTTTTTCAGGGATGTACTCGATTTCAACTTGCTCCACAACCTTACAGTTACAAGAGAATTTATGAAGGCATCAGCAATGATACAACAAATGAATGTTCATTATCCATGCAAGGCGACTAAGCAGTATGTGATGTACACCAGAAAAATCAAAGGATTGAATTCAAATGAAACCAAATGCTTCTCACTAATTGAATGCTTATAAAGGGTTTCTGGCTTTCGAGAGGCCAGAATCCCTCCACGGGACTTACGCCCCAAAAAGTGTTTACAAAACCGAATGCCCCTATTTGATGTACACTGTTGTGATTCTCAACAACAAATTCACTGGTAATGAATGATTTCTTTGAACAGTAATGAATACAATGAAAGTTATCTAAATTTCGAGAGGCCAGAATCTCTCCACAGGACTCACGCACCCCAAGAAGTGTTTAAAAAAGCGAATGCCCCTCCTAAACCCTCAAACCTATAATTTATACTATCCAACTGCATTAGCTACTTGTATTAATGCCGTATACACTTGTACCAAACCAACTAGTTTTGACCACACTACATAGGCTATAACAGTATGACATCAACATATAGGTATCACATAAATAAGACATCCAAATGAAACCTTATAAACCACTTCACATTAGCATCACGTAAAAACTATATCATACTTAAAACCCAGCTTGTAATCCTAAACTTAATGAATAATTGAATACAACATACTTTCGTTAATTAGAAATACGTGAATAATGCCTCCATCAAAAGAAACTGTTGCTGTCTTCACCACACAATAAAGTGATAAATCCCGAAAATAAGGTGATAAATCCCGAAGTTAAACCATCCTTCCTTTACATCTAAATGTCCTCGCCTAAGACGCTAAATAATACAACACCAGATAACTCTTTCTCCACCCTCCATTACATTATAGGCAAAAACAGTATAATGATATACATAAAGAAGGGGATTGCCATCAAATGCATTACATAGTTGATAGTTCATCAAACCCACACTGTAGTTTGCCATAACTCTTTGCCTGAATGGAGTCATATCATTCTCGGATTAAACGGTCTCAAACCAATCTTGGTTGGCACTTTTTAGTTTTGGCTATGCTAATTCAAACTTTCAAAGTTGTTCACGGGAAACTTGAATCTTAACTTCAAACCTCAAACATGCTTAGAATTGAGCCATCTACAATAAAACTGAAGGTGGAGAGGACCTAAATCAGAACAACATCAGCTAGCTAAATAAAATCTACAAGTATCTGGATTATTAGATGCTCCCACCGTCCCAAGATAAATGGTGCATATATAATAAGATAGAGATATAGGCACATTGTCCGAGCCTCCAAGGATATAACTCCTAGCTTACCCTCAGCACTTGACTGTTGACTTTACTGGACACAGTGATTATGTGCTAATTTGAGTGGCGGCGAACAATAAGACAGTCATAGGTCCACTGTTGTCATCTTCATCCCTATGTTCGAGAAGTCTTTCGTCTCTTAAGAAGCTTCCTAATGTAGGGAACATACCGGGTACAACCCAAGTAGTTGTAACACAGTAAAAAATTATACTTTAAGGCCTTCACTAAAAGCCACACAAGATGTCAGTAATTGGAAAACCATGCATATGGTCAAGCTATTGCTTATTCTCGGTAAAAAAACCCAATATATCAAATATTTTGGGGAGGAAAATACCAGTAAATAGAGACGCAGACAGTCACAGACACATATAAAGAGAGAGAAACGCATGAATGCATTGGAACTTTTGATGTACACATTGCACACTATATCATAATACAATCTTACAACAACTACACATCACGTGCTTACTCTAAATACCTATGGTTCACAGTATTGACTCCACTGAGGATGTCTCTGTGCTCAATTGCTGATGATCAAATATACAATCATCTCAAGCCGAAAAGAGCACCAAACGGTCTAGCTATCAGGATCCACTTATTGTTTCAAGTACAGCTACACAGGGACAAATCAATTTCTTAACATATGACACCCTAGTGAAAATAACTGTTCTATGAGTTTTCTTTCTAGTCTTGTTAGCCTAGGGTTCACAAATACACTTAATAGTTAATTAGTTATTCATCATAGAAAGCACTACAACTGTTTGAGGATTAAGCAACTACATATTTGTACACATCAGTGAGTAGTGACTGTACTTTACAGTCTTTTCACAACAAATACTGATTTGGACTTGCAATTTCAAATAATGCAAGGTTAATAACCTAGAAACATAAAGCAATTATGAACTTAAAACGCAGAATAAGTAGCAAATCGAAGGCTAATTAGAACAGTTGAAAATATCATAAAACCCTAAGATGCAAATAAGGCCAGTAAATACTAAATACCTTCTGAGGATCGGAGTTCTCTTTTGCGCTATCATCTCCGGTAACTCCATCGGCATTCTTACCGGTGTCCTTCTCCTCTCCGCCGGCGGACTTGTTTTTCTTCTGTTTCCGGCGCCTGCGACGGCGTTCAGCCTCGCGCGATTTCTTGGACGTCTGGTTTTTGCCGTCTGCGTTTGGATGAGAGGTAATGGAGTCCATTCCGCCGTTGGAAACTTCGACTGTCATCGGAAAATCAAACTAGTTAGCGGTGGCGAAGGTGGTGGAGGTCGACGGTGGAAAACGGAGGTCGGTCTGGTGGAAGATCTTTTCCAACAGATAGAGATGTCCAATTCCTGATTATGTAAGTAAGATGGGCTTTTGGGCCTTCCGCCGACTAAAAGCTAAAATAATACAATAGTAGGCTCATTAAGTTAGGGCCGTTAACTTTTAACACTTGCCCAATAACTTAATAATAACCGGTTGATAAGCCCGGGCTTCGCACCGGGTTTATGAACAATAGCTATCGACGTTATAACATATTTCAGTCAATATACTATATATGACTAAAACGTAAAATAAAATATAAAAAACTAAAAGATATAAAGTGAGTAAATATTATAAGTTTAGGGGGCTGACATGTAAGTTTAAAGGTGAGTATAGGATTCGGGTCGGTTGGAGCGTATATATATATCGTATATAATAAGATAAATACATGAAAAAATATTCAATATTAGGCTCATTTCGATCTTATCGACGATACGATTATAATGGCGCAGTTTGTTAACATTAAAACGTATTTTTTTAACATATTTTAGATCGTATCGACGATACGATTATCATGGCGTAATTTGTTAAAATTAAAACGTATTTTTTTAACATGTTCCAACTAATATACGATATATGAGTAAAACGTAAAATGAAATATAGAAAAAGTAAGGTACAAAGTGAATAAATATTATAAGTTTAGGGAGCTAATATGTGAATTTGAAAATGGATATAATATTTGGGTCGGTTGGAGCTTATATATAGTATATAAGTAAAACATAAAATGAAATATTGAAAAGTTCAGGGGCCAAAAAGAAATATTGAAATTAAACCTAAAATGAAATATTGAAAAGTAAAAGTTATTAAATGAATAAACGTTATGAGTTATAAGTTTAGAGGCCCAATATGTAAAGTTAACTATATCAAAAAATATTCAATATTAGGCTCATTTTGATCGTATCGACGATACGAATATAATGACGTAATTTGTTAAAACTAAAACATATTTTTTAAACATATTTTAGCCGATACATCATATATGACTAAAACGTAAAATGAAAGATTTCAAAGTTCAGGGGCCAAAATGTAAATTTGGAATTAAACATAGGAATAACCCGGCTGGAGGACGCACGGGTCACAGCCGGGTCAAAAACGGGTTTGGGTCATATAATGTGAGAAGGAAAGGTGGGTTTGGGTCGGGTCGCGGGTCGGGTGGGTCGGGTCGGGTCGGATCAGTGCTTTGGCGGGGCGCCTGCTAATTGTATATACTATATAGTATATAATTTAGTCTTCAAAAATCAAAACCACCATATGCAATAATTGATCTGATAAGTGGTTATTGGGTAAGATTTGTCGATCTCATTTAGGGTAAAACTTGTCGATCTCACTTGTCAAGTAACACTTTCGATTTATGTCATCACTCTTACCGGATAAAATTCTAGTTCTTGTCGGGTGTTTTTTTTTTTAGGGGGAAGGGGGTATGCATGGACTTATAACTCAACACATGGTTTTTTCATAGTTAAATAACTATTTAACTATTAGACATGGTTTTTTCATATCTTTTCTTATAATGAAAGCAAATGTATTTTTTGTGTGCCATTTTATAGGCTTACCTACTCGGCAGCATTCATGTGTAACATATGTTTAACTTAAAAAAAAATTAGGAATTTAGCCTTAGTTGGAGAAAAAAATCATGTAAAATAATATCTTACAATAATAGTTCTTACAATAATAATAATATATTGGGTTTTGATTTGATTTTACATATGTATGTGTGTATATATATACCTGTAAGTTCATTTGAGAGGCGAAAGATTGTGTGAAAAGTTGATTAACGTGAGAAATGGATCTGTACCATTGATCACTTTTTTTGGAAGGGCGTCCGAGCCTATGGCTCGACTAATCCCCAGCAAGATCAGGGGTAAAGCATGATGCCCTTTTGTAAATGTTCATAGGTTGCATATGGAGGGATTCAAACCCGGTTAGGCATTATGAACCCCCAAGCCTTATCCACTTTACCACAACACTGATAGAGACCATTAAAACATTAAAACTGTTTCTTATACTTCTCACGTTAACTTCATATTCTCGTTAAAACCCAACCATTTATTTAAATATTTATCAGTGGTCCATTAAATGTATAATACTGGTAATGATACAACATATATTTCCAAAAGATTAAATTAGCCATCCTATTATCTGAATTTAATCAGATACCCATATAGCCTGAATTGCAAGGGGAAGTTGAATCACATAACTTGCATGAATACAAATAAAATAAGCACAACTAACAACACATAAAATCTTTATAACATTATTATTTTCTTTTTGAATTTGATGTTTAAATTTTCCCCCAAAACTCAATACAAAATAAACACCATAGTCTCCATTCAAAGGTACAACTTCCCATGCATCAAATGCATGTCATTTTAATGGTGCTAACTCTTTAGTTTTCTTTAAACACATACACCCTTTTTTATATTTGGTGATGTTTAACCCCAAACTGTCAAAGACCCATATATCATCATTCAAGAATCTTGAACCAAAAGAATAGAATCTTGAACTCAAAAAACAATCCAAACCCATCATCATTCAAGAATCTTGATTTCAAAAAACAATCCATACCCAATGAAGTATGTCTCTATATCATCATTCAAGAACCTTTACAAAATCAAGAAAACAACTCTACAAACTCCCAATTCTTGATCTTGATCTACATCATATTTCAAGAATCTTATAAAATCAAGAAAAAAAACTCTACAAACTCCCAATTCTTGATCTTGATCTATCTATGTGTAACAAGTATTGTAACATCTAAATGTGGAACTAACCGAATTAGTTCATGACAACATTTACAACAAAAAGGATTTGTCGATTTTCCAACAATCGACGCTTGGCTAACGATCTTTATCTATAGAATCCGTAATGTACTCTTTGCTAGACGAACCGCAGAAAATACAATGATCCGCTAAAATCCTTCGAAGAATGCTCCCATCTTCGATATGAAACACCCGACTTTGCTTGTTCCAAAGATGAACCGTATAGCTTTGGTTCCGAATCTGCTCCAACTTCCCCTTCAAGTACCTCGCGTCGGACTCGTTTCTTGCCCCGCGAAAGAGCAACCGAACCTTGTCCCAATTAACGGGATAAAACGCCATCGGGGGCAAAACGGTAAAATTGAACCCGGGCCTCCCTTCGAGCCTCGAAACCACCCTTGAGACCATGTAAGGACCATTGTGACCCCATTTGTTGCCATTGAAAGTAAGTGCAAATTCCTCAATGAACTTGTAAAGCAAAGGATGCATTTTATCGAACACCATGACCGCATTATTCAACCGGCTCCAATTCTTCGAATTCGGGTTGATCGTTTGCGCCCCGATCGAGTTCCTCAACCTCGCGAAACTCCTCATCACGATAACGTCGGTATCGACGTAAACCCCACCGTACTTGTACAACAAGCAAAGCCGAAGAAGGTTCGAGATGTTTTGCCCCAACGGGACGTCACCGGGACGAACGTGGCCTTGGATCAGCCTTGCGAGCCACGACTCCGCCATCGTGTTCCTGAACAGGTACGCGTAATCGGGCGCGATCGCGGTCACCCGGAACCCGCTGTCCGTAAACGGCTTCAAGATCCTCCGTCCCTTGATCGAATCGAGCGAGTTCGATACGATCAAAAGGCACCCGTTGTTCGGGTGCGTCTTGAAGATGGACTCGATGGAGTGAAACGCTCGTTCCGTGAACGATTTCAACGGCGCAATCCACGTCATAAAGAACCGAACCCTGCACGACACGGTGTCGTTCCGCCTACTGCCGAAATGCTCCCTCACCCTCGCCGGAAAATCGCTTCCTCGGCGGCCGCCACCGCGAGACGACGCCCCTAAAGTCGCCAGCGTCTTCAAGAACTTCTTGTTTCTCATTGCGGGTGAATTCAAATCCTCATGAGATTCCGCCGGTAAACCGTGGGATTTACGCAAAGGAGGCGAATGGGTGTCTGGATTCACATCTTGTTTGGCTTCTTTCTTCGAATTCGGATTCGAATTCGAGTTCGGTTTCGAATTCGAGTTCGGTTTCGAATTCGGGTTCGAATTCGCCATTTGTTTCTGTTGAGACGCGTACCTAAAGGAAGGTACAGGGATGAAGTTTTTGGAATGTCCGGCGATCTTGGAATCTCCGGCGAGTGGTTTCTTGCCGGAATATTCGGTAGCCTGTAATTTCAAATGAGGGATTGAAATCGTGGACTGGTTTTCTTCTTCTTCTTTATCTTCTTTTACTGCATGATGGATCGATTGGGAGATTTTGGAAGAAGAAGAAGAAGAAACTGAAACTGAGATCAAGTTTCTGGGTTTTGCCGGCGCCGGCGAGTGGTGGAGGGAAGGAATCTTGACGGAGAAGATGGAGGCGCCATTGAAGGAGAGCAAGAAGAGGAAGACGAGGGAGATGAAAGCCAAGAGAGATCTCTTCTTGTTTTGGGTGTTGAATTCCATCGATCCGTAGGGTTTCATTCTTGAGATCTTGAGAAGAAGGTAAACTAATGGTGGTGGGCTTTAATGGCGATGGCGGGAAAGTTGTTTGGCCTGAACTGAAGAGTGGTTTATGGTTGTAGAGAGAGAAAGAGGGAAGAGAGAGAAAGTGGGGTGGTGATGAAAGTGGATGGAATGAATGAGGGTGAGATGGGTGGATTTCTATTTATAGTAGATGGTGGGTGATAGGAAGAATAATGAACTTTTGCTTCACTTTGGAAATAGAAATAAGTTTGTTCTCTAAATAGAAATTAGTTAAAGAAGTTGGTACATTTATTTTTCATTCATTTCAAATTTTAATGATCTCTTTCCATTAAAAATAATTTACAAATCAAGACTATAATATTTCTAAGGTAGAATAATGGATGTATGGATCTAGGAATTTTTTCAAAGGGGACGATTTTAGGTAGGGTTGGTACGTAGATAAAACTGGACATGACAAGAGAGTAGAACATAATTGGACATGACTAGACAGAACAAGTGTCTGTTTAATATTTGGTACGCCGACTGGACAGATGAAGTGTCTGTTTAATGTTTGGTACGTCTAGGACTGGACTGAATGAAACTATATAAGTTCCCCAAACAAATTATTTGATGATTTTTTATTATCACACGATAGTTATAATTAAAAACTCGTATAGTTGTTTTTATGTTTATAGTCAATTACATTTTCACATTTTTTCAAGGGATTTATAAATTTTTTTGGTTGATTTTAAAGAAATTTTTTTTCGATTTTAAAAGACTTTTTTGATTTTTTTTTATTTCAAGGTATTTTTTAGTTAATGGGGTCCTAGACGAGATATTGCTTTTGTGAACAATCGGATAGACTTTAAAAATTACCTTTAACCTAAGAAAATCTCATTTTTCAATCTTTTAATTGAGGACCTTCCCCTTCTAAATAGTAACTACATGGTGACTCTGCCAGTCAAAAATTGAAACGGGATCTAAAATCAAAATATGTTACAATAGTAAACTTCATTTTTGGTCCCTCGCGTTTTTCGCTTCCTAACAGTTTTCATCCATTTGTGTAACGCGTGTTAGAATATGTGGAACCCCTAGATTAATCTCCAAAAGAGCCATTGAGGAGAGAAGGGGGGTTCCAACATATATAGTGAAGATTTGGTCCAAGTCTAGCCGATGTGGGACTCTAACACGCCCCCTCCAACAGAGGCTAGATAGAGAGCCTAGAAGGGTCACGAGAGTACCAGGAGAGGTGGGACTTTAACACGCCCCCTCCAACAGAGGCTAGATAGAGAGCCTAGAAGGGTCACGAGAGGACCAGGAGAGGGTCAAGAGAGTGTCGGCATGTGAGTCCGTAGAGTTGTAGACCTTGGCTCTGATACCATGTTAGAATATGTAGAACCCCTAGATTAATCTCCAAAAGAGCCCTTAAGGAGAGAAGGGGGTTCCAACATATATAGTGAAGATTTGGTCCAAGTCTAGCCGATGTGGGACTCTAACACGCCCCCTCCAACAGAGGCTAGATAGAGAGCCTAGAAGGGTCACGAGAGTACCAGGAGAGGTGGGACTCTAACACGCCCCCTTCAACAAAGGCTAGATAGAGAGCCTAGAAGGGTCACGAGAGGACCAGGAGAGGGTCAAGAGAGTGCCGGCATGTGAGTCCGTAGAGTGGTAGACCTTGGCTCTGATACCATGTTAGAATATGTGGAACCCTTAGATTAATCTCCAAAAGAGCCCTTTTGGAGATTAATCTAGGGGTTCCACATATTCTAACATGGTATCAGAGCGAGGTTCACCCGTGGTTGGTCAAAAAAAAACACAAAGTAACCCACGTGAGGAGTAATTTTGACTCCATTAAAATGAGGAGTAATTTTGTCATTTATAGCCTTATACGGTGAAGAGTATATATATATATATATATATGTAGAGAGAGGGGGGAAGTTCAAATGTGAACTCAATTTGGTTGTGAACGTGAGGGCGGATCTCAGCCACTCATCCAGTCAATAAAAGTGGTTTTGACGGGTCTCCTCCTTTAATAATCTCCACCCTCCCATGAATCGCGTCAATCATCCGTGATCGCGTCCACCGTAACCGAAGGTATGTGACTGATATTCGTCATCACGTTCACAATCTCAGCACGGCCCTTATGAACTACCTAGTATATATTGAGGGTGTTTGAGATTGCTTTTTGAACTCCAAAAGAGCTTTTGGTTAAAAGTGCTTATTGGCTTTTGGTGATGGTAAAAGGAGTTTTTAAAAAAATGTTTGGATTAGTTTTTTTATGATAAAAGTCAATAAGTCAATAAGTTAAAAAATGTTTGGGTTAAAAAGTAAATTTATGTGAGAGGGAGAAGCCAAAAGTCAAAAGCCAAATCAAAAAGCACCACTCTCCATGCTTTTCAAAAATAGTTTTTCCCTTTATATCAAAAAGCACTTTTGAAAAGTGCTTCTTAAATACCCAAACATTATTTTTAACTTATTGGCTTTTGAAAAGCCAATAAGTCAATAAGCACTTTTGAAACGCAATCCCAAACACCCTCATATATATATATATATATATAATCACGGTCCCTTGGATTTTTTGTTAAATTTTTGTGAGATTTTCTTCATTTTTTTATTTTTTAGTTTTTGGTTAGATTTACTTTTATTTATTGATTTTAGTAAGTGTATGTATTAGTATTTTTAGTGTTATATTTTTGTCAACTTTCTTATTTTTAATTTTTGTCTCAACTCTCAACTCATACCCGTTTATCTTCGTGTCGGGTTTGTGTTGTATTTCGTGTCGTGCCATGTTAAGAATTGTCACCCTATATGTGATATTGTACATCGCCGAAGTTTCTTGCGTTCTCGTAAATAGTTAGGGTTTTCGTATGAACCTAACGCTCTCTCTCTCTCTCTCTCTCTCTTTTCAATTTAGCGCTTTAAAATCAGTAAATTGAATCTTATTTTGGTTGTGTTTGAAGTTTCGAAGTAGATTGTATTTGACCCGACAACCCGTTTATGATTCGATAACCTGTTTATAACATGTCAACCGGCTTAGATCCGCCAACTCATATAGTTAAACGGGTTATGTAGGTTGTGTTTGGGTTAATGGGTCACGGGTTACAGTTGAAGATTTTGACACAGTTAATTAGTTAAAACGGTTGTGTCCAGATTAAGTCTTTAGCAACCCCAACCGAACACGATATGATTGCCACCCTTACTCATGTTCTCTTATGTATACCTGCGTATTTGAAGACCTTACGACATCGTACTTTGAATAATCCATCAAATTATAATATTATATCTTCATTTTTAGTACAATCTAGCAACCCGTAGTCGGTCGTGCTATGCACGGCTCTAAAAAATGCCTAGTATATATATATATACATATATAAAGTTTTCATTTTTACTCTTTTACTGATTAACGATTTATCTTTTGAACATTTTGTGGCTGCATAAATTAGTAGCTCAAAAACAATTAAAGTCTAAAACTCTAAAGTATAGATCGTTTAACCTTGGTCAACCTGTTAATGACAGTATCGCTAAGATTTTCCGATTTCAATTTTATTTTTTCATCTTATTTTAGCATATGGTATTATGGTATAACGTAGATGTTAAATCAAAAATATACCTTAAACTCTTAAATAGTTAAACTTCTATTTTAACATAGTTGTTGAAATTGCTCCATATATAAATCTCGAGCTCTTGATGACAACAATCAATCAATATAATTTTGTCGAAAAGTAGAGACGAAGATTCACCAACACTTCCTTATCACCACAAGTAATCACAACTTCAAATTTTCATTTCAATAGGAAACATGAATAAATATAGGTTTCTTTAAATATTGCATCGATTTGTTATTGTATGCGATTTGAAATGAAACAAATACAGTTCATATTATTGTACATACAAATAATCATACAACATCAAGCCTTCGTGTTATCGATTCTGTAGAAATTGGTTAATGTCTTCCCATCGAGTTCCTTGTTGAAAAACCTTCTAATGTATTCTCCATATGTGAATTCACGGTAAACTGTTGGTTTTTCATCAGATATTAGCTCCGGGAATGGTCCATATCGATTTTCTCGGACGCTTGGATTGAAAAATTCGGCAATAGACACACGTGCACCTTCAACCGGGTTTGCGAGTACTCGATGCATCACACTTTTGTATTCGTCGTTAGAGATCATCTGTGAAATCAAATAATATATTAGAATCACAAAAGAGTTGCAAACCATGAGAAAGTAATGCATCATGTGTTACTTTTTCAGATGATTTTTTCTATATAACGCTAGAAACTAAGGTAGTGGTTAAAATATATTTGTCACATAACGTGAAACTTCTTTGAGGGTTTGTGAAACAAAAATACACATAAAAAAGTTTCACATTGCAAAACAAATATATGCAACTTTTCGAAATCAACCAAGAAAATCTAAAAAATCTCTTGAAATCAAGGTTAAAAAAACTTTAAAAAATCCATCCAAAAGATGGAATTAGGCTAAAAGCGCACCACACAACTTCGCAGAACTTAATCAACCTTAAAGGTTTCCTACCAGGAAAAATGATTTTTCTGAATCCACCACCGAATATATGTTAATCATTATCTCATTTGATTATTTCTCTTCAACTTAATTCATCTAAATAAATGGGCTCGTTTCTTCACAGCTTAATGAGTTTAATTAGACTCACGACTTATTTGGTTAGCCATACATGACTTTTGTTAATCGCTAAATGATATAAAAATGACTTATTCAGCAAGTTTCTATGACGTAGATTTATGTAGAAAACCAAGTATTTTTTTCAAACCTATTCCTCCCTCCCGATTAAAAACATGTTCCTTCCATCTATGAAAAAACATTTTCAAACAAAAGCCTTCAGAATCTATACAGACAAATTAATTGACACAGTCAACTTTATGCATATTGTACTTAATGAAAAACCAGATAGCATTGTAGAAGTACCTGAAGAAGATCACCTATGTTGACAACAATGGCACCAGGAACTGCCTCAACATCAGCCCAATCTTCGCCACACTTGACCTGTAACAACCCGCCGACCTCATTTTGCACCAAGATGGTCAACACCCCCGGATCGGTGTGGGCGGTCAACCCGATCGTGAGATCCGGCTCTGGGCACGGGGGATAGTAATGGCACAAGCTTACCCTTGTGTCCAAACATGACAACTCCTTCCACTTATCGCTCTTCACACCCAATCCTTCACATAGAATCGACATAAGCTCGTCTCCTAACCCTACAACCGCCTTGTCCCAGTCCCTGAGCGCCGCCCTGCACATCTCGGGCACTGCGTCCCATGCTGGCTCCATGGGAGCCATCCGAACCTTTACACCCATAAATGCGCAATTGTTATTGTTGTGGAAAAGATATTTGAAACCGTTCATTTTAACAAACTATGTTAGATATTGGAATCCCATCGGATTGCAAATAAGCCAATTTCTTAAGAAAGAAAAAGCGATTGTGTTTTAATAATATATTGAATGTTAAGATTTTTAAAATAGTGAAATGGATGGAGTTAAATATAATTGTTGTTAGTTACTTTGACTTTTAGACCATCCACATCAATGCAATGTAACCAATCTTTCTAAAGTGTTATATCAGTTTTGCAATAAATCTTCCACATCAATGCAAGATCATACTTCTTAATAATTACAACGCTAGTTCCAAACGATATGGGAGTACGAAATGGAGCGCGCTAGAGGCGGCGGTGTGGAAAAGCCGAGTAACCTGCTCCTCTCCCTCTCTCACACTCTTTTTTTTTTTTTTTAATTGTATTGGGTATTTAGATTGGTAGGGTTCGGGTACTAACATAGAAGGCTTCAGATGGCTTAGGCTATGCATAGTAGTCATGGTCATGGAGGTTGGGCGGGTCCAACAAGGTCGCCGACTAACGGTACAAATATGGCGGAGTTCCAGCGGGCTCGGCGCGAGGGGTGTGGCCAACCCGTAGCATCGGCTCCTCTTCTTTATCACACTCCTTTTCTTTTCTTCTTTTTTAATTGTATGTACTTGGTTTGAAGGATTCGAGTAGTAACAAAGAGGGCTCCAAAGCTCAGAGGACTCGCATACTAATAGTCTTATAGTAAATTTATGGTAAAGCAGTACAGATATAACGAGGCCTAAGAGTACTAAGTTACTGATAGCTTAAACCGGTAAAAGAAAATTGAAACACCGTTGGAAATGAGCGGTGCGTAGACGTGTAGGCCCAACCGTTTCTTCATTTCTTCATCGACGAATGGTAGCCCCCATATTAAACTAGCATTAAAAAATATTAAAATTCCAATTACTGTTTTTAATTTTCTTACCTTTTATCACACTACGTTTCAATAAAAGAAACTACAAAGTATAAATAAATAAAAAACTTCCACTAGCACGGTAACTATTTAAGTAAATACAATAAATTGCTATAATTTCTTTTTTCTTAACGGCAACTTAACGTATACACGCATTCCAACATTATCGGACCTCCTTATGGACAATTCACTAATCCGTTGCGGGCAGGTTTTTGGGGCCCTATGGACCAACCCGAACCGGTCCCAAACCCGCCCCCAAAGAACTAGATCCAGAGTCTGGATATCTCAGTAAAGTGTCGCCCATAATTGTCGCCCATGAGAATCGAACCCTAGTAGTATGACTTTCATCCCATACCACCCGAGGATGTTACATATCCAATTAAGTTAGCGCTTTTTAATGTTATAATTTCAATTTTATTATTATTTTAATTTATTATAATAATCTTTAAATTATTGTCATTTTAAATTATTATGATTTTCAATCATTATGGTTTCAATTATTGTATTTCAACTAGTTGATAAGTTCGTCTTCACGCCGGGTCATAAAGTGTGATAGATTTGATCATAAGTAGTAACATGAATTTATATGAAGCGCAAATTGCATTAAAAAGGAATATACTTTACTCTAATTACTGTTTTGTGGAATGTACTTTTAAAATACACATTTAAAGGTATATAACAAAACTTTACAACAAAAAGGGGAATTAATTACCAATATAGTAAGTCACTATTGATTTTTTAATAATTATATTAATCTTAACATTTCGTTTTACATGCTTAATCATTAAAGATTAAAATTAATTCAAACTCCAAAATCCAAATTTCAAATGTTAAAAATTAAATTAAACACTTAAACTTATAAAAATAAGTTCAAATCTCAAAGATCTACATAAAAAAGTTACAAAAAATATTAGTAAAATGTTTTTATTCGGGTTTGGGTGAGATTCGGGTAATGGGTACCCGAACTTAGTAACTTGTCATAAAGATGGATTTCGAACATCGAGTTATGTTGGTCAGGTAGATTCGAGATTTTTTTAAATGGATTTTCGGTTTTTTCAAATTTGGTCGAGTTTTGTTCACCCATAAGTATGAGTTAATTACAAAAAAGAGAAAATCAATCTGTATTTTGAGGGGTATAATGGTAAATCTGACTCTCTTCTACTTAGTTCCAGGAGGTAAGATGAGATAGGTTTGTCTCACTCTTGTTCTACTTAGTTCTGGTGTGTTCCACATAGATGTCTGCTAAACATGGGACAAGTCTGTTCTGTTATGTCCAGGGGCGGAGACAGCAGGGAGCCCCCCTAACTGTTACCCCTTATATATTAACCTGTAGGAAATATAACCAAAAACCCCTTTTAGGTCTAGTGGTTATGCATATTGTGTTACATTTTGTAAACCCCTTTTAATTATTTTAACTCATCTGTTTATACTTTAAATTTTGATAATTATTTAACTTTTTAAATTCTAAAATTTCAAAATTTTATTCAACTATCGATTCTTTTAAATTTCTATTTCTCATTAGTTAATTTTCTTAAATTTTAAAATAAATATATCCATGTACTTTCTAATACTTATGTTTTTTATGGTTTTTTGTTTATTTAAGTTTCACAAAAATATATTATTGCATTAAAAACTAAATAAACTATAACTAATATTGATATCACTATACACATTTTAGAAATAAATACATTAAGTTTTAAATTTACATATTCTAGTTCTCACCTATATTATTGGGGAAAACTTCAATTGCATTTCGGCCATAAACCGGACGACAAATAAGAGCATGTCATGTGTTCTTAGGTGTCTACATATATTAATAAGCTAGTGTAACTATGTTTAAAGATAAAAAAAATACATTTTTGTATAATAGAAAATATTTATCTTCTAATATTTTATAAACAAAAGTCATTGTATTCATGGTAGTTTTTTCATCTACACACATGATAAATTTTGATTCCTGTCAAAATTCATGAGACTTAGAACGAGGATCAATTGCATACGTCATACTAACCTTTTGTTTAAATAACTTAGATCGACAAGCTAAATTTGAGAATTACCAGCCCTCCCTAAAGAAATATTCTGGCTACGCCCCTGGTTATGTCATATCTCATCCTGTCCAGCGTACCAAACGCACCCTAAGGGAGAACACCTAGCCACTAAGGTAATTCGAACACCTTACTTAATTCGAACGCCAAGAGAGAACACCTTACCACTAAGGTAACATGCATTTTTGTTTTAAATACGCAAAACTATTTATGTATCGAGGATAATTTCTTTTTCTTGACAAATGTAAGAATATAATAATTACTACGTAATTACTACGTAATTTTTAATTATTTTTATTTTTATCATTGTAGTTTTTATTATATAAACTATAGATCGGTCCATAATTGATGAATGGTCTATAAAATGTGTCTGAAGGAGAAAATTGATGTGACAAAAGGAGAAAGCCATGTGATGGTGTCATGAACCGATGTAACAAAGTCATGAATCTTAAGAGATCATAAGACCATGCTCAATGGTTTTACTTGGTGCCACCATCACCAGCTGCCACGTCAGCGTCACATCAATTTTTCACTGTCTTACTAATACTTTACCGTTTCATTCTTAATGGTTTTAACTCTTATACTCAATTTAAATAATTAATTAAAAAAAGGAAAAGAAGAGAGAGAGAGAGAGGGTGGGGTGGGGTAGTCTTCACTCTTCATGCACCGGCATAGGGCGGGATGCCGATTTCATGCATGCCCAATGGCGTAGTCAATAGGGGGGCAGGCCGGTGCCCAGCCCCCCTCAACTTTCAGCCAAACCTTGCTTTAGTTATAATTGAATTAATAAGAAATGACTTCCCAATTCAAGTAGCTACTGCCAATCTAAGGAAAACATTTTAATATTGCTAAAAATTACCAACCACATGCATGATGCAGCTTTGTGTTTTTGATTATTTTCCAAGGTAAATTAGTAAAAGCAATAATTGTTAACTAATATATAGTTTATTTAAGCAAACAATAAAATTCAAAAAAAAGTTTGGTTAACTAAACATAGTTTACTAATTTAATTATAAAGTTAGATTATGATTAGAAGCTGAGGTAATGTAAGAGGAATGAAAAGTTGTTATGACCAAAATGAGATGCACCAAATTAATTCCTGCAATCATGGTTGGGCTTGAGATTAAGAATGATGAAGATGAATTATATCCATTTCTCATGTTTCTCACGATCCTTCATGTTTATATACATATGTATATGTATATATGTATGTATGTATATATAGAGAGAGGGAGCCAAATAGGAATGTTAACTATTTAAGAAAATACGTAACATTCAAAATATGTGTAAAATCATCTGTGATTTTACATTAATGATCAAATAAGGTGTGCGGCGACTTTGGTTGCGTTGTCACGTTGTGAGGAAAATTTGCGTATCAAATGTGATTTTGTATGCAAGTTTAAAATCCTATAATTTGTTCGGGATTTTGAATTTGTTTAAATTTGAATAGCATGTTCGTAAATTTTGGTTTGTTTGAATTTTAGAAGATGAAATTCTTAATTTCTTATGGTATTAACTTGAGTCATGAACAAGGAAACACATCATTAATCATGTTGAAAGATGTGAGTTTTACTTATGTTAAAAGGAGTTTTCTTTGTTTGGATATATACTTGTGGTTATCATTGTATAGTAAAGTAAGAGATGGAAAAACAAGCCCCTCTATCCTAAATTCCTGGCTTCGCCCCTGTGCATGCCGGTCACCCTCGACGGTGTTGCCGGGGTAAGAATCTAACATGATGGTGTCATGAACCATGTAACAGAGTCATGAATCTTAAGATCATAAGAATCTAACCTGAAGGGAGTCTCTCCAGCTGGCAGCTTTTGATTGGTACAAATCAAAATTGGTAGAATATGCTGCTCCTTTCCCTACCTCTCTATGGTAGAACTGCATCTTATACTCCGTGGATTGCTCAAAGAACTTCTTGACACCATTAATAGCTGAATCGATTAAGCTCTGTGAGACGCCGTGATTCACGATCTGGAAAAACCCCAGCGTCGAAGCCGACCGTCGGATCTCTTCAACGACGGTCGACCTTTCTCCGGATAAGTTGATCACCGGCACCGTTAATCGCGGCCGGTTTTTAGGTTTCGGCCCCGGGAGATTCTCCCGCGGCTGGTGGAAGAACCGAGGGATGGTCGTTACACCGGAATCTATCAATCCTTTCACTCCAATTTTCGATTCATCGAATTGTTTCACTTCTTTCAGACGATCGTAGTTTTGCTCAATTGAAGCCATGGCGGATGTGCGACGGTGGCGGTTCGGCGGAGATTGCGGTGGTTTATTGGCCGGAGACGGTGGTGGTTTAAAACTATAAATAAGGTTTTGAGTTTCTAATTATGGGTAGATGTGTTTTTCTTGTAGCAAAAGACAATTCCTTTTTATAGAAAAGAAGATTAAATAATTGATTATTATATTACGGCTAAATAAATATATTGTGTTGGATAATATATTTATTGATACGAACAGCTTTCTATGTCAAGTTGTCAACCCATGCATATCACGTTTGTGATTTGTTTAGCTTAGTTTAAGGCTGTGTTTGGCAAGCAGCTAGCTCATAAGCTAGTTTATAAGCTTGTCCATCCAAACATGTATCAGGAAGCTAGCTTTTTGAAACGCTACTTTGAGTAGCTTATGAGGAGCTTATTGTAGCTTTTTCCAATTATACCCTTATTAATATTAATTATTAAATTTAAAGATACCATTTTTGGTCATTTTACATACTCATAAGCTAGTTTTTGCAAAACATAATTTGTTCATAAGCTATCTTATCAGCTATTAGCAAGCTTATCAATCAACAGCTAGCTTATCAGCTGCCAGCTAGCTTATAAGCTACGTTTGCCAAACATAGCCTAATTAACTTCAAACGTTTTTTGAGAATTTTAAATTGATATTTTGAATAACCTAACTCAATGTTTATGGTTTAAAAATTTTGAACTCAATTCAACCTGACCAATCCGTTCAGGTTGGTGGGTTTGATCATGTTGGTCGGGTTTTGTTTATAGTAGGGGTGGCAAAAAGTGACTTAACCTAATTTCACCCAAAATTAGCAAGTTGGGTTGATACCATAAAACCCATTTAAAGTAATTGGGTTAACCCGTCTAACTTATTTATTTAAATAGATTGGATTGGGTTTAAATTTTGAACTGATTTAAACCCATTTAATAAAGTATTTAATTTTCTTTCTTTTTTTAAATTAGAATCTTCATTAAAAATTAAATGAGTGGTAAAATTTAAATAAAAGAATCAAACCGTACTTACATTACACTTACAGTCTTACACAACGCAAATAGTTTAGATAATTGACTACCTCTCAATGATTTATTTTACATTTGTTATGTGTTCTATAAAACTTGGAACAATTTATTTGAATTTATCATGGAATTAAGTTGTTTAATCATTTTTTTATTTAAAAATTAAATTAAATATGTTCATTCCAGATTCAATCCATTTAAGGGTTGAGAGAATCATAAACAGATCAACTAGTATGTAAATATAATATATATATATATATATATATAATGAGAAAGGTTCAAATGAGAAGTAGTAAAAAAATACGAAATAGAGAAGTGATCTCCACCACTCATCCAGTCAATAAAGGTGGCTTTGACCGGTTACGGTGGACGCAATCACGGGGGATTGACGCGATTCATGGGAGGGTATAAATTATTAGAGGAGGGAACCCGGTCAAAGCCGCCTTTATTGATCGGATGAGTGGTGGAGATCACTTCTTTACTTCTCATTTTTTTAACACTTCTCATTTGAACCTAATACTATATATAATAACCACCTCCTTAGAATCTTTTGCTAAATTTTTGTGATTTTTTTTTATTTTTTTATTTTTTATTTTTTGGTTAGATTTACTTTTATTTATTAAATTTAGTAATTATATGTACTATTACTTGTGTTATATTTATGTGAACTTTTTTTTATTTTTAACTCTTGTCTCAATTCCAACTTAAACATGTTTATCTTCGTGTCCGGTTTCAGTTGTATTTCTGTCGTGTCATGTTGAGAATTGTCATCCTATATGTGATATTGTACATTGCCGAAGTTTCTTACGTTCTTGTAAATAGTTAGGGTTTTCGTATGAACCTGACGTTTGCTCGCTCTCTCTTTTCAATTTAGCGCCTTAAAACCAGTAAATTGAATTTCATTTTGGTTGTATTTGAAGTAGATTGTATTTGACTCGATAACCTTTTATCACATGTCAACCGGCTTATGATCGCCAACCCGTATAGTTAAATGGGTTATATAGGTTGTGTTTGGGTTAACGGGTCGCAGGCTAGAGTTAAAGATTTTGACACGATTACTTAGTTAAACGGGTCGTGCCCGGATTAAGTCTTTAGCACCCCCAACCGAACACGATATGATTGCCACCCCTACTCATGTTTTCTATGTATACTTGCATATTTGAAAACCATACGACATCGTGTTTTGAATAATCCATCAAATTATAATATTATATCTTCACTTTTCGTACAATCTAGCAACCCAGAGAAATGAATGCGTAAAATAGTACATCAAATTAACTAGTCCAATGGTCTGATGTACTATTTTACGCATTCATTTCTCGAATAAATTAAAAGGAAAAAGTGTTAGATCGATCATGGATCTAATATATGGTTTGAGATGTAATAGCAATTAGCGTATTCAATTAAAAATCAAGATGGTATAAAGGGTTTATAATTGAATTAAAAGACAATGTGTGAATAATATCATGAGATTGTAGGGTCAAATGCACAAAAATTTTAATTTTTTTTGTTGAAAGATTGTAGCAGTTGGATATTCTTCGTTTCTTTGTCAGACGGGATGATAGAACTTGTTGTCTTACATCTTTTCATGTTGCATGCAGTTACACGAAGGATCACCTGGAACATGGATGGAGGGATTCTGACTTTCTACAATCATCAATGAGATTTTGATATTGGTAAAAGTTTCTTTGCTTCCGTGGAGAAACAACTAAATATTGTAACTTTGCAAACTTTATAAGATGGCCATCACTCAATTAGTTATCTTTTTGGTGGAAGTGGAATTAAAAGACAATATTGTTTCTTATCCTCATTTCAAACATGTAATTCTTTTGCAGATACTTGATAAGCAGCAGTAGAGGAGGAAGTGCGCATGCAAATAGAGATAACTGATAATATAATCCAATTCAGAATTGAATTAAAACACATCAATCATTGCTACTATTGTTGTATTCATAACTTACTTATGTGAAGGTCACTCTTATATATATACATTTTGAATTCTCCTACCTCTCTAAGGCTACCTGCATCCAACCCAATCAACCCACTCAACCCACTCACTTTTTTAATGCCACATCAGCTGCCACATCAGCTTTTAGTCAACCCTCTCTTTACCCTCCCATAACCCTCTACAACACACACCCAACCTTCTCAACCCTCTCACACACAACACACACAACACTCACACACAACACACACACAAACACATCGGCTTTGTTCGGGTTCTACAAGCCGCCAAGGGTTGAACCCGCTGGCTTCCTTCCCCCACGCACCCAACCCACTTGAACCCTCCCAACCTGTTGGGTTTACCCGCTGAGAACCCAACTCAGCGGTGCAGGTAGCCTAAGTGTAAAAGACTTGTTACTTTTGTTTATACCTCATATTTTCAGAGTTCCATAACATTTAAATTGTTTGTTTGCATAATTATTTGTTAAACATATTTATTTCCCTAAACATACATATCCTTGTTGGCATCCCTAAACATATATATATATATATATAGAGGGAGGGAGAGAGAGAGAAATGTTCAAATGAGAACGATAACTTTTTAAGAAAACGCGAGGATGATTCTCAACCACTCATCCGGTCAATAAAGGCGGCTTTGACCACCCCTCCTTTAATCATCTCCACCCTCCATGAATCGCGTCTCCTGATCGCGTCCACCATAACCGAAAATGTGTGGCTGAGAATCGTCCTCGCATTTTCTTAAATTGACATTGTTCTCGTATGAACCCACCTCTCTCTATATATAACCATACCTTTTGTGGTAGGTACCTAATATATTTGCTTGTAAGAACCTTGGTTATGTATGGAAAGCAGACTATTGTTTTTGTTGAAAATTTACCTCATTTAATAGGTTTCAAAATAAACTAAGAAGTAGTCTAATCATTTAAACGACACTTAGTGGCAGGGATCACCATCGTAACGAAAAGAAATCATAGGGACCCTCCCCATGAAATTAGGGTTTAGGGACCTCCATCGTAATTTTGGGCAAACCACAGGGACCAAATTTGTAATTTACTCTATATAATAAACATGGTTCTAAATAACTCGTTATATTTTCGCTATGACGCGTTATGGTGTCAAAGCTTGGGATCGTCGCCACATTAACCCATATGGCTCCACTATCTAAGACTTGACTTACATTGTAACGCATTATGGCGTTATGCATGGCACGCTATGACGACATATTTTGTAAGGCTTGGGGTTATTTTTTTTATATATAACTTAAGTGATTAATGATAACTATGTACAAGACTTTAGACTTAAATAGCATAAAAAGAAAATTTAGAATTAAAACCTTAAATAGGCGAATGCTTAATCTCCTTCCCGTTTATGGAGAATCGAACATAAATATTATTTGAAGATTGAAGAAAGTAGTGAATAGAGATTCATGACATTTAATCCAATTTTACACTATGGATATCATTTTTTTACAAATTCTATATATGTATGTCTGCATCCCGCTTTAGGGTATGCTTTGAAAAACGTTGTAATCTTACCATTATTCGTAAGGCTTGACGTTTGACCTCGTCGTCATGTCACGCCTCACATGGCCGGCCCTCCTAGCTAATTCCTTGGTTGAAGACTTGAAGTATATTAATCTTTGAGTAAACTACGATTTTCGTCCCTGTGGTTTGGTGTTTATAACGATTTTCGTCGCTGTGGTTTAAAATTGCTTTTTTCGTCCTTATGGTATGCATTTCATTTCGCTTTTCATCCTTCATCATAACAAACATTAAAAAAATCAATTAAAGTAAGGGTAATATAGACTTTTTACCTTTTTCATATTTAATTGCCTATTTACTATTTACTAATACATATAAAGAACCCCATGGACCCATCCCAAACCCATCTTCTTCCTCTCACCTAAAACAAACCCCATTATATAACTTCATCTTTGTCAATTTTATAAAGAAAATGTCCATGGCCATGACCCAAAAAGCTTGGATTGAAAAATTTACATTACCTAAAACATATAATACCCAAACAACAAGGTTTATTGATGAGTGCAATTCAAATAGTAAAAAAATGATGTGAATTAATGTGTGTATATATATGTTCAAAATCATCAAGAAAAAACATATATATAAACTAACTTTGTACTTGAGTAGTGTACTTGAATTTTAAACACATGTATATAAATTTCAAACACATTATATATATATATATATATATATCTGTGTGTGTATAAATGTAAATATATATATAAGATACTTTTTTTTACAAAATCATATATATATATATATATATAGAGAGAGAGAGAGAGAGAGAGAGAGAGGACCTTGGAGTGATATAGTGGTGATAGTTATTTCATTAAAAATGGAAGGAGGGAAAAACAATGGTCCTGGTTGAGAACTTGAGATTTGGGAAGAAGATGGTTTTGGGGGTGAGAGATGAAAGGATTTGTAAGTTAGGTTAGATTAGGTTTTTTTGTCAATATTATAAATTTTAATTAAATATAAGAAGGTAAAAAGACCATAATACCCTTAATTTAACTCATCTTTTTAACTTTGTTAGGATGAAGGATGAAAAGCGAAATGAAATGCAAACCACAGGGACGAAAAAAGAAACTTTTAAACCACAGGGACGAAAATCGTTATAAACACTAAACCATAGGGACGAAAACCGTAGTTTACTCTTAATCTTTGCAACCCTTCTTTTTGGCAAGCTTTGAAACCCACAGGACGCTGCTAAAAGCCTAAAACCCTTTGGTGGCTGAATCAATCAGACGACGGTGGATTTCCCCTACTACTCTCCAAATGCTAGCTCGTCGTCTACTCTCAAAACCCTCACCCTTCCCTTTCCGTTTCGTAGCCCTAATTTCATCATCTCCATCTCCATCTCAATCTCAATCTCACCACCATCCTCCATTGATTCAAAGCCCTAGCTCCTCCTCTGCACTCCTTGCACGCTTTTTTTCAACCAATCATGGAGGAAACAACAATAACGGCAACGGTGGTAAATTTTGGAACATTTCACCGGAAAACGAAGAAGAAAGCATCGAATCTGTGTTTGGTGGTGAAGTAAGAAAGCACAATGAAGAGGAGGAGGAGGAGTCTTGGTTCAGTAGTAAGGAGAAAGGTAATGATGTAGAAGAAGAAGATGTTATATTTAAAGTGATAGAGAGTGAGCGCAGCAATAATAGGAGGACTGATTCCAGTGATTGGAAGTTTGGGGGGGAGGGAGATCAGAAAGATGAGATTTTTGATATTGGAGGAGATGCTAGGGTTTCTGATTTGGAATTGGAATTGAAATTGGCTGGGATTGATGATAAATTGGAAACTCAAAAAAACAAGGAACAAGATAGATTGCTGGAGATTGAGGAGAAAGCTCTATCAGAGGTACTCAAAGGTATACATACCCCTTTCTTTACCTTTGATTCATTTCTGCATATATTTGTCTCTTTGATGTACAATCCTTTGAAATTATTGAAAACTTGTAAGTCGTTTATTAATCGATCATGACGATAACATAACTTGGTGTGGGTTGAATTTGGGCACAAATGTTAGATAGTGCAGACAAATGCTAGTCTTCTATGGAGCGTGGATAGGAATATAAGAACAAACCAAATTTGTTTTCAACGCTTGTTAATGAATAAGTGCATTGATGTATGGTAGTTCTACTTAACAAAGGTATTGAAATTTGTTGGGAGTTACAGATTATGTTTATTAATCTCCATCACTTCTTGCAACCATGTGTTTCATAGTTTTTAGACATTGTGAGTAGTATCAATCATCTATGAGCTTTAAGAAGATAAAATATTTATAATAATACATAATTGATAAAGTGATTATGCATTTAGTGGAATTGTGGAAATGGCTAGAATGTTAGATGTAACGTCGGGTTAACATGGAAATAAGCATAAGAAGGCAGAAATAAGGTTAAAAATAAAAATTGTATAAGGTGAGCTTTGAAGGGGTTAAAAGGGTTGATATTTAAATGAGGATTTGAATGATGTTGATTACGTTTCTTGTATAATGGATTTTCTTTTTTGCTTTTGAGACCATTTAATCTAATTAGGTGTATGGTAGTGATCTTATAATGAAATAAACCATGTGTAATAATAAAGTGAAAAATGTGAGATAATGATATTAATATAAAAATAAAAATTAGGAAGAAAAAAATTACACTATCGCAAATGTGTTTATAATAGTTGTCCATTTTAGTAATAATATGTGTGTTCAAACACATGCCCCATCTAGATGCAATTGTTAGGCATTCCCTTGGTTTATTCTAACAAGGCGTTAGGCCTCAAATCGACATTTTGGGTTGTTTTCATGAACCAAACAATATTTTATCTTAAGCCTTTCAGGGTAGATGAAATTTGAGTTCATTACATGTCCTTTAACTAAATCATAGAAAATTGTAAAAGGAAACTTGAATAATCAACATTTGGGCCTTTGCTCCACCTCAAGTATGCTTTTTATGTCTTCACCTTTGTTTTACCTCATTTCTATCTCTTCACCTCTCTTTGCTTCATTATTCATTCACCTCTCATCTCTTCTCTTTGATGTTTCTGTTAACGAGACTGAGGTCAACTGAAAAGTGGTTGTTAATATGTTGTTAATGTTAGTTCCAGTTGATGTTAAAATTTGAACCGTCGATGGTTTATGGTGTTAATATTACCTGAATTTTTGGAGTTACCACTATGTTTGTGATTAAGTGATACTAATATTATTGCTAAATTGCTAATTTGGTGGGTTTTTTTAACTGGATAACAAATGCAACAGTGGGTATAGCCAAAGAGTCATCGAGATAATGTAGAGCCTTTGGCTGGGATTTATATTTGAAAGTTGAATTGTCTTATAGGATATTTCTTTGAACGGTGCAAAGTACATGCCATTTTAAGTTATAACTGCAACATGCAAATATAAAATATCTTGGTTGGTCTTGAGTTGAATATGCTGCAAGACATGAAATCTATAGAGATTAAAGGGCACTATGATGTGCTTAGTTGAAAACATTTGATCAAGTCGGTTATAGAGAAAGTATGACTTGAATGTTGTGGGGTTGAGGCTGCTGGTGGCACAGCAATATAATTATGTCTCTTAACCTGAGTTATTTGCTTTCGAATATCAATACTGAACCTAGAGCCCAACCACATTTTCTTAATGAACGAAGATGAACACAAAAATATCGTTCGTCTAGCATTCGTGTTCGTTCGGCTAAGTTAAACAAACGAACACGAACAAGCCTCCGGTCGTGTTCGTTCACAGCCCTAGCTATAACCATGTTTTGCTATCCTGTCACGGTTTCTTATATGGATGCAAGTTTTGAAGTTTCTTTTGCTTTTGTGATCAAAGTTTTTCATTACCTATGATTTGTGCATATCTTCTTTCTGAAAGAATTTTAACTGTTGAAAACAGGTCCAGATCACGCATTTGGCGACTTAATTGCTGCATCGGGAATCACAGATGATATGCTGGACAGCTTAATGGCCCTCAAGGACCTAGATGATGTTCCGGGATTACCCCCACTAAGCGAAATCGAGGAGCTGCGTTATGAAAAGAACACCAAGAAGTCCACGAGAGCTGACATAGAGCGACAGAAGCAAGAGGAAATTGCGAAATCACGTGTTAGGGAGGTCGATAGTCAGGGTAGGGCTTATGGCACCGGGAAAAGGAAATGTAGTATTGCCCGTGTCTGGGTTGAACCCGGGTGACGGTAAATTTGTGATAAATGACAAACAATTTGATGTCTATTTCCCAATGCTTGATCAACGGGCTGCTCTTCTTCGTCCCCTTTCGGAGACAAAAACATTGGGTCTTCTGGACGTTAATTGTACCGTGAAAGGAGGTGGTGTGTCAGGTTAGCACATAAATTTATGCTTGCATGCTACATATTGTGTGATCGATCATAAATGCTGGAATACGATTTGTATTGTCAACATTGTTTTGGGCTAAAGTTAATAATAATAATGTGTAGGTCAAATTGGTGCAATCCGTCTTGGTATGAGCAGGGCGTTGCAGAACTGGGCACCTGAGCAGTTCCGTCCTCCTCTGAAAGAAGGTAAACAGAGCTTCTCGTTCACCTTTTATGTGTGTGTGTGTGTGTATATATATATATATATAGAGAGAGAGAGGAAAGTTCGAATAAAAACTAATTTTTCATTGTGAACGTGAGGATAACCGAGAGCACGCCATGTGGCATATTCAGTCTGAATAATACAAGATTGTTCAGGCCGACTATTATGCATTATTCAAGGTGAATAATACAATATTCAGACTGAATACAACATTCAGTCTTATTCACCTTGAATAATACATAATATTCGGTCTGAAAAATCCTGTATTATTCACGTTTGCAATCAAATTTGAGTTTCCATTTGAACATGACCCTATATATATATATATATATAGAGAGAGAGAGAGAGAGCAGTGTATGATATATAAGTTGTTTGTGTATGATATAATTAAAAGTTGTTTGTGTGGGTGTGTGTTATTGGCAGCTGGTTTCTTGACAAGGGATTCGAGAGTTGTGGAGAGAAAGAAACCTGGAAAGGCGAAAGCAAGAAAGAGCTTCCAATGGGTCAAGCGGTGATCTATTCACACAAGCAACACTTTGTTTCACGATGGTTAACATACGACATTATCATATCATCACCATTTTTGTTGTTGGGAAACCTTTGTGTGTCATGTCTACCAATTTTTAGAGCATCGTCGGTTTAGAGCGAAACCGTTAAACTGGTTTTTTAGACATTTTGAGTTATATTCCAAGTCGTGTAATGGCAAAAATCAATAAATTTGTTGTTAGTGGATTGATATAGTGTTTTCGTTTCATTACAAATGTTTCTAATTGTTACCAGAGAAAAGGACCAGCCTTATGGACTGATGTTTCTGTAAACCACGTCATTCTAGGTATGCTACTTTGTTTAACCAACCATGCAAGTGTAGGGGGTGGTGTAGCTGAGTTTAGGCTCCGTTTAACAAAAATAAGCCAACTTATAAGTTAATACGTGCTTGGATGCATACCATAAGCCAACCTATAAAATAGTACATGTTTGATGGACCATAAGCTAGCTGATTGAAACGCCTTCTTAATATTAATTATTATACATCAAGATATCTCTTTGGTCTTTTTATATTCTCATAAGTTATTTTTTGTCAAACATATTTTATTCATAAGCTAGCATATGCATATCAACTACTAGTTAGCTTATTAGTCATCAGCTATCAGCTAGTTTGTCAAACACAACCTTAATGGAGATAGATTGACCTAAATAGCCATTTCTTTCTTTACAATTGGTCTCCTAACTATTAATCTTTCGATTTTACTAAAATATCACTACTTGCAAATCATAGTTCACACTTAATTCAAGATTAGTGGTGTTGTAATTTATTAGTACTTAACACTTTAAAGTTAGCTGAATACATTAACAATAAATTCAGTAAAGTTAAATGTTAATAGTCTCTATTTTATTAAAATCTCGGACCATGAAATAGAGTAAAAATGCAGAAATTCTAAAATGAAGAATCATTCTTGCAAGTATCAAAAACTTAACAAAAACCAGTATTAATGAATACTGTAACACTAGATTTGATGTATTACTATTCAAAACATGAAAATGGTACAAAAGTAGCGGTTGTTTGACAATTGCTGAATGGTTTGATGCTGAATAAATATGAAATATGTTGGTTTGGTAATTGTTGAGAATGAAAATAAAACTTTGAATGATTAAAAGGAAGCCCATGATATGAAAATTCAAAGGATTTTGCCACCATAAAGAGATGATTCATTTTCTTGCCAAACAAGATTTACCTCTTAAGGACTCAAAGGCTACCTCTTAGTGAAATAAGAGGTAAACAAAAAATCCCATAGTGTATTGACCAGAGAGATTTGGTGCAACAAAATAATTATGGTACAAGATTTGGGCTATGTTTGGCAAAAATAAGCTATCTTAAAGTTAGTCCATCCAAACATGTACCATAAACTAGTTTTTTGAATAATTTGAGTAGCCTTTTGAGAGCTTTTTGTAGATTTTTCCAATTATACCCTTACTAATATTAATTATTAAATTCAAAGATACCATTTTTGGTCATTTTTTTACATACTTGTAAGCTAGTTTTTGTCAAACATATTTTGTTTATAAACTAGCTTATCAGCTACTAGCTATCTTATCTATCAACAGTTAACTTATCACCTACCAGGAAGCTTATTGCCAAATATAGCCTTGATATATTGGGTTAAGTTCAGGTGAGACCAAGCTTTTTCCGTGAGACCGGTGAGACCAAAATATTTTACATGAAACTTCACAGAATAACATTTGTGAAGGTAAAAAAATTGAACATTCATTGTAAAAACATACTAAAAACACTATCGAAGGAAAAAATTCCAAAAAAAAGGTTAAAAAACGAAACCTTCACAACATTTTCCATTGTGTAGGTTCACATTATATATATGTAACCTTCACAACATTTGAGCTGTGAAGGTTTCGTTTTTTACCTTGTTTTGGATATTTTTTTGCATCGAAAGTGATTTTTAGGTCTGGGTATTCGAGTTTTATTTACCTTCATGGTGTTTTTTTGTGAAGTTTCATACGTCAGGTATTAGTCTCACGCGGTCTTACGAAAACAGTTTGGTTTCACCTGATCCTAATTCATTTAATGGAGAGGAAAAAATCATAAAAAACACAAATATTTAAAACTTAGAAGGAGTGATAATAACAATTTTGGAGGACTTCTTTGGCTGATATTATTAAGTGAAGGGACTAAAAAATTCATAATAGAACCCCCAAAAAAGGTTAACTGTAGTAATGAAAGAAAATAATTTTAAAACCCTAGATGGATTGTAAAAAACGCAAGGATTTGGATTCAGTCACAGATCTTGTCTTTGCTTCGATTCAAATCAAATCTACATAATTAACTGTGATTATCCATCTCTCTTCTTATCGAGTTCATCATAAATTCGATTTTTTTCTTTTCTTTTGAGAAGATTTATGAAATTATTCTGTTTTACAGATTGAAAATGGCGGCAATTGCAGTTCATCAGTTTGCCGATTGCATTACTTGTCATTCATGGAGTCCCGATCACTCTAGTAAGATAATAGATATGATTAGTCTTCAACAATTTCAATTTGCTTATGTAATTTTAGGTTAATGTCTTTTTGAATATAATATCTATATACCCTAGGCCAAATGCCCTTTTTGTTCCAAGGTTGTAGATTATGTGGTAAATTTGAAAGAAAAGAATTGGGAAGTTGTAGATTTCTCAAGTACTGAAATTCTTGAGATTTTAATACTTTTGTCATACTATTCAAATGCAAAATTCATATGAATTGCCTCAGGATCACCATTTCTCTATTTGTAATTTTGTATTACTTGTCTTAAAGTTTAATGTGGTTTGTGTTGGAATCCATATGAATGTTGAGTTTTAGCTAGCCTGTTTCTTCAGTATCGAAGGAGAATTTCCTAGAATTACCTAAATAACATTGATCCAAATGGTAAAAAAAAATTGAGCTCTTAACAATATATGAAGCACTCTATGAGAGAGAGCTCTAAACTGTTTATATGAAACCATATTCTATATATTTGAGGCTTGATCTAACTCTAATGTGTATTTTGCACATTTTATCTTCTAAATGTTTTTACTGTATCCATAGGCCTTTTTATATTCTTACAACTTGCTGCTCATATTATCATGCATCTTAAAATTTGATGGGAAATGCATACTACTAAACACTTCACTCCCTCTATTCACAGAAAGTTGTAATAGTATCTTCTTTCATGCAGTGATTGCTCTTTGTCCAAACAATAATGAGGTTCACATCTTTAAATTAGCTGAAGGAAAATGGGAAAGGGTTCATGTTCTCCAAAAGGTACTTCATATTAATCACTTCCTTTCTGAATGTTTCTTTGATGATTAACTTTATCACACGTATGACATATCCTTTAGCTTCTTCAGTATCCTTTTAGGTTTTACTTCTCAAACTCTAGCTTGCAATTGTTGATCTGTAATAGATAATACATGCATCCTCTCTTTCTTTTTTTACATGTTTTTTCCCTTGTCTCTGAAAGGCCACCATTCTATTCCTAAATAGGTGTTTGATATCTGGCCTTTCATTCATGAATCATGGAATTTGTTGGTGTACTTGTACAATTCAATAAAACAAATTAACTGGTGACATTGACACATTTATGCCCGTTCTAGTTGATGCTTTTTTCAATGAAAGGTTGCTATAGATGTTCTGTAACAGTCTAACAGATAGAACCTATAAGTTTTTGAAGCTAGCAGTATGATGATTTGATGCTGTGTAAATTCATCAGTTTAGTAACAATCACTTCGTTTTTGGTGTGAAGAGCAATGAATGATGTCAATCACTTACCAATTACCATGTATAGATTTATTTGAAATTATATATGGTTTGAATTTTATTCTTAAATATGATTCAACTAATATATTCTAGTGTGTGTGTGTCTGTGTGATGACATGCTCACATGCATGGTGGAGGTTGCAATATCTTGATGGAAGATAATCTGGTGACTGGCATATTTGTAAATGTACGAAGTAAAAACTTTTGTTTACATAGATACCAACCACTGATACATGTAACATCAAGTGTAGCATGCTAGTGTAGCCTCTTTGGTTTGATCTGTTTATTTTCAGCAATCTGCTTAAAATTGTAATATGAGTAAATCCGTTGCCTCATTTTTATTTTAAAATTTATTCTAACGGATAAAATCTTTTTTCTTTGATGTTATACAATGGTGCAGCATGACCAAATTATTGCAGGGATAGATTGGAGTAAATCATCAAACAGAATAGTTACTGTGTCACATGATCGGAATTCGTGAGTGAATGTTTTAAGTTTTGAATATGCATTCAGTTCAATTCAGGCAACATATATGCATCTCTCTCTCTCTCACACACACACAATGGTGCTTTTGTTGCTTGCTGCTGTTTCTGCCCATATTTGGAAGCATGCCCATATTCTTTTTCGTTGGTCTTTGTTATCATTATTTCTTGGATCCTGTATCATGATTACTTCTTCTTTTGCAGGTATGTTTGGAACCATGAAGGATCTATATGGGTACCGACTCTTGTTATCCTCAGGCTCAACCGTGCTGCACTCTGTGTGCAGTGGAGTCCTAAAGGTATTGTAAAACATCTCCACTCACTTCTTCCTGCTTCTCCACCTAACCTGCAACATGCTTAGTGGTTCTATATCTGCATAATGCTATAACATTGTTGGACGCCAATGTAGTGTGACTAGAATTAGTCAATGTATGCTAAGTTTTTAAAGATTCTAGTTTTCCCCTAAGCAGACTTGTGCATTCCCTTGCCGTGAGCCGCGAGTTGTGCACACCCTTATGTATTTAGATCTTATTTCCACGCGCGTTTCTTTCTTTTCCGTCATATTACCAAGTTCAATATTGAATATTGATCAGATGTAGTGTTTTGGAGAAGGTTATTGGACCCTTACAGCCTTACTATGTAAATTTGGTTAATAAGTTTGCCAACTTTCTTCTTTACCTCATAAGGTGAGGCAAAATGGATCGCGATGCAGAGCTTGAGTTAATGACATTAACAGTTAAGGGGGGTTTTTTTTTTTTTTTTTGGGGGGGGGGGGGGGGGGGGGGTTGAGCTGTGAGTTTAGTGCTTTCGATATCACAAGACCTATACCTTCATGGGTGGAACCTATTGTGTCACCTGGGTCAGTGCATACCCCAAAATTTTGTACTACTTCTAAATAAAGAACGTTATGCTACTGCATACCCTGATCGAAAATCCTAGATGCGCTACCGATATCAACTCTTACCATTTGAGAATATGTTTGTCTAAATCCTGTTTTTGTTGGCATTCTTAGTCGCTAATTTTGGTGTACAGGAAACAAGTTTGCTGTGGGAAGTGGAGCTAAAACGGTTTGTATATGTTACTATGAGCAGGAGAATAACTGGTAATAGCTTGCTGTTTAGATTTTTTAGTTTGAAACTGATTTCCTTGTACTTGTTCTGATTTGATGATTGCTGGACATGCTTTAAGTTTTTGAATGTTGCATTAATTATGCATGGTACTGTTTGGTGTTAATTTTAAGATGCTAAAGACTATGAGTGCTCACTAAAATTGATATGTGGATGTCATCTTGTTGTGAGTGTACTCTTTCTTTTCTTGACATAAACTTTATGCTTGAAAACTGCATCTTTGAAACCTTCGATCATTAAATCTATTTGATGAGAAAGGATTCTAACACCATACAGATTACGGCTACGTCTAATTGAACAAGTCAGGAAGTTTGTTTCTCCTTCCACAAATCAGTTTTTATTGATCATATACAATATTTATTTCCTCAGGTGGGTTAGTAAGCTAATCAGGAAAAGGCATGATTCATCCGTGACTAGCGTTGCTTGGCATCCGAATAATGTTCGTAATTTCTCTTATTTCATGTAACTTTTGAAATATTGATGCTGTGCTGCTTTACAGATGATGTTAAACTTTCTTTTTGTCCATCAGCAGAATGCCTTAATTGTCCTTTTTACTAACATTTGCATCTCATAAACTTAATCTTATGACACACTGTCTAGATATTCCAAGACCCTTTACCTATGTGTCCTTTAGGATTTTATGATCTTATATTAAATTATTAAATAATGAATATGAGTTTTCTGGTAGATAGCACACCTATTCAAAGTTCATTTAAAATGGAAAGGGACTTCAAACTGGCGACTCCCAGGTATTACCACCCAGAAGTTAGTCAGATGATTTATACACTAGGCACTTGATGGTCACACCTGTTGAAGCTTTATAGTATGGTGCATACTGCACATAAGTTTTGGCTTGCAAGGTAGCTTAATTGCCTGCAAGCTTTCTTTCTGAATCAGATGAGGAAACCAATGATCACCATGGTATCTATTGGTGTTTGCATGGAGTAAGTATTGGAGCTGGTCTCCAGAGTATAGATATGTTGCTACCATTAAGAACTCACATTAACTTGTAGTAATCTGTACTCAATTTGCTTGTTGACTTCTTTTAAATTTATGTCATAAGTGTGATTATGGGTAGAGGTAAATGTTTAACAAGCATTAGATGTCAGTCCTCACTCCCCATGACCAAAAATGACTGCTGTTTATAGATGGTATAACAAGGTTGAAAGTGTGCTAGAACTAGTCATCTACAGCTCTTATAGATCTTGGAAAAGAACTCAGGTTTATAGATGTATTTGTCTTGCACTAAACCTGATATGATGTTTTTCAAGTACTAGAAGCTGAATAAAAGTTGTTGCTTTCCCTTACCTATATGATCTAAACTGAGTGTTCCTTGCGGCAGTGCTTTATTTGTTAGGAGAATGAGGTGGTGTTTGGTTCACAGAATGTTTTTTTGATTGAGTGGAATCTGTAAAAGGAATTTGACTTTGAAGGAATTGGAATGGAATGTTGTCAGGTTTAACCACCTGTTTGGTTAGCAGAATTGGAATGGAAGTTGTTAAAGGAATTGGAATCTGTATGTTTGGTTCAAATAATGTAGCTTTGGAATTGGAATGAAATTTTGGTAAATGACTAAAATACCCTTTGATAATTTTAATTTTTTCAAACACAATATGATTTAATATTCATTAGTTACTTTATTTTTTAACAAAAATAAAATAATTATTAAATAAGTTAAGAAAATAGTTATTAAACAATTTAATAAATTAATTAAATAATTATTAAGTAATTAATAGTTATTATTAAAAAAATTAATTATTTCATATTAATTATTAGATTAATTCATAAATTAATAAAATACTTATTAAATAAATTAATAGAATAAGTTATTTGTGATTGGATTATATTGGATCAAGGGTATATCTAAAATTATGAAAAAACTGAATTCCATTCCATCAAAATACCTACTAGTTGCTATGGAATGTCAAATTCCTTCATTTGTGGAATTTGATGGAATTTAGAGATTCCTTCTGTCGAAAAGAATGAACCAAATGAAGGAATGGAATCTGGTGAATGGAATTCAACATTCTAATTCCATCCGATTCCTTCAGAATCTGCGAACCAAACACCACATAGATTTGTCCCAAGACAAGTTTAATTGGATGTCTTATATAGAGAGAGATCTGCGTGTTAGCTCTTTTTTGTTATTACTTTATGAAATTACATGTTAGCAATATGCTGTTATTTTGATATCCTTGGTTGTTTTGACAGGTTCTCATTGCTACAACATCTACCGATGGAAAATGCCGGGTATTCTCAACTTTTATCAAAGGAGTTGATGCAGGGTATGTGTACAAAATTTCAGAGGTTTTATCTCTTTGTACACTTCATATTTTTACCGAGGCATCTGTACTGACATCTATGGTGATGGTTTGCAGTAAACCAAAAAAATCAGGAAGTGGATCCTCAGATATAAAATTTGGAGAGGTTTGTTGTCTATTAATATTTCATATTAAGCCTTGTCTATTAATATTTCATGTTAAGCCTATCATTTGTGCTTTAGAAATGTGCACTAAAAAACCAACTTACATCCTTTGATCATCTAAGCCTCTTTTTAATTTCCTTAAAAGTTTAGAAAATCATAAATTTCCAAATTAATGTACAACACCTTTCAATCAATTTAATAACATTTGGTGCTTGAAGAGGAATACATGTCCACTACTCCAATACCCCTAATGGTAGTTGTCTCATAATTAAGTTCTTTCTCATTGACACATATTACAGTTACAACACTATTTCTCTCTTCCCTGATATAACGTTACTTTTTTCTTGTTATGCTTGACCAGCAAATTGTTCAGCTTGATCTCTCAATGTGCTGGGCCTTTGGTGTCAAATGGTCCCCAAGTGGCAATAGCTTAGCCTATGTAGGTGAGTGAATTTATCCGATGCTTTATGTTACGGTAACATAAGTTAAGATGCTATAAATCTGTAATAACCTAATAATTGTTACTCTCTAGTGTGTACAGTTCTGTCAAGGAATTTACGTACAGATTTTATTTTCAAATTGTTGTACACACTTGAATCTACAGTTACATTTTAAATATTTCTTCTCATGTTTTTGATGGCATGAACCAGGTCATAATTCAATGATATACTTTGTTGATGAAGTTGGACCTTCTCCTTCTGCTCAAAGTGTAGTATTGCGTGATCTGCCTCTTCGTGATGTGGGTCAGCATCCTCTCTAGCATTCTACCTTGTTTTTGCAGTTCTTTTTGTTCAATCGGTCATATACCACAATATCTTATTTCAGGTTATGTTTGTCTCTGAGAAACTTGTAATCGGTGTGGGATACGACTGTAATCCGATGGTTTTTGCAGCAGATAGAACAGGCTTATGGTATAGTTCTAAGTTTCATTCTTGCATATCCATATTGGTTATTTATTACCTTTCCACTTTGGCTTTGAAAATATGTTTTCATGGTAATATACGTGGTCAATATCATGTTAGATTATTCACCTGTGCACTGCACCTAAATGTGTTCAAAAATAATTTCGCTTGCCTTCTTCGTTTTCAATGTCAATGAATTCAGTTTCAATGTTTATATGGAAATTGTATGGTGATTGTGCTTTTTCTATGTTATAAACGAGAAACTGTCATGATGGTGAAACATATTCCTTCCATTACGTTCATAGTTAATTTCTTTCTTCAATCCATCATGTTTTAGGAGCTTTATCAGGTTCCTTGATGAAAAGAAGGCGGCATCTTCTAGTGCAAGATATGGCGCACAGGTTTTACACTCAACCTGACCTCTTTCCTTGATCTCTGTATGATAATTTTGAATTCATAAAATATTAGTCAGAGGAAAAGAAAGCATTTGCTTACACTTATTTAGCAAGCTAAGAGTAATTTTCTATTCTATCTTGTTCCGTCCTGTCGGCATACCAAACACATCCTTGGTGATCCTTACAAAATTGTTTGGTTCAGAAGCTGCTTCTGTCATTTTAGTTTTTTAGCCAATAGCTGAACACTTGCATTAAGCATTAAACTACGTATCTAGTCAAGCACTGAATGAATATATGAATAGATAATATGCATTAATATAAATCAATAGGCATAGTTTATTTGTACTCTAATACAATTTCATATTAGGATCGCATGTATTGAATAGTTGATTTGAGCATCCCATCTTATTTAGACACTATAAAAACAACTAAAAGGATTTCTATGAACATAGGCATATTCTTACCATGTAATATAAAAAGGGTAATTAATGGAAAAGAACTTTCCCCCTATTTCCACTAAGCATAAAACTTCTAAGGGTTTTCGTACTCTTAGTAGAGCATAAATAATTAAAAATATGTTAGTATTACCTTTATTCAAGGGTTAAATTGGACCTTAGACTTATGTCCTATGTTCTTTCTCATTTCCAGCTCACAGAAGCATTTGGAAAGTTCTATGGAAGCTCGAAACAGGGAACTAGCAATGATAAATCTCGTGGTGGTGTTCATGACAACTGCATCAAGTACAGCCTTCACTTTTCTTAGCTTATTTTAATTTTTTTTGTTATCCTTTTTCATTCAAGGATTTCGTTATCAATGGCATGACATATGTTTCAACTTTACTTAAAAACCTCCCCTATATTATGTTGTAGTTGCATTGTGCCACTGAAGAAATCAGAAAGCACCAAATTGTCCAGCTTTAGCACTTCAGGTAACATAGTTCTGGCTTTGATGGTTTTGCTTGTTTTTGCAGTTTGCATAAATGATAAAACCTTAGGCTATTTTTTGGCAAATTAGCTGATAAGCTGATTGTTGGCTGAAGTTAGTTGTTGGTGAATAAGCTAGCTCTAAGCTCATAAACTGGTCATAAGCCATATTAATCTGTTGAATGATTTGATTTTGTGTTTCTATGGTCTCTACAGGACTCGATGGTAGAGTTGTGGTGTGGGATTTGAAAAACCAGGAAGACTTGGTCGAGTATCTGTAAAATCTATGAAGTTATGGTAAAGCTCAATTGTTATTTCAATCTTCAGCAGCGACTTGCTTCTTTTCTAGAACCGTATTCTTTTCTATGAACATACATAAATCAACGATGCTACGACTTTAGCATCAATCGAACATTTTCTCTGTATTCCTTCGTTTTTGCTATATTACCGAGTTGTTTGCTTACATGTTACTTCTTTTTGGGGGCTTACTATGCTATTTGACTATTGGCTTGACTCGTGGATGGATCTAGAGAAATTTTCAAATGGTGGCAGGGCATTTGACAATAAGAAACATATATAGAGATATTTTTCACATAGTTAATATTGGTTTAGTGGTTGGTTCTTTGCTTTCTAAATGAAAGATCTCGTGTTCGAGTCTTGTTATTACAAATTTTTTAGTAACATAGTAAATATAATATTCAAAGTTAAAAACTAGAAAAATGAATTTAACAAGATTTGAAATATATATGGTGGCACTTTTCATGACCTACCTTTTTTTACACTGTGATGGAGGAACGATACGGTGGTACGTGCTGCCATGGGCACTTAATCAGGTCCGTCCCTGGCGTGACTTTTTTGAGCCAAAAAACAGTGTTTAAGGTGTGTTATTGAGTCATGATTCTGCAGGACTTGGTAAATTGATTGAGTAGAGTTCTTACAAGTTATTACCATGTTGAGTGAGTGTTATGATAAATCACCAACATTTTTTGATAAAAACCTAAGTTCATTTGTGAAATGTTATTTTACTAATATATTTTTGACTTGTGTATCCATTAAATCTAGCAAAAGGGTGAGGTTAACTTAGAAACTTTTTTAGTTCAGAGTTGATGATCAAGTTAAAAATAAAATAAAATACAAAAATGAAGATTTTATAATAACTACTGTAATTTTCTATAATACCGTATAGAAAAGTCAAAAATTGCAAGATATATTTTGATAATATGGATTTCTATTTCTCAATGATATTCTATGATCATTATAATTTTAGGAATTGGTAGATTTATTCCCTTTATCAATAATTTTGTGGGATCTAGTGTATTGTAAGAGATTTACTTCTATGAATTGGATCCAAAACAATTCTTGAATAGGGTATTCAACTCTAGGTATGAACAAAAAACGACATCTTTATTGGTTTTTTTCTGATTTTTGTCAGAGAATGAATCTTTTTACCGAAAGATCAAAATTGGCTTAACTTTATCTTGGTTTTGCGAGGAGCAACCCTTTTTTCACCTTGAAATGATCAAAATATGAGCATTTTAATTTTAATTTTTTTGAACGGCAAAGGCACGCAAGGACGGGAGTTTCGGCAAAGCCATCACCCTGCCAAACAGCCGAGAACAAAGCGACTAGCGAGAAGCTAGAAACAACCAAGAGGAAAGTACAAGAAAAGCAAAACAAAACGCCTAAGACAACCCAGAAGACGAGCCCAAAAGGCTAGAGGCAAGAGAGAGGCGAGGAGCACCACTCGGTCCATTTGAACTTGAAGTTAGACAACTTTGACCTTTGCTTTAGCCAGAAGAAGGACTGTGCCTGAATGTGGTTGATGATCATGTCCTTGTGTTTGCTCTGAGAAATGTCAAAAAGTTTGCCATTTCGGTAGTGCCAGATAGCCCATAGGTGAGAATAATTCCTTTGAAAGCCTTACCTTTATCGCCATGTAAATTCATATTCTCGTCCCACTTTAGGATAGAAGTTCATTCGCCAACGAGAGCTTCCTCAAACCCCACCAGACTAGAACCTCTCTCAATAAAACAAATATATTTTGGGTAATAATCATTTAGGATTTTTCAAAAAATTCATTAAATTTTGGGTCAAATACGTATCAATGTATCATGTGCAAAGCTTTGCTTAAATGCCCAAGGGCTTCTATACCACAAGGGTTTGAACCCTTTGCTCATACACATGATAAGGTTCTGGTTTATATTTCTATTATACAATTTGCCGTATAGCTTCTAATTATAACATCATTATTTGAACCTCACCACGCCATATATCAACGTTCGTTAATTATTTGTGTACATTATTATATACGATATCTGTATCAAACAACAATATTTAAAATATTAAAAATAAAATATAAGTTTATTGCTCTAATTAACGTTAATGAATTGAATAGATTACTACAAGAGAATATTATCAAAAACAACATGACAATTAAAGATTAAATTACCAACAACAGAATATTATCAAGGACAACATGACAATTAAAGTTTAAATTGCCAACAACAAGATATTATCAAGGGCAACATGACATTATGTTTATCTATATATATGTATATTTGAACGGCTATGTTTATATATTTTAATCATGGAATATTTTATATCAGAGAGATATTACCAACAAGAAAATATCATCAAGAGCATAATGACAAAAGCAGGATCTTATCTTATATAAATTTATTGATGCTTCTTGCCTCTTAATTAATGGGCCAAAGGGGTTGGGCTGTTTTTACATTGAAGTGATTGATATCATTTACTTTGTTGATTGAGTATGAATCAAGGCCGAAAAACTTATCCTATAAGAGACAAGACAATTGAACTTAGCGGTAAGTATGGGAAATGACTCTTACATAGTAAGAGTTTACCAGGTTTAAAATGCTTGCCAATAATAAATTTCATGCTTTGGGGCCACTGGGGATTAACTCAGGGCAGCATGTTTTAGCTGTCGGTGAACCTTGTCGGGATTAGTCGGGGCAAAGCCTCGGATACCCTTCCAAAAAAATAAATAATAAATTTCATGCTAAGTAAAGATGTTACACAATAAGGCAAACGAGACTAACATCTCTTGTCTGTAAGAGCATATCCAGTAAAATATGGTAAATGTTCCCCAACTTCATTTGATTTCATTCAGAATCAAACCATCTTTGTTAACAAAAATAATTTTTAAATTTGAAATGATGTCTTTTCGTATTTGTAGCTTTCAAATTAGAAAACCTCATCTTTGTATTTTTTAACATAATAAATAATTAAAAATATTGTTAAAATGGTTGATCAATTTTTTTTTACTAAAAACAGTTACTGGATGTAACTTTAATTGTTGCAGTCTATTTTGTATGTAGCTACTTTTATTCGTTAATAGTAAAATATAACTCAACTTAACTATTTTCTTTAATAAATAGATTGAAATTGACACATCTCCCACTTAGTTTTTTAAGAAGTAATTATTATATGGCAAGTGGATAGTGTGTGTATATATTTGCACCATATCAGCTCAAGTTAACATAACAAATCCTTCTTAAACATGGATCGAATAGAGCACAAGTACGTGGAAGTGAATGGGCTCAAGTTTCATGTAGCCGACATCGGAAACGACTCGTCGACGGCGGTGGTTTTCTTGCACGGCTTCCCAGAGATATGGTACACCTGGCGCCATCAAATGATAGGTGTAGCCAATGCTGGTTTCAGAGCCATTGCACCTGATTTCAGAGGTTATGGGCTATCAGATCATGGTGTTGAACCCGAGAAAACATCCTTCTCTGACATGCTTAATGATACTGTCGGGATCCTCGATTCTCTCAACATTCACAAGGTCATATATCAAAAAATCCCTTCGTTATCAACTTTTTTAATCAAATGATGTTAGTTGGTAGGTTATTTTAATTTTACGAGTTCGGAATTCTGGCTTATAGGATAAATAAAATTTGTAACATAGTTATAATATACTTTCTTTGAGTTCATAATCAAATAAACAATATATATCACATATTTATAGTTTTATAATTATGTTATATATTATCATTCTTTAATTTAATTAATTGTTTAGTATAACTATCAACTTGGAAGAAGAGGATAGCAATACAACAACAAAAATATTAACATATCAACAATTATATATGATTAAAATCAAACAGAATGATATAATTCATATGACTATGATACTATAAGTTTGATAGTTGACAAAAGATTCTTTGTGAATGTGTAGTGAATATAATAGAATAAAACTAGATGTACGTTAGTAAGTATATGATTTATTTCGACATGGTATATTTGGTATTTCGTTACAAATTAATTAATTATTATTGCAAAATCATCACATAAACATTGTGTTTTGTTACCGGTCTTTGATCATTCTTATTCGACACATAGGTTTTTGTAATCGGCAAAGATTTTGGGGCATTTGTAGCTTATGCATTTGCGCTTCTCCATCGCGAAAGGGTTTTGGGAGTCATAACGCTTGGTGTTCCATTTATTCCCCCCGGTCCCTTGGTAAATCATGAATCCCTTCCCGAAGGCTTCTACATCTCAAGATGGAGGGTACGGTTGCTCATCCTTTGAGGCACATATTCACACAAAATTATTGATTTATAAAACCTAATCGATTCTTGTTGGCAATTGAAGGATCCTGGAAGAGCTGAAGCTGATTTTGGCCGTTTTGATGCTAAAACAGTGGTAAAAAACGTCTACATCTTATTCTCTAAAAGTGAAGTCCCAATAGCCAATGAAAACCAGGAGATAATGGATATGGTGGAGTCAAATACACCTTTACCCTCTTGGTTTACAGAGGAGGATCTTGAGGCTTACGGCACTTTATATAACAAGTCTGGATTTCGAACTGCTCTCAAAGTTCCTTATAGGTAACTTATATGAGTTAACCATTATTGATTAATTAGCTTGATATCAACATTATAATCCCTTACCCCTAGTTTACACTTTCTATAGGTCGTTACTAGATGAAAGGTATGAGTTTAACATAGAGGATCCAAAAGTAGAAGCTCAGGCGTTGTTGATCATGGGTGAAAAAGATTACCTATACAAATTTCCAGGGGTCGAGGATGTCATAAATGGAGACGAGATGAAGAAGTATGTACCTAATCTAGAGGTTATATACTTGCCAGAAGGATCACACTTTGTTCAAGAGCAATTCCCCGATCAGGTGAACCAATTGATCCTCGATTTTCTTGGCAAATGAATTCCTATAATTAGTCATTTGTCCCTCTAGTATACCATTTACTTTGTCGTGCATTGATGATGATCAAGTATGTTATCTTTGGTTTTCTTGTTATGTAAGCTTTCATTGTCTTCTATTAGTTTGGATAATCCATTCTTATCTTTCTTCTATGTTATAATAATAGTAAAGTTATATTAAATTTATGTCGGTGTCTTCTTAGTCACCATAACAAGACATCTTATTGAACTCAAAAATTAACGTAAATATTCATTATCTTACTCAATTCACCTATTAGCCAACTCTTTCCTGCATTAATTCACCAAAAGTGTCCTATCGAACTTGCAAAGAGGGCATTTTTCTATCATTACTTAACTCAAGCGCCACACAAGTTTTAAACTTGTAAAAGTGCCACTCTCTCAACATGTAACTTGCACAGACGCCACTCCTCTCAAGTCTCAACTAGAGGTGTCACTCTGCATTTTCCCTATTATAATCAAGAACGTTTGACTTTATTCGTTTACATGAATGCTTTACGTACTACTTGAAATCGGCCAGAATGCTCGGTACGACAAAGACCTCTAATTTGGTTGATTTGGTTCATGTGTCAAATTAAACTTTACAATTTATATACTATTAGTTGTGTACTCGTCTAATGCAACATGATGTTAAGATTTAGTGAAACAAAAGATGAAAACTTACTACAATTGCTTGTTAAAAATGAAAATATAAATTTTTTTAGTAGTATGCCATGTTAGTACGACTTAACATTTATCTTGTATTTGACTTTCATGTTTTTAATGATTGAGTTAATGGACATGTTTTATAAACAAATAAATCTATTCACTTATTGTATTCGAACAAAATGATCATTTTGTGGTAGTATTTATTATTATGCAACTTTTAAAGTTAAAGAAATAAAGATCACTTCAAAACAGTCGACTCCTTCTCAGAACTTGCGTTCTCTCTAAAATAGGCGTGTAAAAGAACATAGGAGAATCCAACATTGTTATAATAGAACTAAAAGTTAAAAAAACATTGATTATAATATTTTTGAGTTATATTCAACTTCAATAAATTTTTTATTTTAAAGAATCTAATATTTATTATAATATCCTTGAGTTGAATAAGAAGAGTTGAATAAGAAGATAGGGACTTAGAGTTTTACTTTCTTCTTTGATCTAGAAAGGCCATCAAGATTGAAACCAAATGAATGTTTGATGCAATCATTTTAATTATTAAGTGTTCATAATAACTAGACCTTTGTTGCCATGTAGATCTTTTTGGTAGTAATTTTTTAATTAGTGTTTTAGGTCGAGGTCTTTATTTGCCAATCAAAATTTTAATTGAGCTTTGATCTTTAGTTTTTGTAAATAAAAGACACTATAAAGAGTACTATTATTGTCATAAAACTTATAAAACCAAAGAAAAAAAAACATTACAAAAGCAGATAATTTATTCGGTGGACCTACACACTGGCACGTGTCCCTTCGTTGTAAGGTAAAAAAATTAAGTTCATCAAAGGTACAACCATATTATATAAAACGTGCAACTAGACCTTATAATCAACCAAAAAACCAAAAAAGAACTCTTAAAATAAACCAAATAAACCGAAAAAATCCCTCGACATCGATACAAAACTTAAAAATCTCTCGAAATTAAGCAAAAAGAAAAACTTTGAAAATACCTAGAAACAATTAAATTAAGCTAAAAACACAGCACACGATATTTAAATAAGTGAAAAGTGTTACTATATGCAAAAGTTCAGGAATTTGGCCAAACTATCCCAAATACATATTAAAATTGACCTCCTAGTCATTTCTCTCCCAACTTTACGAAACTAGCCATCAATTCTGTGATTCCTCTCCATTTCGTGATAATAACTAGATTCCATCCCATCTTGACACGTGTCCAAATCACAGAGTCGTGACTCCGTGATTTTCCCTCAATCCTTGATTTCCACTACTTCGTGACCTCCTTGATATGCCAATTGCGTGATCATGGAATTGGCACTTCCCTGACTCCGTGATAATTCCCCTCAATTCTTGATTTTCAGGACTTCGTGACCTCCTTGATATGCCAATTCCATGATCATGGAATTGGCAATTTCTTGACTCCGCGATAATTGACTTTATTTTCACCAATATGCTTACGATCACGGAATGAAGAGGAATCAAGGAATTGATGTCACGGAATTGATGGCTAGTTTCGTAAAATTGGGAGAAAAATGGTCAGGAGGTCAATTTCAATATGTATTTAGGCTAGTTTGGCCAAATTCCCGAACTTTTGCATACAATAACACTTTTCACTTATTTAAATATTTCTTTTTAATATCGTGTGCTGTGTTTTTAGCTTAATTTCATTGTTTCAAGGTATTTTCAAAGTTTTTCTTTTTTGCTTAATTTCGAGAGATTTTTAAGTTTTTGTATCGATGTCGAGGGATTTTTCAGTTTATTTGGTTGATTTTAAGAGCTTTTTTTTGGTTTTTTGGTTGATTATAAGGTCTAGTTGCACATTTTATATAACATGATTGTACTTTTGACGAACTTATTTTTTTTTACCTTACAAAGACCAAATAAGCCCGATCTTTATAAGGCCCAGTCAAAATCCAGCCCGATTCGATTTTTGTCTACCTCTAGTGGGCCTATCTCGGATTGTAGTTGACTAGTTGGCCTCCGTGAATTTCCAAAATGTTATTAAAAGAACTTGGAATACAAAACAAAAACTACATGTATTGGCACGTGATGTACAAATTCATAATATGTACTACAAAAATATCTATTTCTCTCAAAAGAACATATTGTATTCAATGTATCTTGAATTTCAAATTATATATATGGCTTAAAGCCTTAAACATCCTATAATCATTCTTTGCATCGTTAAACCCAACATAACTTTTTTTTATTAGATCCATAAATCTAACATTGTATATATCAATTATTACTATCAACTACTTCAGTTGTATTAAATAACTCATTGTACCTTAAGATTTATTTATTTGAACAACTAGCATTTCATTTGGTAAAATGTCTGGCCTCTAAAACCTAGTTATAACGTACTTTAACATCATCAAAAAAAAAAAAAAAAAAAAAATTAACCTGCATTTATCATACCAAGAAAAGCATTGAAATTCCACATACCTTCAAATGATCGAACATGCACACACCTCCATTACTTGACATATTCGACCCCGGGCTGCATGCTTTAGCAGTCGGGTTTCGGCCCAAAATTGCCGAGGATTAGTCTGGGCCCAATGTGGTCTGGGATACCTCTTCCAAAAAAACAAATTTACAAAAAAAAAATACTCAAATTGCGCACAAATTTACCAAATTGATCAAATCGTGCCCAAATGTGAAAAAACAAAGAGGAAAGTGCCACTCCTTTACAAGAAAATGTACGGCAAGTTTCATTGGATCAAAAAATATGTAAATATCTTCTCATAGTTCTCACAAAAAGAAAGTTAGTTAGACTACCCACTTTTTTCGAGACCGTGTGAAAGTTGGTGAAGTTATGTGGAGGGTCGTTGTGTATTACATGTAAAGGCTTAACATCTTTTTGGGTAAATGTGCATTACATATAATAGTTCAATACTATGAAGGTTCATTGTTTTTCATGTGAAGATATATATAAATTCAATGTTTTTCATGTAATATTTAATTTGTGATTTTCATGTGAAGGTTGTGTGAGGGTTTAGTGTCTATTTTCATGTGGAGATAAAAGTCGAGATGTCTATTCTTGCAAATATTCAATGGATGAAGTATTGTCGTGTGACAAAAAAGCTCATAGGATCATAGGTCTCACACTTCGGATGATCCTAAATCTTGATATCTATTGGTGTGTATAATTTATATATATATATATATATATATATTGTTAATTATATAAATGGAGGTTGAAGCGAAAATCTCAAAAATCAGAAAACCAAAAAACTATGAAAAACGTATGAAAAGATATATAAATATGGATGTCACATTGACGAGAAAAAAGTAATTACTATTTTGAGGTAATTTGTTCGTTCGAATTTTGATCATATCGTATTTTTCGATTTAAAGATAGGGGTGAGAGGTTTTTTTAATTTAAAAAATCTTATTATAACAGCTTATTTAATTAGATTTACTGAATCAATGAATATAATCATTTATTTAGGGTTTTTTTCTTAAACCTGATTATGTTAGAGCATCTCCAACAGATTTGCTATAATTTTTCTAAAATAGAGAATGAAGTGTCAAAATTTCTAAAACCTTATTTTTCTATCTCCAACAGCTTTTCTATTATAGAGATTCTATCATCACTTTTATTATTAAAATATACCTACATTTATTATTCCAATGAACTTTTTGAAAAAATTTAAACAATCAAATTATTCTATTGGTGGAAAATATTAAAATAATATTTCTCTCTCTACTTTTAGAGATTTTAGAGAATTCTCTATATTTAGAGATTTCTCCAAATTTTTCTATTTTAGAGAATGGGATAGCAATGCTGTTGGAGCATTTTAGCAAACAAAACCTTACTTTTTTCTATTTTAGCAAACCTGTTGGAGATGCTCTTAAACATATTACTTATTTTTAAACAAAATATTGAAAACGAATCAATATAAAACCCATCTACAAAGAAAAGAATTCAAATGCAAGAAGCAATAGCAATTTTATGCCTTTATTCACAAGAAATTCCACCATCGACCTAAAATACATATTAAAAAAGTTATACTTGGGATCTGGGAATTTGGCGTGTTGTTTTTTATGGAATTAATGACTAAATATGTTATCATATTAAAAAAAAAGATACTAAAATATTTATTTGTATTTTCAAAATTGTATCAATCTAAATTTTTATCTAATTTTAATCAAATATTTAAATAATGTATTTTATATTTCATTAGTCAAAAATATTCTAACAAATAGGAATCTCAATGATGCATCATTATGCTTTCACAACCTATAAAATTAATTCAAGTTATTTAGCTTCAATAAAATAAAATTAACAATGAGAATTTAGTTGAAGTTAAAAAAAAACATCAATATATAATGAGAAAAATATAGGTTATAGTTATTTCAAAAAGAATACATAGGTTTCAGTATTTTGAGTAAGTTACTAAAATCATCCTTGTAGTTTGAGGAATAGTGGTTTTCCTCCCTTGAATTTAATAATTACATTAATAACTTATGGTTTTTATTTTATTACAGTTTTCATTCCTAACCCTAATGTATGTTACTGGTCACTCCCCTCATGCCAGCATTTTGTTTCAGGTAGTGTCTTTTTAATAAATACAAAAGGTTGTATACAAGTGTGTAGAGCATAAGTACAAGTCTTTAAAGCATTTCAACAAAAAAAAAAAAAAATACTAACTAAACTTCTCCAACCCCATCCCCCTATATCTAATGCCTGCAAAGTGCAAACCAATCTCCCATTCGATCACACACTTTGCTTTTTAACTCAACACTAGATAAACATTAATACCTTGTGTTCTTGATTTTCTTTTGATCATTGTGTTAACTTATCAAGTAACGTAAATATTGTTGCTACTAATTGAGGGGAACCCTCTTAAGAGCTCTTTTAACTTTAAGTAACACAACTTGGTTCGCTTTTAGAAATCTTCTTCAAGATCATTTCCCCCAAGTCTATCATAAGTGTGATTTATGTTCGGTGACGAGTCATCTCTCCAAATATGTGCTTTTGTACCATGTGAACCAAATGAAAGACCAAGTCGAGGCCTTTCTCTTTTTTTGTATTCATCCAATTGCAATACAAAATGCATCCACACTCCACAACAAGATACACAATCATCAAAGTTGCAAAAAAGAACAAGTAAACAAAAGCCATTCTCTCCACATATCACCTAGTATTTATTTACCAAGACAAACAACCAGCTTGATGGGTTTATAGCAGGGAGGAGGAAGGAAGCACAATGATGTATGTGGGACTGTGGGGGGTGAGGGAAGGAAGATGTCAAAAAAAAGAGGATTTGATTGGGAGAGGGAAAAAGGTCACTTGAAGGAATTCGATTTGGAAGTGAAATCAATTTGGCAAATGGTTGCATGCATTATGTATTTGTATATTTTAAAAAATTCTAAAAGAAAAAAAAACAAAATGTACCCATACATAAGAAGTAGTTAACCAAAGCACGTGTCTTAGAATCATAAATTGTTGGGATTAGTCCAAGCATAGCCTAAGATACCCTTCCAAAAAAATGTGTCCAAGTTAGGAACAAAAATTGTAACAATATGCGAACCACAAGGTTGGTGTTGTAATTATTAAAGTCAAAAGGAGAAAAACCAAAATTGTATTCAAACTACAAGGACTTCTTTTGTAGTTTACTCTATTTTCTTAAATATAATAATCAGAAAACAAAAAATTCCAAGATATCTGTTTATTATTTTCCCCCATCATCAAACAAAGCATCTCCCTTCTATCCTTCCTTATTCCTTCCCTCTCTCTATATATATACTCACTCCAAACATAAAAAAAGGTGTTAAATAACAATAAACCATTCTGAATTACTATTTTACCCCTCTCTGTGTCCTCTATCTAACCAAAAACAGGCGATGCAGCGAGGGATAGTCGTGGTATTATTGGCTTTTCTGGTCGTCTTGGTACTTCCGACGTCAGCTTCCGACGATCATCGCCGGCAAAAATGGTGGAAATGGCCGTCTGCCGGAAAATCTATCTGTTCCTCCGTCGTACTTCCACTATACGGCAATGTTTATCCGCAAGGGTATAATTACTCATTCCTTTGACTCAGTCACCGAGTGAAATAGTTGTTCTAAATTGTGGATTTTGTTCTATTTGAATTTTGATTATTGCGATCATGTTTTCATCGGAGAATTTGGTACGATTGAAGGAAATAGATAAAATCGTACTTTTCGATTTTTAACTTTTGGTAAATCAACAAATGAAAACGAAATTGTGGATTAAATGTATCGATTGAGTTGACTTGGATAAATGTTTTGGTTCCAGACTTCCAGTTTTGATCGATTTTGACGTTTTTTTTTCTTTTTCAAAATTCAAATATCTTATCAAGGATGAGATGCATTTGTGTGATCTTAATAACAGGAGGTGAATTAGATGTTTTCATGATTAATTGCTACTTGTTTTGGGAACCTGGACTTGTTTTTTAGGGTCTGTTTATTGGTAAAAGTTGATCAACGGTCTAATTTTATGGCCGAAAATGTTACCTGATAAGGTAAGTGAGGATGTTGATCCTTGTTGGTAAGTGCTTACTAGGAAATAGTTAGGTAACATTCTCGGCCATGGAAATGGATTGTTGATGAACGCTTACCTGTTAAGCGTTTGATAGACAACTCTTAGTTTTTTAATAAGGTTGATATCAAGAGGAATTAGAATTATACAAGGAGAAAAGGGTAGAAAATAGTTAATAAACTTTTAGCCCCTGCTATCAATCAAAATTGTTTGGGTTAGATAATAGTTTAGGATTCCACATCAGTAAGATAAGTTCAACAACTAAACATAATCTTAATGAAGATTTCTGCAGATATTATATGAAGAGAAGGGAGAGGATTAAGATTTGAATTAAAATGATGAGGAATACATATACTGACGAAAGTTCAAATGAAAACTCAAATTTGATGCGAATGCGAGAACAGCCGAGAGTGTGCCACGTGGCATATTCAGTTTAAATAATCTTGTATTATTCAAACTGAATATGAGCCGAATAGGACACGTGGCGCGCTCTCGGATATCATCACTTCACAATCAAATTTGAGTTTTCATTTGAACCTGATCCTACATATAATACATAGATGTATAGGCGAATGATCGTCTGAAAAGTTGCGTTAACGATGAGAATCATTAGAAGTTAGAATTGGATTTGAACCTTTGATCTCTTTAATCTCATTCTATTCCATGAATTATGCTTTAGAAAGGAATTGATCTTGTGTATCCCGGTGTATTGCATCTCGGTGCATCTCATCCTAATATACATCCCATTCCTTCCCATCCAACTTTGACAACCACTTCTTACGTTTCTCACGGAAACATCAACTTCTCACCGAAACCCTTATAACAAGTTGGATAAGGAAAAACACGAGTTTAGATTTTATCTAGACTAGAAACCAAGAAAGAACATGTCAAAAAATTCATTAAACAGTTAGTGAGGTGACTTCTCTAGAGGGTTAAGTCGCACAAAAACTTGCCGGAGACAAAGAATTATTACCATTCCTCGTATGTATAGTTCACGATACAAGTAAGATTAACTATATTTCCTCTGCTGAACAACAATTTGTACTAATGAAATCTGATTAATGGTTTAAAACAGGTATTATTACGCTCAGATAAACGTAGGACATCCTCCGCGTCCTTATTTTGTTGATCCCGACACCGGTAGCGACCTCACTTGGCTTCAGTGTGATGCCCCTTGTGTACATTGCACTCAGGTTGTTCTTCATGGTATAACAAGTTTTAACATTTCATTCTTTTTCCATTCATGCTATTATAGAATTTGTTAAATCTAACACTTACCAAATTCTTTAGGGGAAAAAGAATCTTTAGAATTACATGAATATTGTCTGTTACTTTTCCATGATAAACCACAAAAACCAAAAGGGAAAACAAGAAATCTGCAAAACTAGATCATAAGTTACCACACTTCCTATGCGAATATACTGGGCTTATTTGGTTTGGTTCTCTGACTTCTTTATGTTTTGTGTGAAGCATCTAAATATGTGTTTTGTTTGTGTGCATGTAGGCTCCTCATCCTTATTACAGACCGAACAACGACCTAGTGCCGTGTAAAGATCCTCTTTGTGCTTCACTGCACCCGGGAGATCATAGATGTGATGATCCAAATCAATGTGATTAGAGGTTGAGTATGCAGATGGGGTTCATCTCTCGGTGTCCTTGTCAACGATGTCTCCCTTCTCAATCTTACCAACGGAGTTCAAATCGCTCCTCGTCTAGCATTGGGTTCGTAACACTGTTTCCCCTTCTCATATTGTAATTACCAAAATAAACTAGCAACATTACTTAGCTGATGCATTAATCTTGTTTTGGTAAATAAAAGCTAACTTATCGCAAACAGTTGTTTCAATCATTCAACATGGATGCAACTTAGGCTAAGAGGTTTGTGTTGTGTTGTACACAGGTGTGGATATGATCAGATCCCTGGTCCATCTTATCAACCTCTGGATGGAGTTCTTGGCCTTGGGAAGGGTAAAACCGGCATTGTTTCACAGCTTCACAGTCAAGGCCTAATAAAAAACATTGTGGGACACTGTTTCAGCAGTCGAGGGGGCGGATTTCTCTTCTTTGGAGACGACGTCTATGATCCTTCACGTGTCATATCCACCCCAATGTCACGTGATTATAGGTAAATAACCTTCCAAGTAGGGTGCTTATGGGAGATTAATCGACTTGCTTATAGAATTCAAGCTTTGTAGGCTCGTTTGTATGTGATTTATCAACAATGGAGCTTAACTCATGAGTTTTAAATTTATTAGTGTTGGTGGTAGAAATTAATAGGTTTTTATTTTGTTTGTTTCAGGAAGCACTATTCACCTGGGTATGGAGAGGTGGTTTATGGAGGAAAGGCAACTGGTCTTAAGAATCTGCTTGTAATATTTGACAGTGGGAGCTCCTACACATACCTAAGTTCCCAGGCTTATGAAGGCTTACTTTATTTGGTAATCTTCCAACATTAACCATTTATTGCACTTGACCATATAACATTATAACTTCACACACATGACTCATGTATATAAATCTACATATAGTCATATAGATACACACATATAGGATTAGATTCAAATGTGAACTCAATTTTGGTTGTGATTTGTGAATATAAGGACCACTAAAATCGAGTCACGTGGCAATTTTACTTTGAATATAATGCATTATTAAGAGTGAATAAAGCTTAGGCGCCTGTATTCACTCGGAAGAATGCATGATATTCAGAGTGAACATTGTCACGTGGCGCGATTTTAAGCGGTCTTCACGTTAACAATGAAAAATGGGTTTTCGTTTGAACTTTCTTCTACACGTATATATGTTACTATATGTACATATAGAGTTTAAATTAAAAACCGTAAGTATTTTAAAAATCCGGAAACCAACCATTCATGTAGTCGTTTAGGCTAAAAAAAGACAATTCTAGAAAAATGTACTTTTTTTCCCTATTAATAAACTAAACACTTCTTTTACCCTTAATAAAGGGAGTAATTAAATTCTCCATCTTCGAAATAAGGGTAGAATAGTTAAAGCATGCAATTATTTCTAAAAATGGATATACTTATTTTTTTTAGAAATGTAGACATTAAGGTGCTGTTTGTTTTTTAAGTGGTGCTGAAGACTGAATTTGTTTCCACTTCTGATTGTTAAGTGGTGGTGCTGAAGACTGAATCTGAATCTGTCAAGACTGTTTGTTTTTGTAAATTGTCAAATATCTGAATCTGAATCTGATTATTCATAAGAACTAAAATCAACTAAAATATGTCAACTCAATCAAGTACAATAGTAAACTTTAACAATCCAGCAACTTAATGAGCTTTATAGAACAATACAAACAAGCTTAATGAGCTTGATGAATAATCCAAACAAGCTTAATGAACTTAATGAACAATCCAAACAAGCTTAATAAGCTTAATGAACAATCCAAACAAACTTAATGAGCTTAATGAACAACCCAAACAAGTTCAAGCTTAATGAACAATCCAAACAAGTCCAAGATTAATGAAAAAGTGAAAAAGTGAACAAAAAGTGGTTTTACCATCACTTTTTCAGTAAGTGGTCAAAAAGTGATAAGTAGCACTTAATAAAAATAAAAAACAAACAGTCTGAATGGGAAAACCACTGACCGAATAAGTGATTCTCCTCCAAAAAGTGCTGAAAAAGTGATAAGTGGAAAAAAAAACACCCATTTATTCTTTAATGAAGAGACTATTAGTAATTATTAACATTGACATAGATATTTATCCCAAAAATATCCATAATGAAAATGCAATATATCATGAACAATGAAAGTGTTTGATATTTACAATGAGTAATACTCATGAATATCTTTATTATCATGAATAATACATGAAATTAAATAATTGTTTCTTAGGTTCTTATGATATTTATGGTTCTAGTTTAAACTTTCTCCATGTATATTGTATACATTATTGTGGTTTTGGTTAGTAATTAAGATTCAAATATAAACCGAGATATTCTATATAGATTCGGATTTGAAATAACAGTCGGTTGGATATATAATCGGACAGATTATGATTGTATTCAAATTCATATCATGATAATCTCAGTTGAGAGCGAACACGTATTGAATTGAACTGGTCAGTACTTTTAAGTTATTGGTCTTCAATCATTTAGCGATGCTTTTTGACATTCTCAGGTAAGCAAAGAATTGAACGGGAAGCCATTACGAGAAGCAGTGGACGACGAGACTCTACCGTTCTGCTGGAAAGGAAGAAGGCCATTCAGAAGCATAAAGGATGTAAGGAAGTACTTCAAGCCTATAGCATTGAGCTTCTCTAGTGGTTGGAGATCCAAAACTCAGTTTGAAATCCCCCTTGAAGGCTATCTTCTAATCTCAGTAAGTAATCTTCTTTTTCATAAACATAAAAAAACAAAGGGTTTCAAGTTGAAATAAATCAAGGAGAATTGAGCTTATTGGGGTTTTTGCAGTCGAAAGGGAGTGTCTGTTTGGGAGTTCTTAACGGCACTGAAGTTGGACTTCAGAATTTCAACATAATTGGAGGTATGATTTGTGTTTATTTCAACTGATATCATACATGCCTTAGACCAATTATATCATAACCATATATGCTTTGCATTTTGTAGATATATCGATGCAGGATAAAATGGTGATATATGATAACGAAAAACAAACCATAGGATGGCTTCCTGCAAACTGTGACCGGTTACCGATGTATGAGACGTTGAGCATCTGATAGCAGAAATTATGGCCTGGAAAAGACGTATCTCCAGCTACAGAAACAGGTCATAAATAACTAGATCATATTATATAAAGATGTAACTAGAATGGTATATAGGATCCTAGTTCATGAGTAAGCATGTAATACATACTTCAGCCTGCTTGTATTCTAAATAAAAACCAAAAGTACAACACGCCCATTTTGGTAGATTAGAGAATTCAGTTCCGTATTGATGAGCAAAGTAACCCTGGGAATTACTTGTGTGTTGCTCTCATGGGAAGCGAAGAACCCAAAATTCATAGTTTGTAGCTGAAACAACAAATAGTCTTTGGTAAGAGAAGTTCTTAACATACCACAAACCAGAAGATATACAATACAATCACAAGATTGAGCAGTAGCATTGTTTTGGTAAACACACTTGTCTACACTCTTTTAATAGCACAGTTTTTAGTGATTATAGTTTCATAAGTTATACTTCTGTTTACATCTACAACAGTTCCTGATTGTAGAAGATATTGAAGAACTACAATAAATCTAAGATGCATACAGACTTATCAACTCTTGAGCAGCAGCTTCGGGGGTAAAAAAAGTTAGAATTGTTGATGACATAGAGTGTGGGTTCTTTTTACCAAAAAGATGTCGTATGCATGTCAAGATGCACCAATGTCTAAAAGTACATGTTCTAAAAAGTAAAAAAAAGAAAAAAAAAAACTTATCTATGGCAAGACTAGAAAATATACTCTACTTATCCAAGAGGAACCTCCTGTTGAGACTATGTCAATGAAATCTTGAGTATTTAAGATACAGATTCCTCCATAAGTAACTTGAACAAGGTAAGACTCGGATAATATCTGATTACATTTAAAAGTGCATAAATTTCAAGCAATTCGCTTGATGCCAGCAGTAACACAAGAATGAGATTCCTAAACTTGTGTTTCAACTCAGATACAGGAATACACCCCAGAGATTAGGCTCCCAGGAATCTAGTAAGGTTGTGATATTGGAACAAATATAGTGAGCAAACTACAAGGTAGATCGGTCTCTATGTTCTGTTATTTCTCTATTAACTCGTGGGTGTGAGGATGCAAATCCAAAGAGTATACAGAGAGGGAAAAAAAGTGATTTGAGAGTTGCAATACCTAACCCTTCAATATGGTTTAATAAATGCATCTGGACAATTAGTGAAATCACCAAAAACCCTTTAATAATGAAGTCTTCTGAGCTGAAGTCATTGCAATTAATCTCTTGTAATAATTACAAGTTAATCAAAAAGGTAATTTTAGCTTGAAGATCTACGCAAGGATTTCAATAAATTTGAGATGTCCTTAAAAAAACAATTGCAAACATATACTTAAACAAGTCAAGTTTCAGACAAACAAATCACTAAATTATTGACCGCTGAAGTCTTCATATTGGTGGACGAATATAAAACCTAGGCTAGGTCCAAACTCCAGAATAAATGCCCAAATAGTAGTTGCTTAATACCAAGACAACCCATAAAGGTTTAGCGGTTATGGGGCTGCTATTTTAAAGGTCAATAGCACTAGTAATGGCAGGAATGCTATTTGACCCATGGCCGCTAACAGTAACATCTTTAGCAGCGCAATTAACAGTATAGGACACTGGAAGCGGTTTACGTGTAAAATACATGACAAGAGTCATAAAACCCTTGACCCCATCCTAACAGTCACTATGTTAAATCTTTAAAATCTATAAGTCTATATGTATATGCATGGCAACCTTGTGTACCTAGGCTCCTCAAGATTGTGCGAGCTGAGAAGAAAATCTTTTCTACATAGTTTTTTCCTGGCATTTTTTTCAAAAAGATCATTTCCAGGGCTTGAACCTGTGGCCTTAAGATCACAAAAAAGCATGCTTTCTAGTTGCTCCAAGGCTCGCCCGTGGGATTTTAGGTATGCCAAAAGCATTTTAAGCATGGTATACAAGTCTTAAATTGACCTCCACAATAACATGATGACCTAGTCCATCAAGGAGCAGATCCTCTCAAGTAAAGATGAAGTTTGTAAATACCCAATGTGATATGGACTACAGAGTGCATCATATGCATTTATCTAAGACAATAACCCATACAGAATACAATTCTTTGCCACAGCAAGCAAATTTCACAAGTTTAAACATAAAATATTTCATTCAAAATACTCACATGGACCTGAGACTGAAAGAGCCCTTCAAAGACAACAGCAAACATCATTATACATTTAATAAATAGGAACCCTAAACTTTGGGACACTAAAGACACCTAATTTGTTGCTGAGTCAAGATAAATCATGTGCACTTGATAACCTAAGTATATGAATCAATCCACGTAAGACTGTTTTCTCAAATCCCAATCTTAAGCAGTTTCTCAAACAATAGCTGAGGACATTGAGTCTAGCAAATTAGCAATCCAGAAACAAGCACTTCACCCACAATAAACCATTTTAATTCTCATGCGTCTTAGACTTTTAGGCATCCTTTAACCGAAAGCATAACGTCGAATACGTAACATTGTCTACATACATGTAGAAGAACTTACAATTACACCAAGCAAAACAACGAATTAGCTAACACATAACGAAACCCTAGGCAAAAAATCACAGCAATTCGATATTAAATCCATCTAATTCAATATCAATCAATGACTATCATCAGTACCTTCAATTGAAAACCTATTTGCAATAACGATCAGCCTTCTTCTTGACCCTATCGTCAAGCGCGTCCTCAACCGACTTCACCTTCGCTTTCGGATCATATCGAAACTTCTTAGCCTCCACAGGAAACAGCTCGTCATACTTCATCTTCTTCGCCGCATCGATCGTGTATATACCGTCATCTGCTGCCGTTGCTCCGCCTTCCACGGCAGCGGTGGAACCACCGGCCTCTTCCACGGCGGCGGTAGCGTCGTCTCCGGTGAGGATTTCTTCAGTGAAATCAGCAGCGTTTGCATCGGAGGATGATTTCTTCTTGTGCTTTTTCTTCTTGTTGTTTTTATCAATGGATTTGGTTCTTGTAGCTAGGGTTCCTCCTTTGAAGGTGAGCCTGCCCCCTTTCACTCTTTCGTATGCCTCCGACATTGACGCAATGAAATCGAACCTCTCTTCTTTGGGCCTTTTATATCTCTTTTTATACGTATTCTAAAGAAAAAATAGGTAACTTTGGCCCTTAATGTATTTAACTATTACAATTCACTACCTTGTATCGTTTCTACTTTTTTTTTTTTTTGAGTAAATTACGGATTTGGTCCCTGTGGTTTGGGAGTTTTTATGGATTTGGTCCCTAAACTTTAGTAATTACAGATTTGGTCCCCGTGGTTTGCAAATTCTGTTGGATTTGGTCCTTGTGGTTTGCAAATTCTATTGGATTTGGTCCTTATGGTTTGAAAATTCTATTGATTTTGGTCCCTGCCTATTTGCACTACCAGGGACCAAATCCAAAAGAATTTGCAAACCACAGGGACCAAACCGTAATTACTGAAGTTTAGGGACCAAATCCATAAAAACCCCCAAACCACAGGGACCAACTCCGTAATTTACTCTTTTTTTTCATACAACTAGTTTTACGATAAATCATTTGAATGTAAATTTTGTTATTATTTCAGTTGGTTGTTCCATGTGTTTGAATTGGGTAGAAAGAAATACCACCCACCATTTGTTCATTTGTTGTCATTTCGCCTTTTAACAGAAAAAGAGGATTCCACTGCCCCAAAATCCAACAGGAGAAACAGAATCTACAAAGAGAGAGAGAGAGAGAGAGATGTCGTTGAGCGTTAATGGGGAAGAATCAACCACCGTTCCATCTTCCGATCAAGGTTACTCCGACTTCTTCACCGACGACGATGTTGATGCTGATGGTAGTCCTGATCCATTCGGATTCTCTGATCTCGATCCAAACCCCTTCGATGCCCCCATTCATTCCAATGTTGGACACCGGATTCACGGACCGTTGCTTCCGCCTCCAACTCAGATGGGCTTTGCTCGTCGTCAATGGCGCCAGTCAGCCTTTCTCTTCTTTTCTTCATTCTCTGCATTTGCTTCTCAATATAATATATACTCTCTAACATATATACATATATACATATAGGGGCAGGTTCAAACGTTAACCACTTTTTGGTTGTGAACGTGAGGACAGCCGAGAGCGCGACACGTGGCGGATGACTAGGCGCGATTCATGGGAGGGCATTGAATTAAAGTGGGGGACCACATTCAAAGCCGTCTTTATTGACTAGTCATCTGCCACGTGCCGCGCTCTCGGCTGTCCTCACGTTCACAACCAAAAAGTGGTTCACATTTGAACCCACCCCTGTATGTATATATGTATCGATCAATCATAAGCAAGCATATGAGTAGAGCAGTATTCTTGTAGCTACTTGCGATTTGCAAAAGCTTTCAACGAATAGAATTTTACTAATAATGAAGATTGCCTTTTTTATTAATAATAATAGTCATCAGCCTTTAGCTGTAATTGTGTTCTTAAAGATCTTTTAAAGGTCTATTGAAATTTTACTCTGAAATTCGTTTTAACTGGGACTTTTGGGTGAAAGAGTTGTTGGTAATATTGGATTTGGATATGAGTTACAAGGAACAGTAGATGGTGCCTTCTGGATTATAAACAATCATTTTTGGAGGTTTAGTGTAAATTGTTAAAACCTATGAAAGAAAAAGGATGCAAGACTAGAACTATGATCACAAAACCACATCTTAGTTTACTTGTATCTATTTCTCCCATCTAAGCGTAGTAGAGGATCTTCAATTTATATGTTTTTTTGCTCTTATGTGGTTCTTGTGTTTTAATTTTTTTATTAGCCAATTTAACATTTAACATTTACTTCTATTGGTTTGAATCAAACAAATTATAAGGATCTATGCACATCTAGATATGATGTCTTCTTCACTCCAAGATATTAGTTTTGGCTCTAGCAAAACTAATATATTCATTATTATATCTAAATTCTTCATAGGTGCACTCCGCTTGGTGATTATACATATGCATATATTATAGCTAAAATATTAACTTATTCATTGAAATATTTAAAAAGGTTTAAATGTTGCTATCATCCATCTATTTGTTTAATAGTATTCTAAGTTTCAGTTTTCTTGATATATTAAAATACTATACAAGTGTGCCAGGAATGAGATGATTCTTATTATTTTATGATTAGAAGCTAAATTTACTTCTTTTAAGAATTTGAATTAATCTACTACGTTTTAACTAAAATAAACATCAGAAAGAGAGATGGAGATTGGAATACATCACTAGAGAGAATATAATGGTTAAGTTAATATCATATAAATTGGGTATGACTAATATTTTGGGCCCTTTGACCATCCAAAATTGAAGTTTTTTGGTCTTTTCCTTGTAGTTAGCTAATATTTGGCACTTCGAGTTTTTGGATGCCAATTTGTTAACTTTAGTTTCTGGGGTCTCAGTCTAACCAATTTCTATTTACAAAATACAAACATTATTATAATGCACCCGGGATATTCATTAAATATAGAGTACTTACGCTTTTATTATGCATTACGGCCAATGTTAGCTTTAGGTTAACCTGCTTCGATGACTTTCTATCTTGTCTTATCACGTTTATTAAACAATGAAGCATGGTTTGTAATTGTGTATAAAATATGGCATACACAGATATTTCAAAGGTTAGTTTTGGTACGAGATGTAGGAATACTGTAAATGGTAGTCTTGAACTTCTTGGGTATAACCTGGTGGTGGAAATATGTTTTAACATCCAAATTATTCTTTTTGATGTGCAGAGTCAATGCAATTCGCTTAGAGGAGAAGGACACCCGAGAGAAGGAATTAAGAAGTAAGATCATTGAAGAAGGTGAAGTGTACAAACGAGCTTTCCATGAGAAAAGACTCCATAACGTTGAGACTAACAAGATTACAAATAGAGAAGGGGAGAAGGTAACATGTTTTCTCTAACCAAAACTACGGTCATTAAAAGTTCAGCATAACCTATATTTTGGTTGCACAAAGTTTTCTGATTGTCTGACAGTTTTAGAACTTAGAACATTATAGTGATTATGGCTTAGCTTTTTTTTTCCCATACGACCTTCATTATCAATCCAAGATTCAACAAATTGTTTTTGAGAATATGTAGAACTCAATAGAGTACTCTCCACAAGAGCCATTGAGGAAATAGGGATATACATATAGAGAGGAAAGTTCAAATGTGAACTCATCTTTTATTGTGAACGTGAGGACCAACAAAATCGCGCCATGTGGCAATCTGAATCGGCGCCTGAGCTTTATTCAGACTGAATAAATCTTATTCATTCAGTCTAAATACTCATGCTTTATTCAGACTGAATATAAGCTTTATTCAGTCTGAATAAAACATGAATATTCAGACTGAATATTGCCACATGGCGCGATACTAGTGGTGCTCACATTCACAGTGAGAGATGAGTTCACATTTGAACCTGACTGATGAGCTATTTTGTTTCACACTCACGGACGTAAAATGGTCATATCTCAAAGCAAGTATACAATGAGATACGACATCGCCTTTTCAAGTAATACGGTAATAAAAATACCGAGTATCGTCCTCAGAGATCAGTAGTAAAAGTGATGTTTTTGGAGTGACTGAAAGAAATGACTTCAGATGGCGATTTTGAAGAACAATCTTTGATTGATTGGTTGATTGGTGACTTAACAGTTAACAAGAAGCAATGGTGTAAGACTTTTGAGTAGGTTTTAAAATCAAATTCCAGTGGCAAATGCTACAGCAATGCAATAGCATTAGTTTGTCAACAACTTGTTTCACCATCTATTTTGAAAGGATCCTGTCGGATTCTCACCATTGTACCATTATTTAGCTTTTACCCCACATGTCTGTGTGATATCAGAACTAGTGATTGGTAACAATTGATGCTTTCAAAATATATGGACAAACAAATGTCTTTGTTAAAAATCACCCTATCGGGCCGATTCCCATATCATTCAAGTTGGATTGTTTTAAGTGACTTATATCTAAGCCACTACACTTTAACACCTTGACTAGTGTCCAACTCGTCGAGATTTTCATTTTGAAATATAACAAAGTTAGCATCTATGTCTAGACTACCTCCCATATCATTCGCCATGACGTGCAATCAAATGGTTCATGTCTGAATCCATCGGCACTTTAACACTTTTCAAGTGATCATGTCGTCAAGAAGTGTTTCGATTTTTTTATAAACTTGAAATGAGATGGTGGAACGTTGTTATTGAGAAACAACGTCCACCTTCCTTTGATTAAAAACTCACTTTTATTGTCTCACACCCAAGCTAAAGAAATTAGCTACTCATTATGTTAACGTAAAGTGCGGTAATTATAAATGACATAAAATAAATTGCGTAAAGTAAAGACAATAAGTAAATGACGTAAATTAAATTGCGGTAAGTAAATTGCGGAAAGTAAAAGACTTGATGTAAAGACTTAAAGTAAATTGCAAGTAAGTAAAGAAATTGAAATTGCAAGACTTGTAAGTAAATGAGAAAGTGTTTCCAAAATATTTTCTTGAATTAAAACTACTAGTTATAGAAGATGGATAATAGATACTAGATGATGGATGATCCTTGAAAGCAAACCCACTACCTCCTTTTATACCCAAGGAGGTAGTAAACAAACAAAAACTAATACTATGCACCAATAGTAAAGGATGCCAACAAAGTCAATATTTACTACAACTACACCATTTCTTAAATACACAAAAGTCATGGTGGTTCAAGAGGATGGAGGCTACAATAAATGCCAAGGTTTGTACACAAAAATAAAGCTGGCTCTTCAACATGAATATCCCAAAAGTATAGACTCTTGACTTGGTCCTAGCGATTCTTGGCAATCTGCAAGAGTCTCCTTCATATAAGTTGTCCAGCCTCTGATGCTCCGGCATTCATGTAGCATTGGCATCTGCATAAAAGAAATATATATATATATAAGTCTACTAATTAACCTAATAAACAGGTAAAACGTTCCTTAACATCATGCACTGAATAAAATGAAAATAAGATACTAAAACGACTCAAGTTGCGGGATAAATATAAAAATCTAAGCTAAAAAGGTGTAAAATAAAGGTACTTTTATACAAATACGCAACGCGTATCACTGACCCTATATATATAGGATAAATGGTTCAAGTCTAGCCTATGTGAGACTCCAATATTCTCATTTGAACATACACCTGGCATTACACATGTATCTAGTTGGTTCACGTGGCATTGGATTGGTTTACTTACAAATGAACCATAACTATCATTGTCATTTCGACTTAAATATAAATGTAACCAATGGCTATATCATTATAGTTTAAACTAAAATTTGGGTTTTAAGCATTTAGAAAGTTTTCACTCGGATTTCTCTCTCTATATTTGTATTGCTATCATTTACTCATATCTAGCTATTCAAATTTTAGCATATCTGTATTTCTCTCTTTCACATGCTTTTCACCAAATAGAAGTCTTCATGGAAATAGCCACTCCACTCTTTTAGGTAGAGGTCAGGTTTGCTTAAATTTTACCCCTGACCCCGCCTCAGGGTGGATTATACTAGGCTCGTCTGGTTTAGTAAAAGATTTCACTCGTATTTTATTTTTACAAATCATCAATGATGGCGGTGTTTGACATTGGTTTGAGACAGTTATATGTAGCAAAGCAAGAAACGTTCCACAAAGAAGCCAATAAGCAGTACTGGAAAGCAATTGCAGAGCTGATCCCCCATGAGGTCCCCAATATCGAGAAGCGAGGCAAGAAGGATAAAGACAACAAGAAACCATCGATTACATTCATTCAGGGACCTAAGCCCGGAAAACCAACTGATCTCTCAAGGTTACGACAGATTCTCGTTAAGCTCAAGCACACACCACCAGCACACATGGTTCCTCCAGCACCTGCCGCCATGGATGCCACCAATGATGATAAAAAAGTTTCTGTTAAAGATGAAGCCGCCAATGGAACTGTTGATGTTTCAGCTGCATCAGCCGAGCAGACCGCCATGGTCGCTGCCGCCTAATCTGTTATCTTATAAAGATTTTGAGTTGTTGGTGGTGTGAAATGGTTGTATAATTTTCTTGTGGTGGTGTTGTGATTTTACCTGCAGAGGTTTACTTGTATTATTGAAGAAGAGCTTTTTTCATTACAGTGGTTTTGATAGTTGATTCAATTATTGTTGGGTTTATATATACTGGAAATAGTCTTTTGAGTTCATATTAGATATATTGAGTTCGGTTTGGTTTTTAAGGTTTTTATATAATTAAATTTTCAACTTTAATGTTTGTTTGGTACATGAAATGGAACTGTAGAGGATATTTATAAAATCGAAAATTAATCATTTTAGCCATTCAAAAAATGATGTTTTACCTCTTAGCTACGATCTTCCAAGCCTTACCGAAATACCTATAGGTCCACGAAAACTCGGTCTGCAAATTAAATGACTGAATATAATCTACAAATTCAAAACCTATGTCCGCAATAATGGACCTCCCCCCAATAGTTTCAGAAATAGCGTTTTGTACCATGTCCGCAATTGCAAACTTGGGTTTTTGCGGATCTACAAGTGTCCATATGTGGTGGAACCCTAATCCTACTTAATATCTAGGTATGCAATTTTTTAATACTAGGTCCGCAATTTTTTGAGAATTTAGGGGGTTTCAGTTGTTTTTTTGCATGTGTAGTTGCGGATGTGCACTAGTTTTTTTAACAAAGCTTGAAACTTGATGGAAATTTGTACAATAATTGTGCTTTTCTTTTTCTCCGGTTACTTTTTGGTGCATTATATTTTTATGTAATGTTGCATTGAAGCTGATGTTGACATATCTTCCAAAAGTGCTTCCTGTAGATGTAAATTGTTTGACATATCAGATAATGTCTTATCATTCAAGATTTGCAGTACCCTAAGAGAACCCATACTTGGATTTGAAGGATAAAATAAATTTTCACTACAAAAAGCACAAACATGATTACTCAGATGTGGTCTTCAAGATCAATAGAAAATCTAGCCGATCTTGCACCTAATGAAATCGGTAGAAGAACTTATAGAGAAAAAAACCAGCAGAAGGTTTGTAGATGACGAAATCTTCAAGAAAACTTTAGTAAAATCTTCAGGTAAAATCTTGAAGAAAACTTTAGAGGAAACCCTGTTGGTAAAATCTTTACCGATTTTTTTCTTACAGATCGGCGGAGATGTTTGCCGATTTCTTCAAAATCGGCAAGAAGGTTTAACCGACAGAGTTCGGCTGATAACTCAGTTTAAATCTTGAGTTTCATTTCTGATCCGCTTATAGATGAAATCAAGTTGATATCAACAATTGGTTTATCTCATAACTCAGTTTAAATCTTGAGTTTCATTTTTGATCCGCTTATAGATGAAATCAAGTTGATATCAACAATTGGTTTATCTGATAACCCAGTTAAAATCTTGAGCTTCATTTATTGATCCACTCATATTTTGGTTTTTCTACTCCCCATCAACAGTTGGTTTATGTGTTGTTTGAACAACCGTAGTTTTCTCCCCCACGCCAACTGCAACACAAACATTGGGAGTTTTTTTCCTGGGTTGTGAGATTTTTCGAAATCGCTAAGTTTTTTTCTCCCCACACCAACTGCAACACAAACACTGGGAGTTTTTTTTTCCTGGGTTGTGAGTTTTTCGAAATCGGTAAGTTTTTTTCTCCCCACGCCAATTGCAACATAAACATTGGGAGTTTTTTTCCCGGTCGTGAGGTTTTCCGAAATCGGTAAGTTTTTTCCTGAGATTAGATTAAAGATCAAAACATTTATACTTTTATGTTTCTTATATTGGTTAAAAATGCTCTAAAGGTTCACTAAAAAACTTATAAAAGGAATATGTTATAATTAACTAGGATTATTACTTGATTAACAATTGATTAAGAGAATTAAGAAGGTATAAAGAGAGAAAGATGAAGAACTCAAATACTAGTGAAGTATATTGAAAGGTGCAAGTTTTTACATTTACATAACATGGTATTTATACAAGCTAAACTACTATTCATCTACATAGTTTAGATATGTAATTATAGCACAACTTATACATGGATTGGACATGAGAGTTGAAATTTTCATCCAACTAGTAAGAACCCATGCTTTGATGTTTAATATATAATATTCACAATACTCCCCCTTGGATGACAATTTCAAATCGGAGTCCCACCTTGAAGTACTGCCTCGTTAAAAACCTTGCTAAAGAAAAACCCAATGGGAAAAAAAACTTTAGCTAAGGGAAAAAGAGTGCAGTTGGTGGTTTACTCCCCCTGATGTTGACATCCATGAATCGTCACATTTTATGCGCGTGTCGCATGCCGATGCTATGAACGTGTTTCCTGAAAATTGCGGTAGGTAGCGACTTTGTAAAAAGATCTGCTGTGTTGTTGCTTGACTGAACGTATTTTATCTCCACCTGATTGGATTTCATAAGATCTTGAGTATACGAGAAGAATCTTGGTGGTATATGTTTTGTCCTGTCACTCTTGATATATATCCTTCTTTCATTTGCGTGACACAAGCAGCATTATCTTCGTAGATTAAAGTTGGATTTCTGTCTTCCTCTATTCCGCATGAAGTCATAATAAGTTGCGTCATTGACCTCAACCAAACACATTCTCTACTAGCTTCATGAAGTGCAATAACTTCGGCATGATTTGAAGATGTAGCAACAAGTGTCTGCTTCTGAGAACGCCATGAAATAGCAGTACCTCCGTTCATGAATACATATCCAGTTTGAGATCTAGCTTTATGAGGATCAGATAAATAACCTGCATCTGTATAACCAAGCAAACCCTCCTTTGCATTGTTAGAATAAAATAGACCTAAATCAACAGTTCCGCGAAGATATCGGAATATGTGTTTTATTCCGTTCCAATGTCTCTTTGTGGGAGATGAACTGAATCTTGCTAACAGATTTACTGCAAAAGAAATGTCAGGTCTAGTACAGTTAGTAAGATACATAAGAGCTCCAATTGCACTAAGGTATGGTACTTCTGGACCAAGAACCTCTTCATTTTCTTCGCAAGGACGAAATGGATCCTTGTCAACATTGAGTGATCTAACAACCATTGGAGTGCTTAAAGGATTTGATTTGTCCATATTGAAACGTTTTAAGACCTTTTCAACATAATTTGATTGATGCACAAGTATCCCATTATGCATGTGCTCAATTTGTAAACCAAGACAATATTTGGTTTTTCCAAGGTCTTTCATTTCAAATTCTCCCTTTAAAAGCATAATCACTTCATTGATTTCTTTATGTGTCCCAATGATATTCAGATCATCAACATAGACAGCTATTATTACATATCCGGATGTTGTTTTCTTAATAAAGACACATGGACAAATAAGATTATTTGTATAACCTTTACTTATCAAGTAATCGCTCAAACGGTTATACCACATGCGTCCAGATTGCTTTAACCCATATAAAGATCTCTGTAATTTGATAGAATACATTTCTCTAGGCTTTGTACTTAATGCTTCAGGCATTTTAAATCCTTCGGGGATTTTCATATAGATATCACTATCAAGTGATCCATATAAGTATGCTGTAACAACATCCATAAGACGCATCTCTAAATTCTTAGAGACTGCTAGGCTAATTAAATACCTAAAAGTAATAGCATCCATAACTGGAGAATATGTTTCTTCATAATCAATTCCTGGTCGTTGAGAAAAACCTTGAGCCACAAGTCTGGCTTTGTATCTCATAATTTCGTTTTTCTCATTTCTTTTCCGTACGAAAACCCATCTGTTTCCTATAGGTTTCACGGCTTCTGGCGTGAGAACAATAGGTCCAAAAACCTTTCTTTTATTGAGGGAATCTAATTCAACTTGAATAGCGTCTTTCCATTTAACCCAATCCTGTCTATTTTGACATTCAATGACAGATGTTGGTTCAGGGTCATCATTTCCAAAAACATCACATGTAACAGCATAAGAAAATATATCATCAATATTTCTCATCTTGTTTTCGTTCCATACATTTTCCATATACCCGTAATTGATTGCAACTTCTTTATTAGTATCATCCATATCCTCTTCTGCAGGAAGTTTGATATTTTGTGTCTCTTCAGGAACACTTTTCTCTTCACCAGTTGCAATTTCTATTCCTTTTCTTTTTCGGGGGTTTTTGTTTTTAGAGCCCAATGGTCTTCCACGCTTCAGGCGTGTCTTAGACTCCTCAGTGACTTTATCATTTGTTTGTCCAACTGGGACATCAACTCGAGCTGGAGCATTCACAGCTGGTATATAAGATTTAGTCACTCTTTTTGTATCAGTAAATGCATCAGGTAATTGATTTGCAATTTCTTGCAAATGCATTATCTTTTGCACTTCCATCTCACATTGTTTCGTACGAGGATCAAGATACGATAGTGATGGTTCACACCACGAAACATCATTTTCCTTGATCTTCTTTTCTCCCCCTAACGCTGGAAACATTGTCTCGTTAAAATGACAATCTGCAAAACGTGCTGTAAAAACATCACCCGTTAGTGGTTCAAGATATCTTATGATAGAAGACGTTTCATATCCAACATATATTCCCAACCTCCTTTGAGGACCCATTTTTGTGCGTTGTGGTGGTGCAATAGGGACGTATACTGCACATCCAAAAATTCTAAGGTGGGAAATATTTGGTTCTTGACCAAAAGCAAGTTGTAAAGGGGTATATGTATGATATGCACTCGGTCTAATGCGAATCAATGATGCAGCATGTAAAATTGCATGACCCCATATAGAAACTGGAAGTTTTGTTCTCATTATTAATGGTCTAGCTATTAATTGTAGACGTTTTATTAATGATTCAGCTAAACCATTTTGTGTGTGAACGTGAGCAACAGAATGTTCAACGACAATTCCTACAGACATGCAATAGTCATTGAAGGCTTGAGATGTAAATTCGCCAGCATTATCAAGTCTCACTTTTTTAATAGAATAATCAGGAAAATGTGCTCTCAATTTAATAATTTGAGCAAGAAACTTGGCAAATGCCACATTGCGAGTTGATAATAGGCAAACATGAGACCATCTACTCGACGCATCTATTAAGACCATGAAGTATCTAAATGGTCCACACGGTGGATGAATTGGCCCACATATATCCCCTTGAATCCTTTCAAGAAATGTAGGCAATTCCTTTTCAATTTTAGATGGTGAAGGTCTCACAATTAATTTCCCAAGTGAACAAGATGTACATTGAGTAAATGTACCTGTTTGAGGGATTTTCTGCTCCTTCAATGGATGTCCATTTGTACTTCCAATTATTCTACGCATCATTGTCGACCCTGGATGACCTAACCTGTCATGCCATAAACTAAATACCGTAGGGTCACAGTATTTTTCTTTGACTACCATATTTGTTTCAACCACATTTATATATGTATAATGTAAACCATTGGGAAGTGTTGGTAGTTTTTCTAATACATGGTCCTTATCAACAATAAGCATATATTTTTTATCTCCTAAGGTTATTGTTCGAATATCAAATCCATTAAGATAAATGTCGCTGAAACTTAATAGATTTCTGTTCGACTTTGGAGAAAATAATGCATTATTTATAAGGAAATTTGTACCATTTGGTAAAACAAAATGAGCCATTCCTATTCCTTCTATAACGTCTACAGGACCAGATATAGTACCTACGGTTCCATTTGTTGGCTTTAATTTTGAAAAATATTTCTTAGATTTTAGGATGGTGTTTGTGGTACCACTATCCGATATACACAGATCTCCAACATTTGCTTGATGTTGTGCTCCGATGAAATTCATATTATGAAATAAACTGTGGATATATAAAAATAACAGTGATAAGAATTGTGATAATATAATAACGTTATTATAAAAATATTTTTATATAATACTGAAAAGGAATACATAAAACGAAATACATAACACAGAATACATAGTCTATATAATACTGAAAGGAATACATAAAACAGAATACATAGTTATAAAAAGAAAATTCGCATTCATATAACTCAAAGAACAACATCGTTAAAGAAATCAGAAACATTGAGATCTGTGTTTGGCACACCCAAATTGTCCAACTTCAAGTTGTCCACAAGATTTACTTCTTTCTCTTTTCCTTTGAGAGATTCTTTATAGAGTTGACAAAGATGTTGAGGTATGCGGCATGTCCTTGACCAGTGGTCCGAGCTACCACATCTATAACAAGAATCTCCAGGATTCTCAGAATGACTCGGTCCAGCATCAGGCTTCGCCATCTTGAGCTTATTATGTGGTTGTGTCCTATTTCCTTGTGGGACATGATTATAGTTGCGACCACGACCACGATTATAACTGCGACCACGACCCAAAGGTTGGCCTCGGCCAAAATTTTGGTGTCGACCATAAAAATGGTTTTGACCAATATGACCACGTCCATAAAAATGGTTTTGGCCACGTCCTCGACCACGACCACGTCCTCGACCACGAACAATATTTCTAGGACCATTTTTCTCTATAGCATTTGCTTCGGGAAATGCTAATGATCCTGTTGGACGGGATTGGTGGTTTTTCATTAAAAGCTCATTATTTTGTTCAGCAACAAGTAAAAACGAGTTAAGCTCAGAATATCGTTTGAACTTTTGTAGGCGATATTGTTGTTGCAAAGTGATATTTGATGCATGAAACGTGGAGTAGGTTTTCTCCAACATATCTGCATCAGTAACACTTTGTCCACAAAATTTAAGTTGCGAACATATTCTAAATAATGCGGAGCTATAATCATTCACTTTTTTAAAATCTTGAAATCTTAAACTATTCCATTCATCCCTAGCAGCCGGAAGTAAAACTTCCTTCTGATGATCAAACCTTTCTCTAAGGTCTTTCCATAAAATGCTAGGATCATTAGTATTAAGATATTCAAATTTTAACATATCATCAACATGCCTACGAAGGAAAATATTGGCTTTGGCTCTGTCTTGTGATGAACATAAATTGATCTCGTTTAGCGTATCTAAAATGCCCATAGATTCAAGGTGCATTTTAACATCAATAGTCCATGACATATAATTCTTCCCGTTTACATCAAGTGCCGCAAACTCAAGATTCGACATATTGTAACTATATATCAAACAACAAGGAAAAATTAAAATCCATATATTTCAATAAATATTGACATACAAAGAAGTGGAAGAACCAAGAATACAAACACAACTACGGTAGGATAAAACTCATTAGGCGGAAGATTAAAAACAGGAATGATTAACAAAATAAGTATCACAATGATGAAAATTAGAACCGGATTAAACATCTTCGAAAAAATCTTCTTGATTAGGTGAACTTGTAAGAGAAGAGTAAGTGTATTGAGAATGAAATTTAGTGGTTAATTTATAGAGTAAAATATAGCCGTTGGAAATGTTTCCAACGGTTATATATATAGTCTAACGGTTATATATATAGCCGTTGGGAATGATTTTGTAAAGATGATAAAATTGATTTAGGATTATATTGATGGTAGATATAAGATAAATCAATGACATAAAATAAACATTAGTATATTTAGATAAAAATTAGCAAGGGAAATAAACATATGAATAAACAAGTGTTTAAGTATTATGATGACCATAATATAAAGCATGCATAACTAAAGTTGGTATAAACATGTAAGCATAAGTAAAGATTAACACATGTATAAATAACATTTAGAATGTTAGTAGACATAATATATAAAATAATAAGTGATTAAGTTCCATAATTTTTATTTAAGTATTTTACCTTCTTAACATGTAGGATTAAGGAAATACATACCTTGATTAGAGCTCTCGTGCTGATAACGTGTTATAATTAACTAGGATTATTACTTGATTAACAATTGATTAAGAGAATTAAGAAGGTATAAAGAGAGAAAGATGAAGAACTCAAATACTAGTGAAGTATATTGAAAGGTGCAAGTTTTTACATTTATATAACATGGTATTTATACAAGCTAAACTACTATTCATCTACATAGTTTAGATATGTAATTATAGCACAACTTGTACATGGATTGGACATGAGAGTTGAAATTTTCATCCAACTAGTAAGAACCCATGCTTTGATGTTTAATATATAATATTCACAATAGAATATATATATTGAACTATTTGGGAGACAAAAGCACCAATTAAAATCTTCCCCCTTTTTCATTTGTCACACACACAAACCCTAACCCCACCCCTCTCTCTCTTCTCTCTCTCTCTCAACAAAAACAAATCAAAATCTCTCTCTCTCTCTCCGGTGGTCATTCCTGTCGCCCTCAATTGCGACTTTCTCACCACTTCCTCTTTCCCTTTCTCTCTCTATATCTATATCTATATCTATATATAAATTAGGGTTTTTGGCCCTTTTCTTGCTTCTTTCAGATGAGTGCTTCATCTGGTCCTGTTGCTTACAACAATAACAATAATAACAAAGACTCTTCTGAAGAAGAATCCTCTTCTGGTGGTGGTACAGGCGCTGCTACTTCTTCTGTTATCGAGCCTTCTTCTGAACCTGCCGTTGCCGATTCCGGTGCCGGTGCCGGAGAAGATAGTAGTGATATGGATAAAGGAGGCGGGACTGTCGGAGATCCAATGGATGAGGATTCCGTGAATCCGGCCACCGTGTTTTGTATTAGACTTAAGCAGCCAAGGTCTAATTTGCAGTACAAAATGAGTGTCCCTGAGCTTTGTCGCAATTTTAGGTAATTCAGCTCGCTATTATTGAACTCAATTGTGCTTAATTTGAAGGGTAATCAGCTTTAATTTGCTTAATTTTTTGATAATTGGTTTGATTCGATAGTCTGAACGTTAGCATTTATGATTTACCCCTGTAACTCAAGCCCTAGCTCACTTGTATGTGGTTGAATAACACTAAGAAAGACAAGATTTTTCCTACATTTTTCTTTACTCATGCTTCTTTGTCTAAAATTGAATAAAGTCACCACTGTGATATGAAAAAGAATTTATTTCTGCGATGTACTTTGAACGAATGATGAACGATTCGCTTGACAGTCACCTTGTAGTTCTGCTTTGTGATGTATGGAATCTAACTATGTAAAAAGCAGTGAACATGTCTTGCTCTTGGTGCCGAAAACTTGAGATTAAGATTCATTTTCAATTTGAATTACCATGTTGACTGCCAACAAAGACACCGGGAGGACAGTTTTGTGAGTATTTGGTGGATTCATTTTTTATGTTTTCGGGACTTGTTAGTAAAGTGAGTTATATCGTTCAACCGATTTTGGTTGGTGAGCTTATGTTGATATTTGCAGTGACTCTGTCTAATCCTGGTGATTCTTTCTATGCAACTTGCATATGTGGCCTAGTAGTCCTTTACCATTCTTCTATGCCAAAATTTGATTTCTGGTTGTGGTTAAATTGTTGTTTCCATGTATTTGATCACTCTGGCTGGAGCCCTCACACTTTTAGGAGGAAGTTTTAACATTGCACCATCCTTTTTATGCATTTTCTACTTTGAATGTAGTATCCCAGAACCTTGTAGGAGACACTCAGGTTTTCATGTTTTTGCTTGTTAAAGTACAGGCTGGTGCATCAAGCCTTTTTCATTTAGCTTTTACACATATGCATATCTGCAACATTCTGAACTTTGCAATTTGGCATACTTTTTAAAAGGAAGCTGTTTAATATAGAATACACATGGCTTTACCTACCATCCATAGATTTGTGGTTCGTCTCACTTTTTTATTCAACCAATTATGCTCGTATGTAATGTATGCTCTTGGAAGTTGGAACCCTCTGAATATTAGTTTTATGGTTTATGTGACTTGGCTATGTGGTACAGAGTTCTTTTCATTTTTAACGAGTAATAATATTTTTTAATTGGGTCCACCCTTTTGCTTTTAACAGTGCCGTTGCTTGGTGCGGAAAGCTAAATGCTATTGCGTGTGCATCAGAGACGTGTGCACGTATCCCAAGGTAATGCAGTATTATATATATTCCAACTGTGTTACAGAAGCAGACATATCCTGTATCCAGGAAGATGTAGTTGTAGAATCAAGCAGATTCTCACATAATTAAAAGAACTTGCTGTGGCATTTTTTCCATCAATGTTGTCTTATGGTAGCAGTTTAGGATCATCTCCAATTGGTGGTAGGATTGTTACATATCCGTGCTAGGTAGTCTATAGTGTTTGGGACATTACTATAGGGCTGTATGTGTATTATTAAAGTTTCAAGATATATCATCAAGTGTTCAATTTCAGGAGGCACTTATTGTTAATAAACAGATATATCAAATAGGCATCTCAATATCATATCAAACTTCAGGGACAAAGCAATTTCCTTATGTTTAGTATCTTTATTCTAAGATTTTATTTTTCCTTCTTGCAGTTCTAATGCAAATCCACCATTTTGGATTCCAATACACATTGTGATCCCTGAACGACCTACCGAGTCAACCGTATTCAATGTCATAGCAGGTATTGTGTACAAAATTCTTTTAGGTGGCCTTATTTCCGCGTTAATTCAGTAGATACTAGATATGGCTTGGTAATGTGAGTGTCAGGGTTTCTTTGCATTAGATAGCTACTCTATCACACATATCAAAGGCAACTGCAGATTTATCTAGTGAATTTGTTTTTTGGATGGGATTTTTTTATAAATTTGTTCATAAACATGTGTACTTTTTTTGCTGTTTCTTATGGCATATTTTTTTATTCTAAGTCATGGATTCTGTTATTGAATACGGTGCCAGATTCTCCACGTGATTCAGTTCAATTTATCGAATGGTCGCCTTCATCTTGCCCTCGTGCCTTGCTAATTGCTAATTTTCATGGGCGGATAACTATCTGGACTCAGCCTTCCCAAGTAAGCTTAGCCTGCCCATTTAGAATATGTGTGCCAGTATTTAACTTTTAATCTGATGTTATTGGTTATTGTTTGATGCTCTTTAGTGGATAAATATTTATTGAAAACATATATACCTGTTCTTTCTTATTGAGCTTTTGATTGCATAGTTATGTTGCCAAATTATTTAGGTTATCTGATAAAACGCAATAACATTGACATGTTTTATGATGTTACAGGGGTCGGTTAGTTTGGTTAAAGATGCTAGCTGTTGGCAGCGGGAGCATGAGTGGCGACAGGATATTGCAGTTGTTACAAAGTGGCTATCTGGGGTGTCTCCTGTATGAAGCTGTTGCTGTCTAATGGTTATTTATATTTCAAAATGTGATGCATCCTTGACGTTTCTTCGTATTTTGTTTTTGTGAAAATTAGTATAGGTGGCTTTCCTCAAGATCTAGTTCTACAAAGTCAACATTTGAGGAAAAGTTTCTCTCACAACAACCTCAAGCTCCAGGTGTTTCCTTATGCTTGTTAAGCTCTGTTGTTATTTTAATGTGGCTTTCAGTTTTTGACTGCTTTAAAATCGTTCATATACCTTGACCTTGTTGGAATTGGCATAAGGTTTATATGATGGAAGTGATGGTTTAAGATACATTATCCTGAGTCCTGACAAGTAACATGGCTGATGGCTGTGCGGCATTAGAAGCCTGCTATGTTAATCATTGTTAATATATAACAGTTGTTGTGAACCCTTTATTCAGACTTGCGGCATTTTTAGGTATTTCAAGCATAGACATGGATATGACGAATTTCTGAAATAGTTCATTTAAAAGAGATGAAATGCATAATAGGATTTTGTCCCCTTTAACAGATTTGGATTGTCTCAGTTCAGGTGCGGTCATGGCATTTTGTTTAAGCAAGGTCACTTCTAGTTGAACTCGGACATATTGTTGGTTTGAAAGGAAACAAGCCTGACCATGATATTTACTAGAATGGGTTGCCACAATCTTCTATTTTCTAAATACAAGCTGGAGAATATTTTTTATACTAATTGAAAATCTAGTAAAAAACCAAAGTTTTTTATTTTTTAAAGTGATTCAAGTTATATATCAAAACCATTAAAAAATATATATATATTGTCATCCTCTGAATATAGGGTTCAGAGCACAACTTAACAAAGTTCTGTTTCGCTTGTGCTCCATTAATCTCCTAACTGCTGTGTTTTGTCTCTATGTTGCGGTTATACCAGCCACAGGCTTTCTGTAATCTTTTCCCTTTTTCGTTTCATCTTTGTAACTGTCCTAATTTTTTTTCAACACGGTGACTTCATCTAATCTGATTTTAATTAAAAATGCAGCTGGATGGCCGAACTTTCTCTGTGTATGCTCTGTCTTCTCATCTGGATCTATTCAGCTCCACTGGTCTCAGTGGCCATCAAATCAGAGTGGCACATCTAAATGGTTTTGCACAAGCAAAGGCCTCTTGGGTGCTGGACCTAGTGGGATTATGGCAGCTGATGCAATTGTGACAGACTCTGGAGCCTTGCATGTGGCAGGAGTTCCAATTGTGAATCCATCTACCGTTGTTGTCTGGGAGGTCACCCCTGGTCCTGGAAACGGATTTCAAGCTACTCCAAAGACTACTACTAGCAATGGGATCCCTCCTTCAGTTAATCCACCTTCGTGGGATGGTTTTGCCTCCTTGGCTTCTTATCTGTTTAGTTGGCAGGAATACCTGTTTTCAGAAGCTAAGCAAGGGAAGAAGCAAACAGAACAAGATTATAGTGACATGGTTGCACTTCATTGTTCTCCTGTTTCAAATTTTTCTGCGTATGTGAGTCCTGAGGCATCAGCTCAATCAGCTGCAACAACTACATGGGGTTCCGGGGTCACAGCAGTTGCCTTTGACCCTACCTGTGGCGGGTCTGTGATTGCTATTGTGATTGTTGAAGGTGCTGGTCTCAATCTAAACTCTTTATTTAATCTTCTCCATTGTTGTGAAATATGCTCTATTTGATGGTGGGCCATGGTTATTCAATGTTCACAACAAGTAGAATTCAGGGGTTCATGCCATTACACATACCTCTTTTTGGAACATAGCACTGAAATGCACGATAAGGTTCATTCCGGTCTGTAGTTTTTAATGCTGTTTGAAGAAGATAAAACAGCCTCCAAGTAATGCTAGTTTTGTAACCCATCACTATTAGCCATATTTACTTTCATGTGGCTTATACAAGAGTCATTTCAATTGACTCTTTGTGATGTTAGTCAGTAGTCATTTTATCCAAGTAGATGGATGTGCTAAGTGTATATACATCTTTATAATGAAGTTTATTGTTTATGCTTTGATGTAAATGTTTATTATTTGGGTAAATGGTCTTATTAATTGTTGGCATTATCTATGTAGGGCAATACATGTCTCCCTATGACCCAGATGAGGGTCCTTCAATTACTGGATGGAGAGTTCAACGTTGGGAATCTTCCCTAGAGCCTGTTGTGCTGCATCCCATATTTGGGAATCCCACAACAAGTTTCGGTGGGCAGCCTCCGATGCAGACGGTCTGGATCACAAAAGTGAATAAAAGCATTCCAGCTACCGATTATTTTAAAAATAATCAAGTAACCGCCACAACATTGGTTTCAGAGGCTCTAAACACATCCGAGTCCGACAGTGAGAAGGCAAAAAGGGTTGTTTTTGATCCGTTTGATTTGCCGAGTGATGTTAGAACTCTTGCTCGAATAGTCTATTCTGCTCATGGTGGTGAGGTTGCCGTTGCTTTTCTACGATGTGGGGTCCACATTTTTTCTGGTTCAAGCTTCACACCTGTCGATAACTATCAGATAAATGTTGTTTCTGCGATTGCTTCTCCTGCATTTTCTTCTACAAGTTGCTGTTCTGCTACTGTTTGGCATGATACGGTTAGGGATTGCACTATGTTGAAGATAATTCGGGTTCTTCCCCGGCTGTTCCAAGCAGTCAAGTGAAAGCAAACTCCTCAACGTGGGAACGTGCAATTGCAGAAAGGTACTCTACAGATCTGATTTCACTAGTAGCTTATCTTGTTGCGACTCCTAATGTATGATGTGAGAAGAAATGCCAACATGGTATTGCTAAATAATAATGGATTTCAATGCAGGCTGGGAAGCTATGAAAACTAAATACTATATATAGTTTCCATTTTAAGTTATCATTCAATAAACGTGCATATATAGTTTCCATTTTAAGTTATCATTAAAAAATGCAGTTTATGTGGTTTGTATCTAATGCACTTTATGCCAACAATCCAATAATTATAAGATTAAGACCTCATTATATAATCAACGATAATGTGTTCGTAGTCCCACAAAAAACCGACAGATCCAATTCCTACATACATATTCATAAATTAGAAATAATCTCGTAAATAACAAATTAACTTCAAACTAAATCATTGAGACTTAAGAGTAAGCTAGGATAGAAGGAACAAGCTGCATATTAGCACAAAATAAAATAAAAAACAGTGAAATCGTGAATAACTGTCCAGGTGTGGATGTTGCTTAAAGCCTAAAAGGGCCCAATCGCTTATTTGGCTATAATTTATTAAAATTATAGATCAAAGTTCAAAACTTTGGACTAATTAATGGACCATGGAGAAAATAGATTAATAATATTACATAAATGTAGATATTATTCTCTCTCTCTCTCTCTATGTATATATATATGTGTGTGTGTGTTTGTGTTATATGAAATTAAAACTACATAAATATATATAATGTGCGGTGCGGTTTGACAACCTAGCTAAAGTGGCCTTTCCTTTGTCAACTTTTGTAGTAGTTGTAGCCTTTAGGAAGTTACAATAATTATGCCTTAAAATGGAAGATAATTTTTTTTGGATATGTACATGAGAACTTCTCCACTTAAGATAATGCTTAACAGTCATAGGCCCATAAAGAAATTAACACACATTGATTGTCTGAAACATGTACACTGTTGTTTCAACTTAACATGCTCATAGGAGTGTATAATAAAACTTAAAATCAGGAATCCTTCAATCTCTTAATAACTTGACAAAGGAGCTTAGCTGAAGTTTAGTCAAAGACATCGTGAAGGGTTTAAAAGTCGGAATCTGTCAAGCTCTTAAACAAAAGATGTGCCAAAGACATCATAAACAGCTCAGCATTGGTGGCTTGATATATTTGGAGACAAAGCTTAGTAAAAAAATCAATCGAAAGTAGTTACCTCCAAAATGAGCTGAAGGCTATACTGCTTGATCCATATCTTCTGTGTTCTTTTCTAAAATTTTGTTTTTTGCTTACCAGATTTTGGTGGAGTCTTATGGTTGGAGTTGATTGGTGGGATGCTGTTGGCTGTACACAGAGTGCTGCTGAGGATGGCATTGGTAAGTATCATGTTGATATGATCTAGGGTTCATAAATGATCGCAATTAAGTTACATTTTGAGTTCTGATTACCTTTGTAGTCTGCTTTGGGTGGGAATGATGACATAGTAATGTTTCTAATGCTTTTTGATGTCTCTGCTTATTTAACTCATCTGGTTTCGGTTTTCAAAGAGCTTAGTTTTAGCTGATATGTGGTTCTTATGTTTTTTTCACAGTTTCACTGAACAATGTGATTGCGGTTCTGGATGCGGATTTTCATTCTCTTCCTTCCACTCAGCATCGACAGCAATATGGCCCTGTATGTTTCTTTGAACTCTTTCCAGCTATGTCTCAACTTGCATACTATGGTTGTATGAATCATTATATTGTTTAACTGCATATACTGTTTTGTAGAGTGCTTTTATTATGTTCTATTTAACCTTGTGCCAACATGGTGGTATCTGCTAGTGAAACTTATTTGCATATATTGTCTAAGGCTCTGTTGTATACATCTTTCACCCGCTTTTTTCTTGACTTTTTCTCATCTCCACCATCTTTCTGATTGATAGAATTAGCTAGGTCTGAGTTCTGATGTTTGAGTATAGATTGTACTGGATCTTATTTTATTTTTTAGTGTTAGTTAGAATTATAACAGTGTATTTGGTCAACAATTCTTTCCCTCTATTGAGTGATTTGGAATTACGGTTTGTATTTTGCTTCTGTTTTTACTGCAAATAGAATTACAAAATCGACTTCGAAAAATGCAGGGACTAGACAGGATAAAATGCAGACTCTTAGAAGGTACAAATGCTCAGGAAGTGAGAGCAATGGTGCTCGATATGCAAGCAAGGTTATTACTCGATATGCTAGGAAAAGGAATAGAGTCGGCTCTGGTTAATCCTTCAGCTCTAGTAGGTGAGCCATGGCAGGCATCTGGTGAGACATTAAACAGCATTGACCATGAAGCTATGGCTGTCGATCCAGCTCTTGTCTAAATGTCCAGGTTTGCACTGAACTGAACTCCTCCAGGTTCAGTATTTTATTATTTTATTTTTGTTGCTAATTTAGTGTCAATTTGTAGGCATATGTTGATGCCGTTCTCGATCTAGCTTCGCACTTCATCACACGTTTGCGTCGTTATGCTAGCTTCTGTCGTACACTGGCAAGTCATGCCGTAACTGCAGGTGCGGGCGGCAATCGTAATATGGTGATCAGTCCCACCCCAAGTGCTGGCACTCCTGGAGCTACACAGGGTCAGTTTTTGCTGCACATGTGATATGTTGGTTATTGATCCAGTCATATAGAATAGAACTGTAGGATGAATGGTGAAAATTTCAATTACTTGGTTTCATTTTCCAGGTGCTCAAAATGGTACCGCAAGTTCAACTGCAAGCACTCCAATTCAAGCCTGGGTACAAGGAGCAATTGCTAAGATCAGTAGCACCTCTGATGGAGTTCCTAATGCGACTCCCAATCCCATAAGTGGCCCATCTTCGTTTATGCCTATAAGTATAAATACCGGAACTTTCCCGGAACTCCAGCCGTCAGACTTATCGGGGACTGCCATTTCCTTCATAGACTGTGCCAGCTTTTGCTGTTTTGCTTTTTCTTCCGGCGAATACAACTACCCAGATTCATAGGTGCTGCTCAAAGGAACACAGATTCAGCTGTGCATAAACCTCAGCCTGGTGCTACTGGCAAGGTTGAAGAAATAAGCTCCGTTCCTACAAAAGTGGCATCAACTATGGGTAGATCAGAAGAGTTACCCGTTTCTCGAGGTGGACAGGTTGGGTCTGGAGCAAAAGGCCCTGAAGAAGGTCCAGCAAATAGATCAAGATATGGTTCCGGAAATGCTGGTCAAGGATACACATTTGATGAGGTAAAGCAATTACTTAATTCCCGGATTTTTCTAATGAAATTTTACTTCATCTCGGATAAAGAGCTTTTTGCTCAATTAATTAAATTTAAAGAATTTCTTATGTTGGTTTATATGTAAATAGCGCAGGTCACTGATTTTATTTTCTTGGGTAATTTACATATTTGGTCCCTGTGGTATACACTTTATTGCACTATTGGTCCCCTATTTTGAAATAATTATGGAAAAGGTCCCTGTGATTTACATTATATTGCACTGTTGGTCCATGTGGTTTACACTATATTGCACTTGTAGAATCATGGTTGAGCTTGTATTAGACGTTGAAAGGTCACGGAAGATGGTTGTAAATTTTGCTTAAAAGGTTGATGCTCTTTTAATTAGGAAAATCATTTTGCTTTTAAAGGAGGATTAATATATTAGAATGTCAGTTGATATGTCCGAAACTTGAAGTCAACTTTTCTGCTTTGAAACACTTTTTTTTGTAGTTTTGTATTTCATAGGTTGTTACTGTCATGCAGGTAAAGGTCCTCTTCCTGATACTAATGGATCTTTGTAAACGAACACAAGGTCTGGCACACCCGTTGCCTGTTTCTCAGGTAGGGAGCAGCAATATCCAGGTCCGTCTCCATTATATAGATGGAAACTATACCGTTTTGCCAGAGGTTGTCGAAGCATCACTTGGCCCACATATGCAGGTACTTGTTGGAATCTTTTATAAGCTTGAGCTTTAGCAGTGAAATATACACATCTATAATTTAACCTATCTTTAAACCTTAGCTTGAGTCGGCTGTGTAAGGTGAAATAAGAGTGCTCTTTGTGCACATGCACTTATAAATCAATTGCTCTTCTTCCCCTAAAAATGCAATGTTGTATTTCATAAAGCCTATGATATTAAAGACGGTATTCTGATAGTAAAGTACACATACATGTAATGTTGGATTCTTGCAACTTGCAAGTTAGAAGAAATGTCGAATTTACTTGGGCTAATCTTTTTGGTATACATTATAGTGTCATACTGATAATTGATCTTTAGGGCTTCAATTACTTATATAGATTTGGGACAAGAAAGCTTTTCGGGTTTTTATTTTGGTAAAGCTTTGGTTTTTATTGGGTGTGAGCTATGAGGAAAAAGAGAACTCGTTAGAAAAGCCTTCTTAATTAGACCCAATGAGCCCAATCACTGTTTAATATTTTTAATACATAATGGTGCTAGTTTTTGCAAATGGAGATGTTTCATTTTGGTAGTGTACTCACTAGCAGTGAAGGGAATTCAAGCAGTGTCAACCTGACCTTACTACCCTTTTTTTACTTGTCAAAAATCACTCCTTTGTTTTTCCACATCTAGGATATTATTGGCAACTGGGTTGAAGACGTTTCTCACTTTATTTATCTCTTAAGCTTGATACCTGGCCTCCAGCTCTGTTGCCATTGTTGGTCATAACTCTATAAGCGTTTGTTGCCAGTTTATTTCGTATTTATTTTACCTCTTTATATTGAATAAAAAAATATCAGTTTTGCTGCCTTGCAAGAACAAACAAATAGCTATAAATTGTGTCTATTTATTCCATGTGTTTATGTGGAAACAATTGGTTTGTTCAGAGGCACTTGAATGTTATTTGGGTTCAACTTGTCTATTTATTATTCGTATTTACCCCTATTATACCACACATGGTGAATTTTAATTGAAATCACATTGTATAACCTGACCTATCTTCTAGGGGCCTTAATAGGTCCATGCTCGACGTGAACCTTGCGGGTTATGTTCTTTGCTAAAGTTTGCTTTTTTAACTTCATAGGGTGCACTTCTACATTTAGATGACATAAAATTAATAATCCTAGCAATGGCTCCATATGTCGGTATATTGCAAAGCTATTTAAATTCCGTGTTAAATGTTTTTCCCTTTTTGTACAATTATCACTGTAATTATGTGTATTTATATTATTTGCACTTGTTGCCTTGTCTTACCATGCAGAATATGCCTCGGCCTAGAGGCGCAGATGCTGCCGGTTTGTTACTTAGAGAGTTAGAGCTTCATCCTCCTGCTGAAGAATGGCATAGACGGAATACATTTGGTGGACCCTGGTCTGATCCCGATGATCTAGGTGTTGACGATTCTTCAAGGTTGAGCACTTCCACTGATTCGCTTAACTTCAGCACGGTTGAAAGCAGCGATGTTCACCATGAAGCACAACGCCTGTGGCCGAGAAAGCGCAGGATGTCAGAGAGAGATGCAGCCTTTGGGCTGAACACTTCGGTTGGTTTGGGAGCATATCTTGGGATAATGGGATCTCGGCGAGACGTTGTAACTGCCGTGTGGAAAACTGGCCTCGAAGGAGTTTGGTACAAGGTATGATCTTGTTTCTTTAGGTGGCGTTTGGTTCACAAAGTGTTTCTGAAGGAATTGGAATCTCTAATGGAACTGGAATCCAATTTCATATTCTGTTTGGTTGGTAGGAAATGGAAATGGAATTGGAATCCAATTCCATATTTTGTTTGGTTCGCAGACATGTCAGATAAATTTGATTTCAGTAATGCAAAATGATAGAATTACCCTTCTTGTTTTTCGTTTTGTTTTTTATAGCTTATATATAAAAAATAATGTATAAAATTATAATATATATATATATATATTAGTGCTTAGAGGGGTTAAAAAAATTTAAGGGGTAAAAAGGTAATCTGTCAAATGCCTAAGTCTATGGAATTTGAATTCCTTCCATATGTTGATGGATTCTAAATTCCCTCATCTGATGGAATTAATTCCCTCCGAATTCCTATTCCAGCCTTAAAAAACAACCAAACATGGGAATCTCTGGGAATTGGATTCCAATTTGTTTAGATTCCAAAGGATTCCAGCAAAACAAACGCCCCCTTACTTACCCCAATGCCTTAACATTTATGATAATTTTTTTTGCCTCTAGGTATTTGAAGTTGAATATTTTTTTTGTTAGTAGACCTGTGTGATCATAGAAGAATGAATTCTGTATTCATGATCAAGACCCAAGAGCTGCATTGGTGAATGCATCTCTTAATGTCAGAATATAGTAATCCTTGAATAGGCATATCATATAAATTAAGTGGGATTTAATAAAATTCAAGTGTCCAATAGTCGATCATGTATGCTTTAGATCACAAGCATGACTTTGTATCAGTTTATTGACTGATTGAACTCCTTTTGGTCGTTACTCTATTTTGTTGATTTGGGGAAAAACTGAATGGAACTGAGGTAGCTCATATGGCTGTAGGATCTAAATATACGATATTGAGGTATGCATGGGAGAGAACCATGAAGTTTAGTGGTCGCTTGTTTCGTCTGCATGTTATTCGAGTTTTAATGGGTAAGTTTTTTATTTTCTTACTGATGATGTGTATGGTTTTGGCAGTGTATAAGATGTTTGCGGCAAACATCAGCTTTTAGCTCACAAGGTAGCAACAACACATCTACTACACAAAGTGAACGAGAGACATGGTGGATTAGCCGCTGGGTTCATGGTTGTCCTATGTGTGGAGGGACATGGGTTCGTGTTGTATAGCAGACCGCTTCAGTTATGCTCTAGGTTAGCTCCTTGTTTCCACTTCCAGTTATATGTATGTATGTATCTGTGTGTGTATTGAAATGGCTGCTGATCACCTCCTAATCCAACTATTGCAGATAGAACATATTCCTGTACAAATATATGTGAAATTTTTATGTCACGGTGCAACCGGGTAGTTATTCTCAAGTCAACAGAAGCAATTAGCTCATTGAGTTGGAGCTGCAGCAATAGAAGAGAAGGGTCGGAATCATCAGGTACGAGATCTTTATATTTGGGGGATTGGATTTGCGGAGGCCATAACGTATGAAAATATATATAGTTGTATTGTAAACATATATACATCCTTGACATTATGGCAAATGTGAGTTAGATTGAAGCATCAAGTTAGTTAGATAGGCTGTTTTGCTAAAACCTACTACATATCTAATCATAAAGCCCTTTTAGTTCAAATCCTTCTATCATATTCAATGCTAAAACCTATTACTGTTATTTTTGTAATTTATACACACACACACATAGGGCTAGGTTCAAATGTGAACTCAATTTTGGTTGTGAACGTGAGGACGAATCTCGGCCACACATCTTCGGTTACGGTGGACACGATCACGGAGGATTGACGCGATTCATGGGAGGGTAGAGATTATCAAAGGGGGGATCGGTCAAAGCCGCTTTTATTGACCAGATGAGTGGCTGAGATTCGTCCTCATGTTCACAATGAAAAAGTGGTTCGCATTTGAACATTGTAAAGATTGTTTTTGGGATCATGTGAGACCACATCTTTACACTTTAAAGCTTCACAGCAAAACATTGTAAAGACTTTTTTTTTTGGAAGAGGTATCCCAGACCACATTGGGCCCAGACTAATCCTCGGCAATTTTGGGCTGAAGCCCGACTGCTAAAGCATGCAGCCCGGGGTCGAAGCCCCCGTACCTCCAGAATGCGTCCCCCAGGGCTCGAACTCGGGTTCACCACTATGTAGTGCCCAAACCTTACCACTAAGCTAACACTCCTTTGTAAAGACTGTTTTTATTGTGAAGGTTTAGATTTTTTGACCTTCACAATGCTTTACTGTAAAGTTTAAGTGAAATTGTGGTCTTACGAGTCTCATGAAAACATGTTGGTCTCATGTGAATCCAACCCGAGAGAGACTTGTATATATATTTGTATGATGGGAATGGAAGGCTCAAACTGTTGTATAAACTTCTTTATACTTGTATGGGAAAAAATAACTTCAATTTATGCTTACCTAAAAGCAAAATTTAAAAACAATCAATATGTTTGCCTTTCCTCAACCTAATTTCTATTAACAGATCTCACACTAAAGGTTTTACAGAGTCCCAATACCAAAGTGCTATACTATTCTTCTACAACTCCCCTGGTAGTAGATGAAAGCATTTTCGACCAAAGGGTTCGGTATGACATTTACATAAAAAATGACGATAGTTATCAGTACCTTATCATTATGTTAGACTAATTATATACTTGTGCAATGCAGCATAATTCGTGTGATTCAAAAGCGGAATTTTAACTGATTTATCTGTATTTTACATGATGCATCACTTTTTGTGGAGGCTCGGAGCTGTGTAAATCTAGAAACGATGTTTTAACCACAATTTCTCCGACCAACACGAAACCATCTATAATTATATTGGGTTGATATGCGACTGAATAACTCAATTCACATCAACACCCGGATTTGAACTGGGGAAAAAGGATTTGCAGTCCCCCGTCTTCAAAAAATGGATTTTGAACCAATTTTTGTTCAAGACTGAAATCTTGTTGGAACTGTCCATATGCGGTTCATCCTTCGGAACCATGTCACGTCCTGAATCTGATGAGCGAGTCCATGGGTATTTAACCCGAGCATCCAAGGAAAAGCAGAGTTTTGATATTTTTTTATTTATAGGAATAGAGAGATCTGGATTATTATTCCCTAAACAATCACAAGAAATAACCAACATAAGGTCCGAATACACATCCATTTGTAAAAAGATAGACAAAGCAGTTAAAATTTAAGGAATCTAAAAGGTGGAACATCATTTGCTTTTAAAAAGATCTTGTATTCTTAATTTAGAATAAGTTAATAGAATATAAATCCACACAAATACAAAAGTCTAAAAACAAATGCTAGTGCTGCTGCCAGGCATATTTTAATTGTAATGCAACAAAAGAGCATTTTTTTAAATTCTTAACCAAGAGTTTACAAATTTTAGAAAAAACTAATCATAAAAGAGCTCATGTATAAGGAGTTATTTCGCAATTGCTAAATGGTTTATTGCATGATGATTAAGTGGGATGAAACTAACAACGAATTAATGATGCTTTTGTGAAAAATATTCCTATATTTTTTTTGAATAATAAAAAACAACCACTAAAAAAATATGAATATCTCAAGTAGAATGGTAAATCTTCAAATATATTTTTTTGAATCAGAGAAACCATCATTAACTTGGCCAAATATATTTTGATGATTAAGTATAATAAATATTATTAAAGAAAAAAACCAACATAAACATTTAAATTAATGAATAAACCCCTAAAAAATTTTTTACTTAAATATAAGAATAAACTTAAAATGGATCTTATATTCATTAAAAAAATAAACAACTTACATCCAACTAAAAATTTAAATAAAAATTTATAATATATTACGATTAAGTTAAAAAGTAATAAAGTCAATATCTAAAAACGATAAATTTCATTTTATTAATAAAATATTCAGAGGACTTAATGTATTAAATGAAAAAATGATTTAAATGGTTTTATCAAAAAAAATGTCAGAACTTAATTTACAAAATGTAGTAATTTTATTCATTGAAAAAAAGTTAAAACTAAATATCGAAAATGCAATGTGGGTTTTTGTACTCCCATTATTGTTTAGTAAATGAAACAGTGTTTCCTGCCTAGCTTAAAAAAATACATATTGTAAATATGTTCCAAGTATAAAGAAATTAATGAACGTGCGCATGCCAAATTGTGGAGGATATCTGCTTTGAACTTTCTTTTACTGCCATGATGCTCTTGGAACAAGTCATCAACTATCAAATTCAAAACCTATATATAGAAACCATACAATTCAAATGTTAAAAACTGATAAAAAGAATCCAAACAAGATCAGTTGTCTAGTTCTCAACAAGCAGAAAAAAACATTATATGATACCATGTTAGAATCTCCAAAACAATACTCAAATCTCCGTTATATGAATCCTTGTTTGAATTTTTTTCATCAAATGTTATTTGAAGGTTAGATGTAGCAAAATATTGAAATGTGTTTGTCGAAAAAATAATTTTAAGGGTTGCCCATTGATTAACTATACATTGTGTTTTCATCAAAAAGCAGTAAAAACCACAAACATAAAACGAAAACCTGGCATCATCATCATGTTTACCATACATAAATAAGAAATCGACACCTTAAAATATCCATCACTTCACTTCCCTTAAGATAGGATGTATGCAAACAAATAAATCGATTGCTAAAAGTTCACCATGCAATGAACAAATCATGTAGTACAGCGAATAAAAGTTGGCAACAATCTTCAAAAAGCTCTCCAAATCAGAGAAATGAGTTATGAGAAGATGAAGTTTTCCAAATTAGTAACAATGTTGGGGAACAAACACAATTATTTCAACAAATTAGTAGCAAATCGAGATGAAACACATAGAAGAGCATCACATGCAATTACCTCGAATTAGGAGGAAGAATGATATAATTGAAGAGAACCTTAACCGTATGAGGAGCAATAAGAATCGAAGTGGGAGATAGAAATGGAAGCAAGAGAACCCCAATCGTATATATAGTATTTGGATCCAAAACACATAAATTGGGATGAATTGTACTCAAAGAAAAATTATGCTTAAGATGTTAACGAGTTATGCAAATTTAAATCGATATTTTATTAATCATGCAAAAGAACAAAGTTATAAGCTAAGATGATTACATAAATATTTTGAATTGAAGTGACTCTAAAGTCAAATTTACAATTCCAAAAAAAGTCAACCAACACAAAAGAGGAGAGATTTGTACATAAATGCCCATCATAAAAAGGAAAAAGAAAAAAAAAACAAAATCTTGATATCATTAATGAAAAAGATGACATAATAAAACTGGTTGACTTTTGACTTAGAAAAAAGTCAAAATAGAATCAAGCTTGTTGGCTCCAAGCCCAATTAGCTTGACTTCCAACCCTGGCATGCTTTTGGTCTTGGCATAGATATCAACCTTGAAAGTGGCTCCACACATTGCACCTTCACTATCAACCCTTGAGATTGCTTTCATTTTGTTCTTTGGATGCTCAAAGCTCTTTAACTCTCCTCCTGTATGGTATAAGCAACCTACAAAATACATCCATACAAGATTACACTTTTGCCCTTAGCTTTCTTCTATATTTATACATTCATATACACACACACACACACCAAAAACAAGTAATAACATGTTAGGGCATGTTTTCTTTTTTACTTATTCAACTTAATGAACATAATGGGTTATTTTGTTGATCTTAACAATGACTTCAAAATTTGTTGAATAAGATATCATGTATCTAATGTCCACATTAAGTCATCTTATTCCTGACATGGAACTCATGTACTTATGATTATGTCCTAAAATGTATATTTTAGAAATTTCTAATGAAATTTATAACTTTTGCTTCTTTGAAAAATATTCATGCTAATATAATATCATTGTTTATGAACAATATTAACAGAAATTAATGGTAACAAATAATTTCCAAAAACTATTATAAGATTTAGGTACAATGTTTAAAAAGACAAAGTTACCCCCACATACCAGTTGGGAAGGGAGCAAAAGACTTTGAGCAACTATTCTTGATAACCTCCAAATTGTCAGAAATCACAACAGAGCCATCAGCAGATATCCCCCAAAAAAGCATCACCCTTCCATCATTACCCTATTCAAATTGAAAAAAAAAAATGTCTAAAATGTCCTTTCAAGTTAATGTATCTATCTTTTTTTTTAATTAAGATAACTTACAAGTGAAATAAAGACAGTTTTAGCGTGAAGTCAAAGACCACAAAGCCAAAACTACCTTCGAGGTCCTTGAGGACCGAATGGGCTGGGTACGGGCCACGATCTCGAAGGGTCTTGTAGGCTTGGATCACAAACATGGACTCATTTGCTCCCTTGTTGAGCCCATATTGCTTGTTAAGGGCACATAAATTGTTCAAACTACCCAAGAATAGGCAGTGGATATCATCCACACTGCTAAACAACCTACAAAATATAACTTAAACAGTGTAATTTATTTGTTTTACATAAGGGCAAAAAACTTGAAAATAACAACGGTAAAATGTAATTTAAAAATAAATATTTTCTCTTTTCACAAAAGGGTAAATATGGAAAGAAAAAAAAGCAACGATTCTCATTTCTTAATACGTAAAAAGTCTATATTGTCATTGACGTGAAAATACAATTATACATATATAGGACAGGTTTAAATGAAAACCGACTTTCGGTTGCAAACATGAGGACAAAGGAGAAAACGCTATGTGTCTAGACCTTCATGGGTCATTCAAGTAGTATTCATCATGAATAATGTATCATTGAGAATGAATGATACAATATTCTTCTGAATGATACATTATTCATCATGAATAATATACAATTTATGATGATGAATCATGATTTCGTGTATTATTTTTATCATGAATGTTTTATTATTCACTATTTCACTGTAAATGTTGTATTATTCATCTTGAATGTTATATGATTTCTCATGAATAGTGCATGGAATTCACCTTCGTTATTCATATCGAATGTGGACACGCAGGGACACATGTTGTGCTCTCCTTTGCACCCCGGTTCAAAGGCAAAAACATCGCTCACGACCGATTATATATATGTATGTATAATGTGTGTGTATGTTATATATATATATATATATATATATAGAGAGAGAGAGGAGAGAGAGAGAGAGATAGAGAGAAAACCTTTGTGTGGGCAAAAAGGAGTCAGAAGAATGAGCATAGGCCAAGGAAGCATCATTCCCAAAGGACATGGATGAAACATTGTTATTATGATAAGACAAAAAGGATTGAAGTGGGTTTTGATTATTAGCAGCAGCAGCAGGTGGTTGGTTGGTTGCTGAAGGGCTGTTTAACTCTTTTGGTGGACTCACCAATCCATTCTTGAACACTCCCAACATTCTTTAATTTATTCTCAACTTACCTTCTTCTCTTTCTTTCTTGATTGCTTTCTTTCTTTCTTTCTTTCTTTCTTGTTGAGTTATCAAAAACACCAACTCAAATCAATCAAACTCTCAAGTTTTATAAACAAACAACAAACACAAAAATAGGAGCATTGGATGGTCTCAACAAGTTTGTTTATTTTTTGCCTATTTATAGATACAATAATAACTTGAGGGAGAGAAATATGTTTCTAAAATAGAAACCTCATCACATGTACAACCCAATTCTTGAGGAATTATTATGTGTTGGTCTTAAAATAGAAACTAACCCGATCACGGTTACAAACAACAACAACTAGATAATAACTACCGCTACTCACAACATTCTTCAATCTTAATGTGTTAGGATATGTGAACCCATGATCATATAACGGAACTCACCATGACCCTTTTGCTTTATGAGTTAATTCTTTAGGCGTTTATAGCAGATAAATTAAACCAAAGAAAAATATCAAGTATATCTCACTTAAAAGTAGGGTCTATAGAGGATAAACTATTAACATTAGACCAGTGATTAGGAACGGGCATGAACGAAGATCCCACAAAAGGACGATAAGCAATGTGGACTTCGTGGCACAAAATGGAAGTAAACACACAATAATTTGAGGGCAAGACCATGCTTCTAAGACCACAAGTTATTAGAAAATCTTCATGCTTATCTCTCATCAAATTCACTGTATTTTATCTTTAACACGATATATTGGTCATAAGTTTTACTTTATTTTATGTTGAAGTCTTTGCCATTGAGTGACATTTAAAAGTTTAAGAAGCTACTAATAATGGGTTGAAACAAAACAACCAAAACTTCTGTAAAATTCAAAAGACCGCCAATTCAATACCCCTCGAGGTTTGGCAAAAGTTTTAGATAATCAATTGAACTAGAAAATCGTTAAAAAAAGGCCACCCAACTTCTCTTAGTTTTCATTTAATAAACCTTAATCTAATAGTTAAATCATAGAGCATAATGATCATTTTTTTTTCATTTTCTGTTGCTATTTCCATTGGATTTTATATAAAGTAAAAGTTAAAAGATGGACAAAAACCGAATCTTGAATAGAATTTGTCACCACTCAACCGGTTATAGCATAATCAACATACCCAAAAATGTTTGTATCTAATACGGATCGACATAACCAATACTTTAACAGGTCAATTGATCAGTGGACAAAAGCCACAACCGCAAGATGCTTTAACTAGTCTTTCAATAACCAGTCATTTTAAACAACGCTTGTCTAGCCCAGTGATAGAGGTACATCCTGAGGTCAGTGGATAGTATCCCTAGCTACCCAGGCTTGAAACCCTGCGACATAAAGTGGACTTACCCATGTTTCGGGCCGGTATGAGACCAACGCGGATTAGTCGGCTGCCCAAATAAATCCTGGATACTGTAGAACGTGTGTTAGTTTATCTGCCGTTAAAAAACGGTCATTTAAAAAACGGCCTACCAGTCAGTTGCTACAACATAACAAATTAATTAATAAAGATATAACCAATTATCCTTAACGGGTCAAAATGTTGATCCAAACGGTAACTTTGTTCCAAATATATATTATTTTACACATTCAATGAAAATCCGTTACATTTTTGTGTTGCTTCATTCCTCTACAATGTTGTCGATAGCATTAACGAAATAGAAAAAGTATGCATGCATGCATACATACATCTAGATATCTAAACATGCCCATAGTCATGCTCCAGATATTTGTCTTCAGGGTAGTACACGGCCTTCACCACGTTTCCCCCAAATTTCCGCCCTCCTAAAGAATCCTTTGCTCTAGCACAACCATTCGTATCCGCATACTCCAGGAACACCTGCAATCCATCCTATCTTTTTAGTTTCATGTTTAAGGAATTATAGCCTAAAACAAAATCAGAGCATGATTTAATATTCTCATCCTTATGAACCCAAAAAAGCATAGTTATTTACATGTACAAGTTTTACCAACTGATGTTCGTGATTTAATATTCTATAAATCAAAGTACCCTCCATTAGTTACATAGATGTACAACTATTGGAGGCGGGAAGCAATATAACTAGCAAAGGTATTTCAGGTCAGATTTAGGCTATGTTTGGCAAACAAGCTGATAAGCTAACTAAGGTGCCGTTTACTTGACGCTTACCCGTAAATGCTTACGGGTCAATTTACCTTACGAGATGAACATGACAGCTACTAGAATCTACCCGTAAGAGAATGCATGAACCGAGAGTCTTACCGTAAGCCATACAGATAAATTGCTACATACGATACTGTTTGAGAGTAAAATATTGTCAGATATGGTAGGTGATAGTGTTCAATTTTACCGGTAGCGCTTACAGGGTAAGTTTTTAAGTAAATGCCCCCAAGTTTAATACCAACCAAAGGCACATTGTTACGCCTAGCTAGACAATGGTTCCAGCTATGAGGTAACCCCCCCCCCCCCCCCCCCCCCCCCCCCCCCCCCCCTCTTTTCCCCATACGAAAAAAATATGATAGTAGAAATTAGGAACACAATTTATTAGTCAAGCACTAGCATAAACCTGAAAATTAAGATATCTTAAGCATACCTTCCCAAGACCTTGAACTTGATCTCCATTTGGATTCGGACGTGGAATCACAATATTTGTTAAATCCCCTACAAATTAGATGCAAGGCCATTAGCTTATTTGGCAGCACTAACAAGCTATGATTCAACAATGAAGATAATGAAACACCATCCGCTAAAACAAAATCAAACATTAATAACACAAGTCCACAACTAAATAATGAAATTTGATAGTGGGCTTACCAAACTTTCGTCCTTCTTCCCTCATGTCCTCTAGTATTTCTTCATATTCTCCATCATCCATCAGGTCCTCAGCAGTGATCACCTTTCAAAAAAATTGTGCTCGTTTATATGTACACAAATATTTCAAAGAAGGAAGAGGGAAGATGGGGATTCAATAAATCATTGGAAAGTACCTCAGTTAAACACAAAACTTTAGTTGGAACCTCATGAGGTCCTGCTCCAGGAAGATTAAAGCCACCAATCTGCAAGGCCATTTTCTACATCCCCAACACACAAGATAAGCCAACTTAATAGCATAGGAGTTTGCCAACATGAGAAATGTATAGAAAGCAATGAGTTTTACCTGCATAGCTATATGCTGCTGGGCCTGGGCTAATATGGTATCTTGTTCTGATTTCATCTGTCCACTGCTGTACAAATAGATGCAACATAAATTAAGCATACATGCACTAAAGAACAGCAAATTGCAGTTGAGCAGAATTCATTAACCATATATAAAGCAATTAACGAGAATTTAATGTTGGATGCATGATAACTTGTTAAAGGATATTTGCACAAAAAATAAGGGTGCCTAGGTCATCTAGTGAGACATGTATAAATTAGGGTGTCCAGTGCATTTTGATCGCTGAAATGATGAAGGGTAGCGTAGCGTGCTTCAAAAACCATTAAAAAGCTATTAATACTCACATGTCTACCAAAAATGAAGTGTACAAAGTGATGCGGATAAAAAAAATGGTAATAAGAAAATCTTGACCCAAACACTAACCTTACATGAAGTAATCCTATTCACACAAAAATAAAGATTGTACACAAACATTTCGCACCACGTAAAAACTTTTAAAATTCTTTAGACTAACAAATTGACTTGATCCCCAAGTTCAAAAAAAATGGTGTCCTTTCCCGTCGGTAAAGTAAAAGCTACTCAGTTTGAGCACCAACCTGATGGTAGCACGCCTGACTGTCAGTGTTTTATCACCCATTTTCAACCCATTTAATGCAGCACAGGCAACATCTGTAACTGCTTGATCCTGGAGAAAATACCCATTAGTTTCTGTTTTGACAGGCAAAAGTCAGTTACATAAATAAGCATAGGAACAGAAATCGAAAGATTCAGAATGCAGATAATTAAACTCAGATAGCCCTAGGATCCACTTCCCAAATCTCCCTTTCAGCACGTGTATGGTATCAGATTTGAAACCAGATCAGTTAGGGCCTAGGGGCTAGGGTAACATATATGATATACCCCAAAATAGGATTCCTCACCTACTAAGTGAAGCAAATCATAACAACTAATTTTGAATTTAAATAATGAAGCAGCACTTAGGGACGATTGTAGATGGAAAAAACTATTTAAAAAAAAACTTTTTTCTTTTCAATGTATAATGAGGTAGAAGAAATGGGGATGCCAAGTGCCAAGATTAGGGATAGGCATAACTAGATGTGAAACAGAAAAGAACCATTATCAATAGTATTTACCTCATAGACACAGAAACCATATCCTTTGGAGTTTCCTGTGTCTCTGTCCTTGACAAGGTCAAATCCGCGCAGTGGTCTGAATCATTAAATGACGTGTTAGACCATTGTACATGTAATAGATGTCCATGTCACCACAATATAAAGTGTCATAAAATAATATGGCAGATGATCGCTAAAAAGTCTAGTATAAACTATCACAAAAGGACATACCCAAATGATTCTAGCAACTCTCTTATCTGTACTTCGGTAAAGTAATATGGCAATCCTCCAACAAATACACGGTCAGGTCCTTCAGCTCCACCAATGCCGCTGAGAATAGATTAATTGCAAAGTCATCATCAGATTAATGCTTGGAAGATAGATAACAACCAGAACATAACAAAAATGTTGGGGACCAAGTGGAGTCGTGCTATATATGCTAAAAGTAAAGGGCAAAGCATGGCAAAGGAAAGGTGGCACAGAAGTCCACCTACAACCTTAACAATGTTTATTGCGCTATGCTACGATGACTTAACCTAGTCACCTAGACATTCAATAAGTCGTCATCGATTAATATATTGTACAGAATCCACTTACCCAGGAGCAAGCCCAGCAGCAGCTAAATTAAGGTTTGGATTCGGTTGGCTAGGACCAAGAACTGCAGCTAATGAAGGATTGTAGTCCGTAGGTCTTCGGACTCTCACAGATACACCCTAGATAAAACAAGAAAAGAGCAGGTCAGAGAAGGAAATAGCAGCTGCTAACATGGTAAAGACACGATAAAGCACAAACGATACTTGTAGTTGTAGATGGCAATCATACTTTGGCAAAAAGAACATGTAGCAATAATCTAGAGAGAGGAAAACAAAATCTGTTTAATCTAGTAGTTCATACTGGACCAGGAGTCAACCCAACTTCATCAGCCAAGGCAGTAAAGAAAACTGCTGTAGAAGCATATTGTTCTGGAACTTTAATTGCAGAATACGAGAAAAATACCACATATTGCACACGTGACACGACCAAATTTTTTATTTTTTTTTGGAAGAGGTATCCCAGACCACATTGGGCCCAGACTAATCCTCGGAAATTTTGGGCCGAAGCCCAACTGCTAAAGCATGCAGCCCGGGGTCGAAGCCCCCGTACCTCCAGAATGCGTTCCCCAGGGCTCGAACTCGGGCTCACCACTATGTAGTGCCCAAGCCTTACCGCTAGGCTAACAAATTTTACGCAAGATAAGAAAAACAAGAAGGGCTCGAGGGTGATTGCATGCCTCAAAAATAATCCCATCCAGTGCCATTGCATTACTTGCTTCTTCAACCGTCCTCATTTCCACGAATGCAAACTTCTTTTCATGATTTATGTACACATTGACCACCGCATCGCCTGCTAATAAAATATACAATCATGTATTTTAATGATAGGCAATTGAAAAGAGAGAGAGCTGGATTTATATGTTTGTGTTAAGTAAAAAGCCTAACAGCTAAACTAACCTGGCCCAGCAGAATTTCCACCTATTGCTGTCATAATATGGCTAAAGAAAGCTGCTATTGTCTGCTCAAAACATAGAAAAAAGTTTAAGCTGCTAACATTTGATTACCAAATTAACAGTGAACTTGCATGTACCAATCAATTTGAATCCCATCTCTAGATGATATCTAAATATGAACGATATATAAGAAATTGCCAATGGTAAGACGAAGGATGTACATAATGATGCAGACGTGACATCTTATAGGACATTTAACCAAAAGATGCACACCAGCCTCATAAAAGAACACACATGCTGCATGAATAAGCGTCTTTATGTTAAACCTAACTATAAGCAGATTAAAAGACAACCTATATTCAGGTTTTTACCTCAGGCATGTATAGCAGCTATTACAGTCTATACACTACAACAGCTTACAATATTTTCCCATAAATCTTGTAAACACACTTTAGTAATAAACATTACAGGATGGACCATACCCATGGTATCCATTTCGGGTCATAAACTTGCACCAAGGTAAAACACCAAACAGTTGCTCTTGAGGAAAATTTCCCATAGATAATTTTAATTCTAAATAACTTCCATGTTCATGTTTAATTGCATAAAAATGAGTGGGCCCACATGTGCCTATTTAAGTCCAAGTTCAGCAGTCAGTTTTGTAAACACCCCATCTTGTCTTTTATGCTATAACAAGCTAGTAAAATTTAATAATCCATCCGCTACAACAACTCTTCCTGTGCAACCTGGAAAAGCCTCTAAACTATACATTTCTTGGCAACTCAAAATGTGGATCTGATCTATGCATGATTTTTTATAAGCACCAGCCAAGTACTCTCACTTTAGCTCACTTGCCTGTACATTTTCCCATACTACGTGTCAGGAATCAGTTTGTACAAAAGATCAAGTAAAAAAAGGCATGTTGTCAAAGACACATAAGCATACCAAGATGACAAGACACATAAAAACCAAGTTGAAAGGGATATCCATTTGTTAATGCTCGTCACAGTTAATTTGTAGACAAATAAATGTCTGTTTGATGCTTTGTGCGAAACAAGTTAATGAGGAAATTGTGTAAAATTCCAATGTAGTTAACATGTAAAACCTGTTCGTTAGCCAAGGGGGGCAGACCACCAACGTAAACTCGTCGTGCATGCCTTGTAGCCTGTATAAATAAAGAGAGATTATCCAGCAACAGAATGGTGAAAAGATATGCTTAAATGAACAGTAAACCAACTGAGCACCATATGGATACCTGTTGTGTCATTGCTTGAGCTGGCATCAAGGGAAGAGCTCCCAACTGATTAAGAGATGAACATAACACTTGTAAATAATTAAACTTATAAAAACGATATAATACAGTGTATGGGAGAAATATAAAACCCTAAAGAGTGGCTTGCAAATTGCAATATCTGGTTTCACATGAAAGTGCCCTGTTGAGGACCTTGACCAAAAGAATGAACAGGAGACAGAAAGATGAGAAGAAGAGCTACCTGTGCTGTACCAAAAGGAAACATATTTTGCATCATTCCCGGCACCGGTTGAGGAACATCTGAAAATTGCCCTGTAATTAATAAAGGGGAAATAAGTAAACATGCATAGACAAAGTCACTAAGAACAAAAGTGTTGCGCCTAGATTCTTTTAAGCAACACATCTAAAAGCTTCTTTATATGTAGTTGCACCAAAAATTGTAAGGGCAAAAAGATAACCTATTTCGTACCTAGATTTACATATGATTGAGAAATAATATTTAGAAATAATTTCCTCACTGCAGATGCTGGGAACAATTGCATGGCTACCAAATAACAACAGTTGCCGTCTGAAGGTGAAAAGATCCAAGCTTATTGGAGCACTGGTTCCTCGTTGAACATAAAATCTACAGTAGTGACGCCCGTGGGTAGCACAGTGGGACATGTGGCCCAACATTGCCTTCTTACCCATATCAGACACATTAACACATACAAAAACCACACACAACAGCCAACAACACAACAATTGTCCTCAGTGTTGGTAATAAACAAAATGATAAGAAAACTTTGCAATGCATAACAAATACTACTTATATGGATCACAAGTATTTTAAATTCTATGTAATGTGGATATGACACATGCATAAAAGAAAGAAGCAACAATAAGTAGCAGCAAAAGAAGAAAACTAACCAACTGCACCAGCCAAAGTTGCAGCATTAGGTGGTGCCATGTCAAAACCGCTTGTCCTCTTGCTGTAGAGAAAATATACAAGTGTGACAGAAAGGTATTGAAACAAGAACTAGTTCCACATAGGGGAATTTTTTTAAGCCAGTAAAAAAAACAAGTTAGTATTTCCTACTGACTTTTTGCTCGTTAGAAAAACCTACTGTGATTGACAAAATAAAGATACAAGAAAAAAAGAATAAGAATTGGTTAAACCACAAGGCATAAAGGTCCACAGAAAAGCATTCCTTGTTAAACATTGCTTCTTCATAAAAAAAACAATTATGGAGCATACCAATATGCCTTGAGGAATAAAACAGAAGCATCAGTGCTTTGCAATAACGAATGAAGACCAACAACGACAAATATCCTCGAAACACTTTATGCAATTTGTACTTACTAAAAAGGCAATATTTGAGAAACTAATAACCTAAACCAAACAATTGCTTATAAAAGCATTTCTTCGATTACAAGGGTCGTATGTGGTGTACACTTCTGTAGTGTAAAATGAATGATAATCAATGAAGGCTCTTAGGGGGCGTTTGGTTCGTAGAATGGAATTTGATGGAATTGGAATCCATCGAAAGAATTTGACTTTGAAGTCCTTGGAACGGAATTTAATGAATTTGACCACTCGTTTCGTTGGCAGGAATTCAATTCCTTCACTTAAACCAGGAAGATGAATTCCTTAAATTGTGGGATTAATGGATTCCATCAAGTTCATTCCGCAAACCAAACAGCCTCTTAGAATCAAGACATATATTGACTGTACAGACATAACAGATAGTTCAAGCTCAAAATAAAAATAGCATATGCTGTTTAGTCAATCTATCAAAGACCTTTTTGAGCGAGATCTAGATGTGTCCCTGGATCTATCAGGTGATGCAGACCGTGATCTGTGTCTGTGATGTCTCTCTCTATCTCGATCATAATCATGGCGCCTGCAGAAATGAGGGACCATATGTTCAGTAGGTGGCATGTTCATATAAATCAGAATTGGATGTAATGCAGCTCTATTGAAAGTGATATAAATATCGTTCGTAGTTCCATTCTTTTAGTGCGATTGCATTCTCTTATTCCTTCTTTCTTTTCCTCAGGTGGTGGACCAACAACACTTGCTATGTAAAATATAGGCCAGGAAAATAGAAAAAAGAAAAAATAAGTCGGTTGCAATATACCACCAACATAAATTAATTGTACACATTCAGTCAATGCAATCTATCAACATACAAGCAAGTTACTGACCCCACAGGTTTCTCTAGTACTTTAGTTGGCTGTAACAAAATGTTAACGTATGAGAACGATCATAAGAGCTATAAGAAGTAAGCAGGTGTATATTAGTTCATGAGTTGCATTATCATTCATGATTGTACCAATTTGGTCAATGCTTGCCAGTTGCAGGAAAGGATATTAGGAGCATGAAGTTCAAACATGGTAATTCTATAATATAAAGCATGTGGACTATATTCAAATAGTAAATAAACTTTAAAATATAGAACGGTAAACACATCTTTTTGCTGGACATGTGACATTCTATGCACCCAGATGTTGAGGTCTAATTAAAATAGAGAATGAAAGAAATGGGAATAGAAACATCCCCATCTTAACCTGCTATAATCACGATTCCCACGGCCATTGTCGTCATTTCTCCCCCTTCCTCTCTCATCCCTGCCACTTCTCTCCGAGTAGTCCCTGTGGCGTCGGTCTCTGTCCTTTCCCCTATCGGGCTCTGTGGTCCTTGACCTTTCATTATCTCCACGACTGTTGTGCTGCAAGCATAAACATGAATCAGTATTCAACAATTTGGAGTTTCAACTAGATAAAAGGTCTCAGGAAAACTGAAAAACATGGGACATAGTTGTCTGAGGAGACTACTTCATGGTGGAAAAAGAGAGACTAAAAGCAAAGGAAAAATTACTATACCAAATAAACCTACTTAAAGGAGCATAAATATTCATAAAGGTCATCAACTAATAAGCAATTCAAAGATGCTCTGAGATGCATTCTAATTTCGAAGTGATAATGAGCACCACCCATTATTCTTGAACTGAATGTGTACGTGATTGCTGTGTGATTCATTTCAGAATCTTATACATGATTACATGAACCTATCATCATTCTTTGCCTAGACTATTTGCTCAAGTGAACGGCAGCATTACACAGTAACACATGTCGTCCACTCTATTGATTCTCACATGTCAAACCAAAGAAACCCTCACAAGCCAATTAACATAATGTTGACCCAGCGGCATCTGGGTTACCCATAGAGCTCAACCTCTCTGTAGCCTGTAGGTCAAGGGTTTAAACCTCACCAAGGGTAAGGAGTAAGAGTGAGTTTGGCCGTACATACATATTATGATACTTCAAAATAAAATTGGTTATCCATTTGATGAGGTGGGTTTGCTTCTTCACTTAAATGGTCAATGCCCTTACCCACATTGGTGATCTTACCTTTTGAGAGCAAAGAAACAGGTCATGTTTGGTTGCAGCAAAAAACTTTTGTAATCCTAATGAATGTCTAAGATCTCTTTCTTCAACCAATATCAAAACCACCCTACTAGCCCTATAACAAACAGTACCTATTCCATTATGGAAAACATCTGACTCCCAATATCAAAGAAGTTTACTTGAGTTCCACTGCAACATGCTCATATGAAACAAGCTGAAACCATTACTGAAAGGTGACAATTGGAGATACATTACTATCATCTATGAGATCCCTCTGTGATAGCCTTACAAAACATGGAAGACTAAGATTTTATATGATACCAAATAACCATGTGCTATTCTGTAGTGTTGCCACGGTTTTGAATGTTCAAAGTGGAACATGAAGCCATCATCCCTCACCTTGCTAACAAAGGTCTCCATGTTACAATGGTGAAAAAACCCTCTCCAAAAGGCATTTACTCCAAGGTCTTAAAGGCTCTCAAGGGTATTAGCCTTGGGAAGAAATCTGTTAATGATGAATTAGCTGAAAAGGCTTTAGAACAGCTATGTTAAGTTGTAGATTCTAACCATGTTAAGAAATAAATTTGGCTCTATGTTATGACGGTAGCAAAGTTCTATTAAATTAAGTGTGTGAAGATTAGCACATATAGGAAAGCACAACCTCTCCATTAAGAATATAGATATGAATATAACTAAAGAACTGTTGAATGGTTTCTGTTTTCAGTTTTCAGTTTTTCCCACTCTTCTTTCTCCCTTCTCACACTCCTCCGGGAAAGGTATGTATTCCTGATCAAATTCTAAAAAGAAGATTGCCTCAAAAAATATGATGCATCAAAAATAAATTTCTGCAACAGAGACCAAAAGAGTCAATTTTAGGATAATTGGTTAATTAAGTAGTAAAACAATGGCAAATTGACATTGATGAATCCAACAGTAGGTACAGGTACCAGTAATCCCTGTTGCCAGGCTAATATGAATCACATTTCAGTTTTTATGATTTTCAGCTCGGTCCAATGAGCCTTTATTCCTAACAAGAAAAATTTTGTACAGAGCAGCAGCAGTCACCCCTTTTTGTACGTCATTCTCACTTCTAGGGTTCTCTTAGAAAACCTTTTACTCCACATTTCTTTGTGTTCCTAATTTATCTACCGCGATTCGTATAAAGCGCCCACCTTTAGTATAAATTTTAGCTCCTTAATTTTTGTTTGTTGTTTATCACTTCCTCATTTTCCCTACTTCTCTGAAGAGGGCCTATATTTTGTTCCAAGGAATACCATGACCTAGATGAAAATGGGTTGCAATTTGATATTTTTTACATCAAGACATATTATTTTTGATATAGATGGAACAAGATATGATATTTACTTTAATTTCTGATGTCAATCTCAACCATTTCTATTCATGCATCAAGATATGATATTTACTTTAATTTCTATGATATTGAAGTGGAAAAGAAGAACCTTCTGAAAACGAGAATCTGGAGCTTCGTAGTCATCGTCTCCACCTCCACTGCCGTCTGTGTGTCGACTATCATGGCGAGAAGACATCGTAGCTCCAATTCAGAATAAGATTTTGTGCCCTAGATCACCAATTCTAGATTTTATGAGTTGTTTTAAAACATAGGGTTAAAGTACACCAAAAGATGATGATGTATCCAATTTGTCTCATTTTATCATTCTATTTTAGTTAACTTAAAACTTACCATATTGTATGTACTAAACCTAATTAAATTATTATTCTATGTATCTATTTAATGTACTTAAAAACTTACTATTTAATGTACTGTAAAAATAACAATTTTTTAAGTTGAGTACATACAATGATAAAAGAGACAATTTGAATACATTTTGGTATACTTAACCGTAAAATATATGTCCCAATCCTTCGTTACTGCACGGGTAAAAATATATTATTAAAAAAACTTGTTGCATTTGGTTTTACAAAATAATAGTATATAGTTGAAGTGGAATATGATAGAATTTTGGAATTTAACCATATTTAACCATTTCATTGGTTTGGTTGGCATAAAACTAGAATGAAATTTGTTAAAATAATGTTAATTTGTCTATTTGGTTCATTGAATATTATAGTGGTGAGGAAACGGTGGTGGAAGTAGTGACAACGATTGGCGACTGTTGTGGTTGTGGTTGTGAGGGCAACGGTGTTGGTGGGGTGGGGATGAAGGCGACAATGGTAATGATGGCGTTGGGTGGTGGAGACGATGACGACCACAGGTGATGACGATGTGGACGACGGGTTTGAGGCAGCAACAATAGCGACAGGTGTCTTTTAGTGATGTGGCGGATTGGTTATCCCTTGGGGATTCATAGCACCTTAACCGAGTAATATAAATAGTATAATAGTTTTTTCTTGAAGATGGTAAAAAAGAATTGAAAGTCCTTGCTATAACCTAATAAAATATACATTCCGCCCTTGTGGAATTCGAATTCCTTGTGAAAACTCAAAATCAACCGAAAGAAAAAATGTAACTTGTTCAATGAAATTTGCCGTTCCAATTCTTTCAAATTCCACCAATTACAGTGAATCAAATGCCACCCTAGTGCCCTACTCCCTGCAATCACATGAAAACACAACCTTTAATTTTGAATAGCATACTTTCAAGAAACTTGTTTCTATATTCAAATATAACTCTTCAAGCTTTTAAGTTTCTACTTTAACTAGACATCGAGTACATGTTCATCAAATAACGACGAGTCAATAGAGATATGTCTGAAGAAATATCATGGAATATATTTAATTAAATAGTGTGGCAATCTTAAACAATCATCTTGTTAAAAAGAACAGTAATTTACAAAATTCGATTCTTGGGGTATGTTGATTTTTACCAACTTGGTCCTCATATTTCATTTATTATGGATTTGTTCCTTATAATGTGCACTTTTGGTTCGATTTGGTCTCTTGAGTCTCGACCACATGATCGTCCACCAGGTCCTTTAAAATCCGAGGGCATAAAGTGTAGTTGACTTACTTCTACGTCATTGATTAGACCTTCGATTTTAGGGGGGTTTTCAAATTCTAATTAGTTTGATCCCTTAGGGTTGTATAGTTTGAGACTTTGAATTTGTTGTATTGAGTTGCAAATGAGTATAGAGTTAGTTTCATAACCCTATCCTTTTAAGTGCATCCCGGCTTTCCTTAATTGTGTGTGTTAATATGTTGTACGACTCGTTGGTTTCAGCAAGTTGTCATAACTTCATTGTTGTTTTATGATCTAAAGTTCTAAATGTCAAATCTCAAGGATATGAACAACTACCAGATTATGTGTTTGTTCTTGTGTTAGCATAAACTATGAAATGGACATGCTTTATGCAAAGACTTTGCATTATGAAAACACCCCCTAAAAATACAAAAAATATCTATTAATTTATTCATCACATACCTCAACATCAAGAGTTACTTTTTACTTTTAATACATGATTTAATCTATTTTTGATACAAACAAGTGTGATATAGGAACACCCTTAGAGCATCTCCAATGATGTTTTTTACAAGTAAACTTCTTGTCCAAGGTGTTGTTGTGGAGTGGATAAGGCCTGGGGGGTTCATAGCGTCTAACCGGGTTCGAATCCCCCCATGCGAACTTACAGACATCTACAAAGAGGCATGTTTTAGCCCTGATCTTGCATGGGGATTAGTCGGGCTATAGGCTCGGACACCCTCCAAAAAAAGATGCAAGTTCTTATAAGAACTACTATTGGTAAGAGTTCTTATAAGAACCTCACAATCTTGGGGTTAGAGATGGATCTATTTTTTTTTCTTCAAGTGGTGACACCATTTAACTATAAAAAATAAATATATGTATATTTTTTACAAACCATTATAGTATGTTGGGTAGCTCATTGTTTTTCATATATGTGATCCAGGTTCAAGTCTTTTATTGCAATTCCTTTTATAAACATAATAAACATGATATTAAAAGCTAAAACATAAAAAAAAATACACTATTAGGATTCGAAATCGGGTTTGGGTGGAAGAAAAACCTTGCAAACCAACCCCACCAAGGGAAACTTGATACAATGACACCTTTTGCAACCTACGATTTTTTACACCAATATCGAAGAAGGAGGCAATGACAAGTAAAACCTCAATTTATACTTCCCATGGTTGAAAATTATTGGTTTCTACGGTTCACTTATATTGTAACTTCAATTTAAACAATTTAAAAGAAGCTTCGATGTAAACATACAAGTTACATAATTCGTACATACGAAAAAGTGTTCAATAAATACATAGTGATGCTAGTTTTCTACAAGAAAAGGAAATGACAAAAAGAAGCTAATGTATTGCATGCAACAAAGCTCAAAATATGTATACAATCACGAAGTTGTACAACGAGGTATCTCAAAATTTGTTTTAAAGCACCATTCAAGTAACACAACTAGTATCACTTTATAAGTAATCCTCAAACTATTTCGAGCAAAAACCATTAAAAATGAAAATCTTATGATGAATGATAGAAATAACTCATTCTATTATCAGCTCGAAAATGTATTACATCGATCGTGCTTAAAGAACTTACTTAAAGGATAGGTATGTACAGTCTAAACAAAAATATGATATAAGTTAAATTCAAGAACTTATAAAACCAAACGTATGCAATTTACGTATCCGAAGGTTTTGTTTGAAGGTATATTACACAAACATTTTTATCGGATAAAATAGTTGTTTATCAAAATAACCCAAGTCGTAATTATTTTATTCAAAATAGCTAATTAAAAATATAGAATCCTAAAAGTGTTCAAACAAACACCAAACGTGGACACATTTTTTATTTAGTTGAAAATGGGTATGTCATGTTTCCAATTATTTGTGAAAAATGAAATTTTAGTATTTAGATATATAATACAAAAAGTGAAAGCCAACTGGTTCTATGGTGTAGTGGTTAGCACTCTGGACTTTGAATCCAGCGACCTGGGTTCGACTCCCGGTAGGACCTTTTTTGATTTTATCTACTTTTTCACTATTTTATGTTTTTAACTAGGTATTAAGAGCACCGGGTTATAAACTGTGATAAATTTTATCATAAGTAATAAGATAAAATAAATAAAAATATTAATTTTATAAAATTTTAACCTAAAACTTTGAAAAAATTAACTTATAAATTTATTATTTTAGTTATCTGTTTAGTTATCTGTTTGGTGGGTGACGTTATTAGTTGTATATTTGGTCAACAATATTTGGTTATTTATTAGCTTTAAAGTTATAATAGTTTATAATTAATCAAAAGAACAAAATGCATTGATAAAATAAATAAAGCAAGATGTAAAAAATGTGAATTATGTAATTCGATAATACAAAATGTAAAGAATGGTCTATTACAATGACCAAATATGTAATTTGATTAAACATTTTTTTGATAAGTTAACCACTTAATTTAACAAAGTTGAAATGGTCATGAAAATGGAATAAAAATAAAAACCACATGAATGAAAAAAAAACAGTTATTAAAGAGTAGGGACGGAAATCTTTATAAATATCATACAACAGGGAGTAAAATCGTGATCTTATAATTTAACCACAATGACAATCTTGTAATTTAACCGATGACAGTATTGAAGTTTAAGAGATTTCGAGGGTGATTTTTTTTCCTGCATATTGTATAGTCTAGTAATATTCTTTGCTGGTAATTATAGAGTTATGTAATCATTTGATGGTTTGTTTATTAAAGTTATAATAGTTTATAATTAATAAAAAGAATGTGTTGATAAAATAAACAAATAAAGTAAAAGGTAAAAACATGTGAATTATATCATTTGAGAATACAAATTATAAAGAATGATCTACTATAAGAATCAAATATGTAATTTAATCAAACATTTTTTTAGATGAGTTAACCATTTACTTTGACAAAGTAGGATGGAGGGATAAAAGTATCATAAAAATAAAAACACATGGATAAAAAAAGCCATTGTAAAATAGCAGGGACGAAAATCGTTAAAAGTATCAAACCATAGGGACTAAATTCGTAGTTTACTTAATATATTAGCGTTAATTTCATGTATGCCCTTATTAAAACTCAAAATATCATATTTACCCAAGCTAATCTAGAAATATCATGTATACCCTTCTTAACTTATCAAAATATCATATTTACCCAAATAATCATTTTTGTCAATTCTTGATTATTTTTAAATCAAAATTAAAAAGTTAAAAATAGTTAAATGACTATTATACCCTTTTAATTTTAATTTTAATGCACAAGTATCATAAACAATAACTATGAAAATAAAATATTTAAGAAAGAAAAAAATTGGATAAAAGAAAACTTAAATCTTCAACACCTGATACAATCTATTTGTAATAGCATAAAAAATTTAGTTTGTAAAAAACACCAAATGAAAAACCATGGTGAAAAACCAAAGATCCAAAATACCCACCAAATCAAAATAGAGTGCTGAACAAGAAAAGTTCAGAAAAATCTCATGGCCTTAAAATTTTTCTCCATGATTGATTGCATGAATTATACCATTCTCTCTCTAAATAAGTTACCATTTTCTCTCTAAAAACCAAGTTTCTCTCTTCATCTGTATTTTGTTCGTGATGTTTTTTGCTAATTCATTATTAATGTTTTATTTCAGATATATATATATATATAGAGAGAGAGAGAGAGAAAGGTTCAAACAAGAACAAAATCATTTTATAGGAACAAATGAACCATTTTGGATCACACATGATGTGGGCCCATATGGGACCCACCCATTATTAAATCATATATGATTCTGGTGTGTCCCACCACTAAGGGGCTGTAAACTTATGACTTAATGGGCTTAATAGCCCAACAAGCTTATTCGCACAACTATGTAGATGTGTTTACCTATGGCTTATTCAAAAAATCCCTAGCTTTTTCGCACAGCCAAGGAGGGGGTACTTGTCCCCATTTAGACAGAGAAATTCCTTGGCTACCCTTTTGACCTTGAAGACGTCTCCCAAAAAACCATCCATGGGCCTCTCTTCTTTCTCACATTGTCGCCCCCTCCTCCACTCAATCCCATCATCGACACTGGTCATCTCCGCTGCCGCACTACCCGTGGCTGGAAAGAGTCTCCGAGGTGCACCTCCTCTGCCATTGAACCTTCCCGTAGCTACAAACAATCAGATCGATTTTAGCAAACCTCCTCCACCACTGCACCTCTTCCGTCACTACACCGACCTGCATCTTCTGAGGTTTGTTGAAACTTAAGTTCTGATTTTAGGTAATGTCTACACCAACAATTGATTTGAGATTGAGACATTGTTTAATTGAATCGAATTGTAAGGATTTTGGGTTGGTGGCTTTTGGGTTTAGGATCCATGAACAGTAGCTTTGCATTATGTGTTTCTCATTTGATTTTTATTGGATTGGTTTGAAGATTGTTTTTTTTTTTTAATGATTAGAGTATTATGGTTTGATGTTTAAATATTTGTGATTAATGGTAGTTTTTTTCTTTTGATTTTGATAGCATAATAATTGGTTCAAAATGTTAAAAACCGATTAAAGGGCAATTTAGTCATTTTAGTTGTTAAGACTGTTGATTCAGATAAAAAGGTAAACAACAGTCTTAACAACTAAAATGACTAAATTGGTTCAAAATGTTAAAAACCGATTAATCAACAGTCTTAACAACTAAAATGACTAAATTGGTTCAAAATGTTAAAAACCGATTAAAGGGCAATTTAGTCATTTTAGATGTTAAGACTGTTGATTCAGATAAAAAGGTAAACAACAATATGTTTTTATCCAGACAGACAAATTTATCTATACAGGTCTTAATAGAAATTTTGGTAAACAGCCCCTAAATCACATATGATTTAATTAATGGGTAGGTCCCACATAATGTGGCTCACACTTGGTTCATTTGTTCCTTTAAAATGGGTTGTTCTTGTATGAACCTCCCTATATATATATATATATATATATATATATATATATTTCCCTAAAAAAACTATGCCCTCAATCCTCCATAAAGAAGACATTCATAAGAAAAAATGACAGCAAGGATGGGAGGCTTTATACAGGGGCGGAGCCAGGAATTCAAAGGAGGGGGAGCATGAGGTAAGATTAAAAAAAATATACGTTAACAATATGAAAAAGGCAAAAATAGCGATATTATATATTTATATCGATAATATACGATCTTTACATATTTAATAGTGACCTCGACGAGGTTTCATTTTTAGGAACTTATCTATGATATCATCATTATCAAGCTCGGTAAAAACATCTTTTTCGATATAAGTAACTAAGCAATCATTCATCCATTAATCTTCCATTCTATTGTGCAACCTATTCTTCACGACGTTCATAGCTGAAAACGTTCTCTCAACCGTCGCAGTCGCAACCGTTAATATCATGGCTAGTTTTATATCATGGCTAGTTTTATGGAAATATCATGGCTAGTTTTATAACTTTAAATTATAAATACCTTGGGAAATGTAGACTGAAAAGTATGGAAACCAAAATTTGGAAATCGTATAAGGTTGGAAGCAGCAAAGAAGACTCGAGCTTCATCACTGGATGTTCAAATTTTAATTTGGGAATTAGAATAATGGGGATGGTGGTTCTTTGACTTTTTATCCTACAAACCGACGTGTTTTTTTTCAAGTCATCTATTAAATGAAGCCCATATTAAGTTTGTGTTTTGTGGGCCCCTTTGAAAACTACTTTCACAATAAACTAATGCCAACAATTGTTAGACATTAATACATGCATCCTCATATTATTGAAATAAACATTACTTTATTATTATGTCAAGAAAATTTTTGAAAATTTGAGGGTTAGCAGCTGCTAACCCTCGTGACCATGTCCCTCCGCCCCTGGCTTTATAGAAACGCCTATTGTTTATAAATCAAAACAACTCTCACCTTACACAAATATTACTTACATAAAAAACACATTCTGATCCAATGGCAAATTGATGGGTAACTTATTCCACACCGTAAATACAATGAACTTCAAAACAATGAATTTAATCCAATGGCAATACAAACCCAAAATGAGAAATGGGGTTACCTTAAAATCAAATCTTTGAATGGAAATTGGGTCATGAAAACCTGTAAATAAGTTTAATTTCGTGATCCAGAGACAAGGAAGAGAAAGAGGGGGAAGTTATAAGAAACAAGTTTAATTAGGGTTTGAATTCTCTTTTTCTATTAAATTAAAATTAAAAGGGTATAATAGTCATTTAACTATATTTAATTTTTAATTTTGATTTAAAAATGATTAAGAATTGACAAAAATAATTATTTCGGTAAATATGATATTTTGATAAGTTAGGAAAGACATACATGATATTTCTAGATTATGTTGGATAAATATGATATTTTGAGTTTTAATAAGGGCATACATGAAATTAACCCAATATATTATTACTGCAGTGGCATTATTGTAAATAATGCAACTTTGACGCTTTTTGGAAGAAAGGTGCCAAGTGCCAACCTATTGATAAAATCTATCCTCCGTCTTCTACTTAATATATTATTATTTCAATGACATTCTTGTAAATAATGCAACTTTGAAGGTCCAAGTTTTTTTTTCTGTAAATTGTATGGTACTATAATTGAAGGGAGAATTACACCTATGTCATTCTCTTTGGTGCCTGGGCAAAAATTTAAGACGTCCATAAATTTTGCTACGGGAGTCCGTTTTAGGCCCACGAACTATCAAAACGAAGCTATCGACGATGAGTACATTTCTAGCATTTCGGATTTTGCACCCAACAATATGAAACATTATCCGGCCACAACCCCGTAAATTGCACGACGCGCGCGCGTTTGAATGGATGGATGTAGTCGTTTGGGGCATGAGAGGGGTTTTCTTCAGGTTATTTCGGGTGCAAACCTATTCATTAACATTATAGAGGGTCTATGTAAATTTTCTGGAGATTTCGCTACGGGATTTTTCGGATGCTTCCAGACCATGCTACAAAAGGGTACCCACTTTGGTGTATGGGCAAAAATTTAAGACGTCCATAACTTTTGCTACGGGAGTCCGTTTTAAGCACACGAACTATCAAAATAAAGCTATCGACGATGAGTACATTTTCAACATTTCGGATTTTGAACCCAATAATATGAAACATTATCCGGCCACAACCCGTAAATTGCACGACGTGCGCGCGTTTGAATGGATGGATGTAGTCGTTTGGGGCGTGGGAGGGGTTTTCTTCAGGTTATTTCGGGTGCAAACCTACTCATTATCATTATAGAGGGCCCACGTAGATTTTCTGCAGAATTTGCAACGGGATTTTCCGGATGCTTCCGGACCAGACTACCAAAGCGTACCTCCTTTGGTGCATGTGCAAAAATTTAAGACGTCCATAACTTTTGCAAGGGGAGTTTGTTTCACGCCCACGAACTATCAAAACGAAGCTATCGACGATGAGTACATTTCCAGCATTTTGGATTTTGCACCCAACAATATGAAACATTATCCGGCCACAACCCCGTAAATTCCACGACGGCGCGCGCGTTTGAATGGATGGATGTAGTCGTTTGGGGATGGGCGAGGTTTTTCTTCAGGTTATTTCGGGTGCAAACCTACTCATTATCATTATAGAGGGCCCACGTAAATTTTCTGGAGATTTCGCAATGGGATTTTCCGGATGCTTCCGGATCAGGCTACCAAAGGGTACCCTCTTTGGTGTCTGGGCAAAAATTTAAGACGTCCATAACTTTTGCAACGAGAGTCCGTTTCAGGTCCACGAACTATCAAAACGATGCTATCGACGATGAGTACATTTCCAGCATTTCGGATTTTGCATCCAACAATATGAAACATTATCAGACCACAACCCCGTAAATGCACGACGCGGCGCGCGTTTGAATGGATGGATGCTGTCCTTTGGGGCGTGGGAGGAGTTTTCTTCAGGTCTTTCGGGTGCAAACTTACTCATTAACATTATAGATGGCCCATGTAAATTTTCTGGAGATTTCGATACGGGATTTTCCGGATGCTTTCGGACCAGGCTATAAAAGGGTACCCCTTTGGTGCCTGGGCAAAAATTTAAGACGTCCATTACTTTTTGCTACGGGAGTCCGTTTTAGGCCCACGAACTATCAAAACGAAGCTATCGACGATGAGTACATTTCTAGCATTTCGGATTTTGCACCCAACAATATGAAACATCATCCGACCACAACCCTATAAATTGCACGACGCGCGCGCGTTTGAATGGATGGATGTAGTCGTTTGGGGCGTGGGAAAATATGAATAGTATTAAAGATAAAAGTATTATGGGAAATTATTATAACCACGATTACAAAAATTGTAATTAGTTTTAAAGAAGGATCAAAGTTGATAATGAGTATTAACTATAGGGGGCCAAAAAAGTAATTTACTCTTAATTTGGGGTAGAAATTATTGAAAAAAATCTAAACATTGGCTTTACTGAAAAAAATTTGATAGTTTAATGATGTAATTGGTAAAAATTAAAGAATATTGGTAAAATAGAAAAAGATGAATAGTATGTAAAAATTACAATTTTCCCTATTCTTGCACATTGCAAAACATGTGTACCCACTTTTTATTAATGCATTAATTCCCCCCACCACTTCTCTCCATTAAACCATAGAACAAAAAGGGATACTTTTAAAGCATGAAGGACCATAAATGTAAATATTCATAACACCATCACCTATAAATACCTTTCCTTCCATTCAATTTCATTCCCCTTCTTGCACCACCGTATCTCTCTCTCTCTCATCGCTTCTTGGATTTTCTCTCTCTCTCCAGATTTCGATTTCAATTTGTATGGCACGGAGCTTTCTTGCGACACAAGTCTCGGATTTGTGCGTTGGAAAGCCGCCGCTGAGGTCGCTGCCGGCCACCGCCACCGTTGCCGACGCGGTTTCCGCACTGAAGAGGTCCGGCGACATCAATGTCGGCATATGGAGCTGCAATCATTCCGATCATTCCACGGTGGTCGGTAACGACGTCGTGTCTTGTAGGTGTGTTGGGAAGATCTCTATGGTTGATGTGATTGTTTTTCTTTGTAAGGAGGAGAACCTTTTGCGCCCTTTTCAAGCTCTCCAAACCAAGGTTTTGGATCTCTGTTCCGGAATCGAAAGGGCAAATTAGGCATCTCGAACCGAATTCCAGGTTCGTTCGTTCTTAAATTGTAACTTGCACTATTATGCAATGGATGATTTTGTTTAATTTTGATCCAGAAATGTAAAGGAAATTTGAAATTCGCAGATAACTCATGCATACGTTATGGACATGAAGTCGACGAGGTATCTGGGATCCATACGGGGACCCGACTAATCCTCGGCGACCATGGACCTACCTGAAAAGCCCGACCCTGGTCAGGGTATCGTCACATGCTCACCCCATGAATCGAACCCGGGTCGACAGGGATGTCATCCACTGTCCCTTCAAAGGATGTTACGGACCACTAGGCTACTAATGCTTTGATGAAATGGCTATAAATTTGATTAGGGTGGTGTCCGATTAGAGTCAACAGTTTAACTTAATTTATCGGGTGATATTGTAGTCAATCAAAATGGTCTATTATGCAACAATTTATTGGTAAGCGTTTACTGAGTAAGACCCTCTGTCCTTAATCCTTGTCATTACTCTTACCTGGTAAGGTAAATTACCTGATAGCGGTTACTGGATAAGCATTTAGTAAACGGCTCTAGGTCTTTTCTAAAGTGCTTGGTATTAGTTCGTACAAAACTCATAAAAGTGGCTGATCAAATGTTTGATTCTCATCCGTACACAATAAATTCGCTAGCTATTATTCCTTTCCTTCGGTTGAGTTGGTTACCTGGGTAAGCGCTTACCAAGTCAAATTATCTTACGGATGAATGTGGTAAGGGCCAATAATTTTACCTAGTAAGAGCTAAAGCAAGGACCGAGCGTCTTACATGATAAGTGAAGGCAAAAGACTCTTGGTTAGCATTTACCGAAAAAATTGTTACATATGATACTGTTTTGGTGGACCCAAGTCTTACGCATGGTAAGTAAGCGACAGTTTCTTTAACCAACCATAGGTCCCATTTTATTTGAACAAACTCCTTGAAATGCTTATACCATTAAGAAAAGATGACTCCCAACATAAAAAAAATAAAATAATAAGTTTGATTTTATATGCCATCTTTTTTCAATACTACACTTTTACTTTTTGTTAATTAAACTATCATTCTGCTTGTTTCCTCTTACAGCTTGTTAGAGGCAATAGACTACATTCTTGAAGGGCTCAAAAACTTGGTCATACCAATTCATAAACCTTATAAAAGGAAAATACATGCCAATTCTTCTTTTTCTGGTCCTACACATCACAATGCAAGGAATTCTGTTGGTTGACTCAAGAAGACGTCGTTCGCTTCCTCCTTAACTCCATCCGTGTCTTTTACCCGATACCCGCATTAACAATCGAAACACTAAACATAGTCAACAAGAAAACACTAACCGTCCCACTATGACGACCCCGCCTCTTCTGCATTACCCTTAATCACTCGCTCACATTTGGACCAAACCTCCGTAGCTGTAGTCAACCACAACAACACCTTGATTGGCGAAATTTCCCCTTTTACCCTCTCGTGCTGTGATGAAACCTTTGCGTCGGCCGTCGCCACCCTCTCCGCCAGAGACCTCATGGCGTACATTGACTATAACGGTCCACCTGAGGATTTGGTCCACTTGGTCAAGAAAAGGTTGAACGATAGAAACTTGACCGCCATGTTGGATTTAATGGAGGATTGTAACAACCCTTCGTGTTCCTCGTCTTCAGGGTCGGATGAGGAATTTGGGTACGGGAAGAAAGGGGGCATGGGGCGGAGTTACCCGGGGCGGCGGTCGGAGGCCATTGTTTGCCATCCGTGGAACACGTTGATGGCGGTTATGGTTCAGATGATTGCGCATCGGGTTGGGTATGCTTGGGTGGTTAGAGAGGATTATGGTTTGGTTGGAATTGTGAGTTTTAGGGAAATATTGAAGCAACTTAGGAGTGTTGTGGGAGAATAATAGACATAAGGAAGAAGAGAAAATGAAGATGTGGTGAGAGTTTTTGGTTATCATGATCCTATTAAGTGGTAGTTATTTTTTTTAAAATCTGTACCATACCAAAATATGATTGTCGATCTAATGTACTTGATTGACTTTAATGAAAACTGAAATACGGTTCGAAAATTAGATGGTGAAGTAATCTTGTATGAATGGATATCGACTATCATTTCTAACTTCTTTAAGAACAACTAAGATTCTACTTTTTATCCCTTTTCCAATTTCTCCAAAAGAAGAAAGTACGAGAGAGAATTCAATTTTTTCTTCGGATTTGGAGATCTTTTTTAGTAATGGAAACAGATCCAAAAAACTAACGATATAAATGGAGTAGGGTGACATACATTCTCAATGTGAGAAGGGGTCATTTGAGCATATCTGAATAGATACTAAGTTTACATATGGATCCCTACGTTGTTACGTTCCTTTTAGGTATTAAGAATATGCATAATCGGACCTGTTTTTTACATATTTCTCGTTATTTGGGATCCTATTCACCTCTTTGGGCTTCTATTGAATCGAGAAATGGTTTGATTGTCCATATTTTTTATATTAGATATCTATACAAGGCATTCCCCGATAATAATGCTATAATTTTAATATGAACTATACTTACTTTTTCTCAAAGATCATAGAGAAAATGTCATCCCACAATTTCTGCTACCTATTTACAAAGAAAGATTTTATAACTTCTGCAAGCACCAATAACAAGATCTTATAAGTCATTGTACCATTATTGCTATATATTTGATCATGTCCTAAATGTTGAACCATTCTAAATCATATACAAAAATTTAAATATGCTAAAAAAATGCACAATTTTGCCACATTTGGACTGCTGGGGTCAAAGTGATTAATAGCACTCCTCGTTCCTCACTTTGCACTTTTTAAAATATTGAGGTCAAAGTTGTTTTTTAACTAACTTAATTTTTCTGCTAACCTTCAACTGATTCATTTACTCATATTTTCAAACTTATATTCACTTTCATTACATACATGTAATCACTTTCACGTACATAAATTTGTTAAAGTATTGTTCATCTAGAAATAGATAAAATATAAATGCATATGAATATCTCTTTCACCTTCTCACCGGAACTTTTATTCTCACGATAACCCGACCCTCATAAATTGTAATGTTAGGTCATGGTCTCATGGAGTTTGACATAAAAATGAGTCATTTATTTTTTGAACTATAAAACAACTAACACAAGACTAACTAATATTGAACGAGTTTACTTTTATCATAAATTGCTAAAAAAATCTCCCAAAAAGTCACATTTTCAACCGAACCATAATTCTCTTTAACCACCTAACAATATCCAACACGATGATCATTTGAATCATAACAGCCATCAACGTGTTCCACGGATGGCAAACACCGGCCTCCAATCGCCGACCCCAATAACTCCGCCCAGTCCCCATTCTTCCCTTACCCAAATTCCTCATCCTAACTTGATGACGAGGAACACAAAGGGTTGTTACAGTCCTCCATTAGATCCAACATGGTAGTCAAGTTTCTGTCTTCCAACCTTTTTTTGATCAAGTTGACCAAATCCTTAGGTGCACCATTATAGTCGATGTATGCCATGAGGTCACCAACGGAGAGGGTGGCCCATGATTGATTGCAAAGGTTTTGTCGCAGCACGAGAGGGTGAAGGGGGAGATTTCGTCGATCAACGTGTTGTCGTGGTTGACTACGGCTACGAAAGTTTGGTCCAAATGTGCGTGATCAAGGGTAATGAAGAAGAGGCGGGGTCGTCATAGTGGACACTATGACGGTCAGTGTTTTTGGGTCGACTATGTTTAGTGTTTCGATTGTTAATATGGGTATTGGGGAAAAGCACTGATGGAGTTTAGGAGGAAGTGAACGACGTCTTCTTGAGTCTACCAACATAATTCTTTGCCATTGTGACATGTATTGTGGACAATGCATCAACTTGATGTCAACAATGCTATTCTTAAGAAGCCCCTCCAAAGTTCGGTTTTACCTAATTCTACACTCGTTAGCAAGCTTATTGAGTCCTTGCACCGACTTAAAGGGTTGTTTACCAAACATTTACAAGGTAAGAGCTTACCATCAAGAGTCACTGCCCTGAATTTTCTTATGAGGTAAACTTTTCGGCTATTAAACCAAATTGTTGGTATGCGTCTCTTACCTAGTAAGCACTAATTAGGTAAAAGTTATTCTCCCACAATTACCAGGTAAGATTCTTGGTCCTTGCTATGCCTCTTACCATGTAAGATTCTCCGTGAAGACTCTTACAAGAAAATAATTCTATATCCCCTCCCCACAATTTTCATCGTTTTAAAGTTTATATTTTGGATGAAGGAAGATGTAAAAAATGAATCGTATGAACTAAAGGGTAAAACAATTTTTCTATCACTCAGATTGTTGATTTAGATAAAAAGGTAAACACCATCACCAATTTATCCAAACAGACAAATTTATCTATACAAGACTTAATAGAATGGTAAACAGTCCCTTACTCAAGCAAGAAAGGTTTATATTATAAAAAGCAACAGTAACACGATTGTTTTATTAGCAACATCAAATTTTGGATGTTAACATTATTTTGAACTTTGACAAAGGCCATGCTTTCTCCAAGACTGAACTGACCAAATCGAGAGTAACAACATAACCTTCATTGAATCGGTTAAAAAAGGTTGGTATACGAATATTGCTACGTATTTCAGCATTCTACGTGCTGAATTTATTCTAAATGCTATAAGAATGTTAACATATGATAACAAAAACGACACCCTTTTGTTTCATTTGGCAGAATCAGTGGACTTTTTTGGTAAAAAAACTAGTAGTAGTTCTTGTACCTGAGTTCGGATACGCAAGTCGATAGGGCTTCTTTTACTTGGAGATTGGTGGAGTCCATGAGAAGCGCATCCTCATAAAGCCTCTTCGCCTGGCTCAACAATTTAACCTTCTCTCTAAAGTTTCTTGTTCGTAAGCGAGATCTTTGTTGCAACGCCACACCCATCTGAAAAGAGCTGCAAGCACACACTTTTGTATAAAATACCAAGAAAAATATCAAGGGAACGTTTTTTGTTTGCTTATATAACCAACCGATTCTATGGGCGCTAATGAAGATCATAATTTCTTTTTCACCTCATATACATGGGAACCACATAATGAAGATGTTAAATTATTAAAAGTAAAACCAATAGGAACAGAGTGATTTAGATTGGGTCCCTCAACAACGTACTCATATACGCTGCCTTTATAATTGTTGGGTATCTAACAAACGTTAGGAAAGTTCAAATTATAACATAAAGCAGCATTGAAAATGCAATATGCCCTATGATTGATATTTCAATTGCCATAACATTGCCTTCTTTGAAATTTATTAGCATAACATTATTGCATAATTGTAGCAAGTGTCTAAAAGGCAAAGAAACAACATACCATCTGGTGTGTGAGCATTGCTTTTGGACATCATTGCGTCAAATTTGTCAATGGCCGCCAAGTAAACCTTGTCAGCATCAAAAGCTGCTTCCTGAATTCACAACGTCAATGAAGTGAACCGTGTTATACTTTTTGATCAGATAAGGTGAAACTTAGATTAGTTTTAACAACAAGAGGTGACATAAAAACTACTTCTAGTGAATAATGTGAATAAGCACCTTGTCATCGAGATTTATGTTACTACCTCCATACACATATTTAGAAAGATATAGATATGACTCCAAGATTTAAAAAAAAATCAAATTTATAACAAATATAACAGGATTGTTTTTCTCTCTGCAATATATGTTTCAGCAATTTTTCCAAAATTGCTTCCTTGGAAACTGTGAGGTTATATCAATGATGCATGAACTAAATTATCCAAGAAAGGGAGACAGAAATAAACATTTCTTTTCATATGTTTATTGAAAGTGCTTACAGGTCCGATGTCTGCTATCAATTGAGCCTGAAGGAGAGAGCAAGACCCCAGTTGTACAATGCTCTCATATCATTCCCATCGATTGATAATGCCAACCTATATTTCCTTCCAGCCTTCACTAAGAGTTCTTCACACTCTTCACAAACGTTAACAAGATAATCGACAAACTTTTCTCTGTTAGAGACCTCATCCTCTAGGCTTTCTAGTACATCGGAGTCACGCTGTACAAGTAGAGCTCTCAGTTTACGGCTGAGTTTCAGTTTCAATTCTCCATGAAGAAGATAAGTGTTTCCCAATTGGCCCACAGCCAATAAACTCATCGGCTTCATTTCCACGGCTTTAGAAAGCAATTCAGTCGATCTATACAGCATATTTTCTGCATCTTCTTCGATCCCTCTATGTCTTAACCACTCTCTCGCTTGTTTCAGAAGTGCATTTGCCTCGGTTACATACTCGTTGAAAAGCATATCACTTGATATCTCGGAAGACGGAGAGGAAGCAAATCCATTCTCATTTTGCAGCTCGTCGTAAGCCTCTTTTTCCCTTGATTCCAAATTCTCGTAAAGCATGTTATTCCCATTCGTTTTCTTGAACCTTCTTTCTTCTTGCTGGAAAAATTCCTCTGTTCTTCTTTGCTTAAGGCTAGCACTGAACTCCGAATCAAGAAAACCGTCGTCAAAATCCCATGTCTGAACCGGATTCCTATTGTTCATCTCGAAGGACTGACGCCCGCTCTTCATAAATCGCATTTTGTTATCCTTAATGACATACTCATTTCTGTCAAAAACTTGTTTACCACCGGTATCCATTTCCATGAAGGTCATTTTAGCCATTCTACCCACTGCTTTTCCTCCATATGTTTCTTTACCCCTAACATTATCATCATTATATGTGTTTATGTCATCACTCGGGATCGATTTCGTCGTCTTTCCTTCAACAAGAGGATCCATGACGTTTGCTGAACCATGGTCACTAGCCTCTGAAGATCTTGAATCATTCTTGACACTATCTTTCAATTCACTAGGCCTCGACCCAAAAGATCTTCCCCGGAACCCATCAATGAACTGTGAAACATCAAACCGTTTCCCCTTCACCTCTTTCTTTTGATCACTTGGTTTCTGAGTCGAAGCTTTCAGAGTTTCATTGTTGTCAACTACCATATTATCCATATAGCCTTCAAGCATACCTTTAGCTTGCAAAAAAGCTTCTTCAATCGATTCTACACCCTCAACATAACTAACTAAATCACTTCTACTAATCCTATTCGAATCAACGTCTTTTCTCATACTATTCTTCAAATTCACAATATTTACATCAAATCCATTCAACAACTCCACCAAACTCCTCAATTTTTCAATCGAAACCCTAACCTCATCATCTCTAAACCCTTTCTTCCTGTTCTTCTTACCACCATTATTACTCCCAAATACACTCATAACCTCATTCAAATGCCCCCCATTCACAATCCCAAACGAAAATCCAACGGCAAAAACAAGAAAACAAGCTGGAAAAACAACAATCGATGAAACCCTAACCCTAGAAACAGCAAGAGCACATACGAAACCTAACAGATACACAAATGCATACCTTTTGTCATGGATTCCGAGTGAGCTCAACAACCTGTTGAGCTGATTGGACTCACCTGAATCATCGCCGGCGGCGGATGATGTCAGATCGGCCCAACCACCGTAGTCGGCCGGATACGAACATAAGACCGTGATTTTATATCTCGGAAGAGGTTTTCGATTGGGGAGGTTGAGAAAAGTGCGATTGTTAGAAGGAAGAGATGGGAAGTTAGAGATAAAGGTGGTGGTAAAGTGGGGAGTTGAAGTAGTAGCATTTGGGATTAGGGTTTTCATGGCCGGAAAGTGAAGGAATTGGCCGGAGAAGATGTCGTCTAATTTTTTACAAGGTCGAATTTGCAGCATTTCTTTCTCCGTCGTCGATAATCACTGAAATTGGACAGGAAAACGATGGGGGTTATTATTGTAATTTACAATAAATTGATTGTAACATATTGACATTTTTTATGTAAAAACTAGTCCAATACCCGCACGATGCGGCGGGTGTAAAAGTTAATGTAGATCAATAACATATAAATTAGTAACTCAAAAGGGTTGTAAGCAACTAAGCAATATAGATCGCCCCTGACTCTCTCGTGAAAAATGAAAAAGTAATAGATTGAATGTAATTTAAATTAATTAATTATACGGATATTAAGCGTAAGTTATAAATTAAAAATGATAGAATGAATATTTAATAAGGGGACATCTTGAACAATTGAATAGTCAATCTTGAAAACTGAAATAAAATTATTACCTTTATATAATAGAATATATAATATAATTGCATAAAAAATATTCAATATTAGGCTCATTTCGAAGGTATTGACGAGACGATTATGATGGTATAATTTGTAAAAAAAAGAAACGCAATTTTAATATATTTTAGTTCATAATATATGATTATTTAGATTATATGACAAAGGTTTAAAATAGAAAATGAAAAAGTGAAGGACTAAAATAAGATTTAATAACTAACTATAGGTGTATAAAGTGTAAATGTGTAAAATCAGTTTTGTTGAACAAAATAACCAACTTTATGAGTTATTCTCTTTATATAATAGTATAGATATCAAATTACAACATAAACAACCTTGGGAGTTTTTATTACGATGACATTGTATTATTTATTATGGTTTTATTAACGTGTTTTTATTTTTTATTAATGTTCGATGCCATATGTTTTTAATCTCATTTTATTGTTTTAAGAGATTTTTAAATTATTTTATCAATTTTGATCGTTTTTTCCCCTTTTTTTTGGCTTGGTTTTAAGTATTTCTTTTAACTTTTTTGATTGATTACGAGATATAATTACATTTTTTAAAACGATATGATTTCACCTTTCATGAATCTATAATCCTTTTATCTTATAGCCGAGGCGGGAGGAACTATATGGTGTGTTCATTTCTTAAGGTTTGTCCATAATATCGTTTCAATGTTTTTGGTAGCCTTTTTATATTTATCCCAAGACTATGGATTAATTGGATGAATAATGAATAGAACAAAATATAAAATGTCCATTTAATATAATATAATATATTCAAAGTCTTATAAATTGAAATAACAAAATTTTCTTAAAATAAGAAGGTATACAAAATTCACTTAAATATAATCACTTTCGTAATATTCTTCAAACCAAAATATTCAATCACTTATTTCATAATCAACCTTCTCCAATAAATGGTTAAATTGAAAGAATTAACATATAAAACATTACCAACTTTCTGACATGTTTATAAAAAGCTATAAATCTATAATGTTATGTTCAATGGTAAAACAATATCACTAAAATCGTTTCATCAAAAGACAACACGTGTCACGACAGTTACTTATTTATTATAAATATAGATAGTTTGTTTTGTGATTTTTTACTCATCGACTAGAGTTGAGTTTTTATCCTTTATATATGTTGGAATCTCAGTTCTCTCCCTAATAGCTCTTTTAGAGAGTAAATATAGGGGTTTCACATATTCTTTCATAGTATTAGAACCATTATAGGGACTTGACACTCTGAGGCAATCGGTAGTCATCTAGTCCCCTCTTGACACTCAGAGGCAATCGGTAGTCATCTAGTCCCCTCTTGACACTCTTTAGACAATTTTTGTCCATCTAGCCTCCTTTTGGAGGAGGTGTATTAAAGTCCAACATTGACTAGACTTGGACCTATACTCCTTTATATATTTTAGGGGGCATTTGGTTGGGGGTATTGAGGGGTCAGGAATGAGAATGATAATGAAAACTGCTGTTTGGTTTGATATAATATAATGGAATCATTCCTGCAAATCCATTAATTTCCATTCCTGATCAAATTGGGGGGAATGAAAATTTTATTTCTATTTGGTTCTTTTCTCCATGCATTGTTCCATCTATGGATGTTAAATGAAATATATTTTGTATTTTCAAGTTGGAAAAACATATTTTTTTTAATATGGAGCAATTTTTCATTGATTATATTGAGTTAACCAAACAGCATCAATGCAATGCTCATTCTCATTCCCATTCTCCTGCATTCCCATTTTCATTTCCATTCACATTCCTGAAATGAACCAAACACCCCCTTAGTCTTCCTTTTCTTCTCAATGACTCTTTTGAAGAATAATCTAATGAGGTTTCACATATTATTACATTTTTATCGTTAAACAAAAATGATACATCTTTTGTCGAGAAACCTATACGTGCTTGCTAGTGATTTTGCTACATTCTTCCAATATATCTTCGTGATTCAAGAATGTTTCAATTATATCTTTTTCTTAGTTAACATTTTTATGAGTGAACAATTGCAAACCATAATAATACAGAGGTGAAATGATAGCCTTAAGTTAACCAAGATCTTTTAAAGAGTTAAATTTCATTATATTACAAAATACAAACCATTATAATATAATCCATAAATATTTTAAAATGTGGACCGAAAGTGTTAAAACACATAAACCACACGGACCAAATTATAATTTACTTTAGACTTTAACTGAAAAATATAATGGAAAATTTTATAATCGTTTATGAAACCTTGGGGTAAAATTCGTAAATATAGTGAACATGAAGGGCCAAACCATGCAAAGACGATACGTAGCCATCAGCGGTGCGTCGAGGTAAAGCAACTAAAAAAAATGGTGGACAAAAAGTTAAAAAAAGAAAAGGCGGACGGAGCCTCCCCGTTGTTATTTTCTATTTTAAGTACTTGGTTTTATAATAGATACAGAAATAGCCTCTATATTTTTTAACTTTTACCATTTTGGCCCTCTTATTTTCTCTTTCGTCTTAGACCATCTCCAACCTTAACACCAAAACACCAAATCTAGTGGATCCACTTATACCAATAAAAATTCCAACTCTAACTACACTCTAAAAATACCAAATTTATGAACCCCATATTTAAATAACATATTTTATTTATTATCCAACTATTTTAATAACAATCACTATAATTTTATAAATACATGTTACAATAATAAATAATTACTGTATTAATTAATTATTTTAACCAAGATTTGTTAAAATAAAAACCATAAAATTTAAATATATATATATATACATATATATAAAATAGAAAAATTGATAAATTGTAATATTTGGGATGGAAATTTGATTTTTTTTTTGGTTTTTTAAAGGCTCATTAAAAATGCTTTTAAATGAAACTAAATCAAGATTCGTTGTTTCATGTTAGACTTTCGTTAATCAATTACAAATGAGAAAAGTGGATTTGGCATGATCGTTACAATGCTTATGGAGGCCTTGTTACATTTATGTTGAGAGTTCAAGACTACTACTCAATTGAACAAGTAGTGAATAAAATAAAATAAACTTTTCATACAATATATAATATTCAAAGTCCTATGATATGAAATAACAAAGGTGTCTTAAATGACAAAGTTAGATAAGGATTCACTTAAATATAACAATTTTCTTAATCAACTATTTCACAATCAACTTTCTCTAATAAGTCATTAAAGTAAAAAAAAAAATTAACATATAAGAATTTACACACATGTTTAAAGGGATATAATGCTATGAGCAATTGTATTGGTATCAAGATTATTGAAGTCAATAAAATTAGGGGTGAGTACAACCCGACCCAAAATACCCGAACCCAAGAACCCATAAAACTGACCACCCGAACCGAATTTTAAGTGTAAAGTGTAAGTACGGTTTCAGGCTCTCAACTCCCAACCCGAACCGACCCGCATCCTGAATTTCAATTTTATTTTTCAATTTATTTTTTTATATTCTCCCCTATGTTCTTCACGACTACACGTAAGCAAACCTTTTTATCTCTCAAACCCTCTCATCTCTTAAGTTTAGTTTGAATTTTGATTAATCATTTAATTGTTTCATTTGATTTGGCATTTATAGTTATTTGTATTTGATTTAATTGTTTCATTTATTTTGTTATGGATGGGCTTTCGAAATTAAAGATGGCAAAATGGGTAAAAAATAAAAAAGTTGATTTTTTCGGATATTTGGGTCTAACTCGAACCCGGCCAACCCGAAATTGACAGATATCCGAACTTTTCAGTTAGTATTCGGGTTCCATTTTCCCAACCCGACATTTTTGGATATCCGAATTTTTCAACCCCAATCTGATCCGAACCAACCGATGCACACCCTAAACAAAATGGCAGGTGAGGCTAATCAAGAAAGGGAAAAACAAAGAACAAGAAAGAGGAAGATTGTTAAACAAAGCTGAGCGTGCGTGGTACTTCAATTATAAAATTTGGCAATCGAAAAAAGTAAGATGAATCAAACTAGCGATCAAATTATAGATTTAAAGAAAAGAGATTCAACTTACTTTGTCTATTCTTTATTCTAGGAAAATTCTAAAAATATTTATTCAAGATATTACTAGATTCCAAATTGCAATAGTCAAAGTATGTGACATATCCAAACAGAATGTCAACTCGATATTGATTAGGGTGAAGGTGCTTTAAGCACTAAGATTAAACTGTAGGGGAATAAAATAAATATAATTGTACTAATCCAAAGTAATTAATTATTTAGAATGTTGGTTGTTGATTAGAAGATGATTAATTATCCAACCAATCAAATAAAATAAAGAATTCAAAACTGAAAAATAAATAGCTAATTACAAATCAAGTTGCAAATGATTATAAATGATTTATATATTCGTTTAATGAACTATTGTATAAAGAAAATCATGTGCCATGCACATGATATTTTTAGAGATCTCAAAATATGACATATACAAGTTAACTTTAGACTTTGTATTAATCCTAGATTCTCTTTATTCATTTGTTTTTTATCTCACAACTCATGTAGATTTATTATTATCATAGTTGAATAACATTTTTTCTAAAAGTTTTGTGGCTTTTATAAATCAATGTCTCAATCTTATATTTGATCATAGAAGATATATCTGAAATTCATTAATCGGTAATAAAAACAATATTGTCAATACAAGTACTTTTATCATCTATATTTTCTACGACGTGCATAGATCTGGTCAAAAAGTGAAAAGGCTCAAATTGTTTCCTTCAAGTTTAAGGTGAAGAATTGGGTCTTCAGTATATATTTTTCGGCTTTTCGCATACACATACACATAAACATTTGCACCACATTAAAAGTATCTTTTATGTAGCTTATCAGATTATTTATCTTTCTCGAGATTTCATTATTTTTATTTATCTTTTTCGAGAATTTACCCTTATCCATCTTTTTTAAAGATTAACAAGACTAATATAATAATATTGAGAAAGGTTCATGCGAGAAATATAATTTTTTAAGAAAACCCGAGGACGATTATCAACCATTCATCCGGTCAACAAAGTCGGTTGTGACCGGGTCACCCTCTTTTAATCATCTCCATCCTCGATGAATCGTGTCCACCGTAACCGAAAATGTGTGTCTGAGAATCGTCTTTGCGTTTTCTTAAATTAACATCGTTCTCGTATGAACCAATCTTTAATAATATTTCTAAAAGAACTTAAACATTAACTTCAAAGTTATACAATAGAAATTAAGACTACTTCATTTACCGTTATTCATAATATTTTATTGATACTCTATTTGAACATTTGGTATATACTCTTAAAAGAAAAAAACACGTGCAAATCACATGGCCACTGGCCACTAACAAATATGGATTTCCCAATGACACAAAAGGACCAAAATAGTTACAAAAACACATAAAACATAGAAAAAGTATATTACAGTAAACTCAAGGGACTACTTATGCAATGTAAATTAACAAGATTTGGTTATTCTTTTTTGGAAAAAGGAAAGAATAGATAACTTATTTGAATCCAATTTGGTTCTTTTAAAGCTAAACTTTAATTAGTAGTATTTGTTTTAACAATAATTATTACATCCTAATTTAATCAAAGTTTCCACCAGCTTCTTGTCCACGTGTCAGCTTGAGAGTGACACAGTTCTTCTTCTTCTCCCTCTTTCAGTTGTGTTTTTCTTGAGAACAGAAGAAGAAGTTATCACTCTCATCTCATCATCTCTTCATCTTCTTCTAGAGAGAGAAAATAACAACAACAACAATTCTAGGGTTTTTAGAGAGAGAAAAAAAACTCATCTATCAGTAGACAGATGGTGTGTCAATTTCTCTAATTTCTTCTTTCTTTTTTAATTTTTTCTTTTTTCTGAAAGAAAGAAAGAAAATTAGAAAAAAAGCGATGTATGTGGGATCAATGAGAAAATCTTTTAAGGATTCTCTAAAAGTTCTTGAAGCCGATCTTCAACATGCTAATACTCTGTAAGAACTCTTATAATTCCTTCTATTTTTTCTATGAAATTGTTCCTTATTTTTCTATCAAATTGATTAAATTCGTTCAATTTTTAGTTTCTGGGCTTTTGATCCTTTTAGACCAATTTAGGGTTTTTTTCTTCTTCCCAATTTGATATTTATGGTTACTGTTGGTTACTCAAATTAAGTGGGGAATATCATAAATTTGGTTTCTGTTTGAGTGTAATGGTTGCTTCCATATGGGATAAAGGTATTTCATTGTTTTAATAGATAAAGCTGCAGCTTTCTATTTCTTCATTTGAAAGGTTATTTCAATTTCAATTTCAATTTCAATTATAACTTGTATTGATTAACATTGATTCTTAAGCTATGGGTCTCAATTTGGGGTTATATAAGACTAAAACACCTAAATTTCTTGGTAATTTTCATTGGGTAGGTTTTAATTTACAGTTTTGTTTTTATGTATATTTATGTTAGGTTTATTTAGATTGGTTTACCAAAAAATGGAGAGAAGCACTATTTTTAAGTCATGAAATCACAATATAAAAAAAGATATGCAATTTCGAAAGGGTGAAGGCGTGAAGCTTGAATTTATGATCATGAATAGCAGGAACAATTATGGCATTTGATTTTTGTTGCAAAATTCTTGTGTTGTTTGATGGATTTCAATCTTGATTCTTGGTTGGCTTTAACAGGGCCTCTGATTTTCCAAGGGAATATGATGGTGCTTGTGTACAGATGAGAATGTCGTATAGCCCGGCTGCTCAGTTTTTTCTTTTCTTTGTTCAGTGGTCAGATTGCCACCTTGCCGGTGCTCTTGGACTCTTGAGGATCTTGATTTTTCAGGTCAAAAAGCTCATTTTGTATATTGAAATATTTATTTATTTATTGGGATATAAGATTTAGAACCCAATTATAAAGTTCGCATCTTTGCACGCACTTCAGGTTTATGCAGACGGTACCACCACCATGTCTACGCATGAAAGGAAGGCGAGCATAAGAGAATTCTACGGTATGGTTTAAAGGGTCAAAGATGATGTTTTCTTTTTTGACATTTTATGAAATGCATAATTCAACTAGTTGCTAACAAAGTGGACGCTTAAGAAACGATATGTGGGAATGGATGCTCAAGAAGTTGGTCTTCATCGCATTTTTGTTTCTTGTTGTTCCATGGAGTTGATGTTTTAGGATGATGTGATGGCAGGCATCATATATCCATCTTTGATGCAACTTCAAAGTGGTGTCACTGATTCGGAAGAGAGAAAGCAAAAGAAGGTGTGCATGGAAAGGTATAGGAAAAGAGAAGATGATGATTACAATCGGTGTTCTGATGTTGACATTGAACGTGAAGAAGAATGTGGTATTTGCATGGAGATGAATGGCAAACTCGTGCTACCAAAATGCAACCATGCCATGTGCTCAAACTGCTACAATGACTGGTATGCTTCTATATCTCACAATCGTAACTTCTTATTCGTTAGTATGTATGATGATGGAAAATACCCAATTTCTTGTATGAAAGATGCTAACATCAAACCTTGAGGGCCAGCTCAACTGGCAGACAAAGGCAATAGGTCGCCAATTCGAGTCTCCTCAGGGCCATTGGGGATTTTCTTGGTTGTTATCTTCAGGTCAGTCGAGGTGCCCACAAGTTGGCTTAGACACTTCTTACCAAAAAAAAGATGCTAACATCATCACAACATTGGAAGTTGTATGGTACAAACCCAAATGCACTTGCAAGCATTCTAATGTTTTTTTTGGGTGTGGATGTGTGTGGTTTTAGACGTCGACAAAATTAGCAAGAAGGTGAAAGGCTATAAAACATATTAGCTGAAGGTATATTTTCATTTTGTTACCATTTTGGGAGGCTGGGAAACACGAGGGAAATGATACGATGGATGTAGGATGATAAACACATAGGAGCTAGTTACTATAAGATACAAGGATCTATATTCATTCTTTATATAAGCTATATAGCAATAGTAGCGGAGAACCTATTGTTGCCTCTCAAAAAAGTTGCGGTTGCAGAAATCTCCTTTCTTTCAGCTTTTGAGTAATGGCTTGATTGAGATATGAAAAGCATAAAAAAGCCAGTAACTCATTCATGGGTAAGATCTACAAGGGGTAGAGAGGTTGAAGACCCTTAACTTGTAAAACACAAACCAAAAGAAACAAAAGAGTAAGCCAAAGGGGAAAGTATACGTAATCAAACAGTGTGAGTGTGTACATTAACCATAAATTTTAAGGTGAGAAAGATGAACTAGGTGTTTCTTGGGAATAGGTTTTGAAATCTAATATGGTTGACTGTTGTTCTAACACTTAACTTGGGTATGCCTGATATCGTTTAGATCATTACATATATCCGTACGAAAATAACTACACTATGGAAAGCGTTCTTGATATAAAACAATTGTGCCCTTTGCTTTTATTTATTTTTTTGACCTTTTTGCCTTGTTTTCGGTGTTAAGCATGTGTAAAGTGTCATGACCTTGATCTGCCATCTTTAGTACATTGGAATGAGTGTTGTGGTACTTTTCCAAAAAAAAAAAGAATGAGTGTTGTGGTAAAGAAGCGTTGTAAAATTGATTCAGATAAAAGAAATTTAAAATCCATCTATTCTAAACATTACTTTTTCAATTGAAGGTCAAAACCTATGACTTCCATGTTCAAGGTCCACAATCAGATGACAAATTTATTCATCATCATCCCCTAGACATTAAGATTTCATATGGTCGTGACGTTAGTCCTTTTGAATCTTAAGCTCACAAGTCAAATTCTAATGTTGTCTTGGAATTCATATGGATTTTTTTTAGCTATTATGATTTTTTAGCCATGAAGATGAAAGAAGTCAAATATCAAGAAATCTTCAATCCTAAGAGCATACCACAAGGACCTCTCAATCCATGAAATTGCAACAAGCCCTTGATTCATCATTTACAAGGCGTAGATGATGAATTAATGGTCGTTATAGCATGCTAATTGGATTGAAGATTTCTTAATCTTTGCCTTATTGATCTTCTTTATCTTCATGGTGTGTAGCCCAACACATTCTGTGGCACTGGGATGAGGTGCACACAAATGGGACCGGATTGGACGGATGAAAGTGAGGTAGGCAGGTGAGAACTCTACAAGGTTTTTAATCCGACATGGGTAGTTTTGTAATTTACCAATCTTGTCCCATCTCCTTGGTTTATTAGGTGGAGTTCATCATGTCATGTCTCGGTCTAATGCACACTAAACTTGGGACGGTATTCATATTTTGTGTACCAAACCCCAAGTGTAGAAAGATAGTTGATGGTGGTAGGTTGCGTATGTGTGGAAAAAGATGTTGCAAACATGATACAATTAATTACTTTTTGGCAGGCGTACAAGGTCGCTGTCGTGCCCGTTTTGCCGAGTGAGCCTAAAGAGGGTGGAGTCAAGCGAGCTGTGGGTGTACGTCGACCACAAAGAAGCAATAGATGTGGCCACCATAACAAGAGAGAATCTCAAAAGATTCTTCATGTACATAGACAAGTTGCCCCTCGTTCTTCCTGACTCGAATTTTGACACCTACGATTCCCATTTGATGTGACCACATTACATTAACCCCTCCCTCCTGCTCCTGCTGTCGTACTAATTTACATATCTACCCCCAAGATTTGGTTTTTAGGAATGAAAGAAAGTGGTGTTGTTTAGATGAACCCGGCCCGAGTTTGTTGTGGGCACGGGGTTGGTTGAAGGTGAGTTAGTTTACTTTACTTACTTGCAACATAAAAAGGGTTGTTGTGGTAATTGTATGTAGTAAATATGTATATGGGTGGTTTATATATAATATATATCCTGGATGGAGTTCGTGAATTTTAATCCTACTCGTTGTCGATATAATATACATTCGATGGTAAATGTATGTATAGGTTTGAAGTTTGCCGTAAAGCATTTAACGATGGTTACGAATGTCTAGATGAAGTTGTGTCCATTTTGACATTGCTTGAGATTGTTTTTTATTCATTTGTTACTAATGTTTATATCCTTGTGAAGTTGTGATTCCTATTTGTAACAAAATTAAAACAAGACTGAAAATTGAAGAATATGACAGGTTTCAAAATTAAAACAGATTTTGCATTTTACTGTCATATTACTTGCATTTTCTAATCTAAATTATTAAATAACCGGGTTTCAAAAAAATGCCTAAACCGGTTATGCCTTTTTTAAACATTACGTCACTAAAGTACTTTGTTTCCCCGTTGTTTGCTCACTATAGACGCAGTTGACTATTGTTATCGATCTTCCTCTTTCTGATTTGTAATCTGTATATACATATACCTTAATAATTAAAAAAAAGAGAGAGAATAAAAAGACAAAAAACAAATTAAAAAGAGATGTATCGATAGCAGGAAGCAACAATGACAATGTCCGTTGGTGAAGAGTGGACGACGATGGGGGCAAAAAGGGTGCTGTTAGATGCAAGGGGTTTGAATGGCGTAAAGTTTCCAAACAATAAAACTGATTTAGGTTTTCTTACTTTAAAGTATTTCTAATCCGTTACAAGCACTGTTCTGAAAGGCTTGCCGCAATAGTTGTGATGGCTAGTCATGACACATGACATGGCCTAATACGCGTTTTTTGTAATTGTAATACCCAAAAAAGGTTTAGAATGGCAGGAAAACCTGACCCCGTGGTCATTTGGACCCAACCGACCTCCACCAAAGACTAACTCCATGCAATGTTTCCTTGTACCCGCACTCAGCACAAGGAGTGAGTCCGGATTCAAACCTAGGACTTGCTTCCCAAAAATCCCTCCTTGATTAGGTCAACAAAGCGTTTGCGAAGAGTGGCTATGCCACTTGACCAAAAGCCTATTGGCACGCGATTTTTGTAATGTGATATTTGATTACATATGTATATATAACTTTGGTTTAATTTGATTATTACTATTTTCTATTGAGTAATAATACAAAACATGTTTTTCTATATAATATTACATGTGAATTAGAAATTTGTTTCCATAGCCAGAACTCGTTGCCATCATGCCATGATAGGCCTAACTTCATTTAGAGTTACAAGTATACTTTTTGGGTTAAAAAGACAATCAATTCCTACAAGTTCAATATTTATTAAAGAACAAATCATGTCTAGCTTAGTTGGTCTTCCTTAAGGCGGTAACATCCTGGAAGGACTATGGATGAGATCCCAGTCTACCCAGGTTCGAATCCAAAGGGAGTCAATTGAGAGCATGAGGAGTACCCAGTCCTTAGGCTGCTCCGGTCATAGACTGAGCCGCCCCCTAGCCCAGTCAAAGACTGTGGATATGCTGGACCGAGACAGAGGCGGATTAGTGGGCTACCCATGGATGCCCGATACCGCCGGGAAGGCGTGCGTGCGCGTTGTGGTAGTTGGTTCGATGCCGCTATGCCTACCAAAAAAATATTTATTAAAGAAATGTGTAGGGACTTCTTTATAAACCATGAAAACATCAAATCCAAGTTTAGAGTAAACTTTGGTAAACAAATTTAACACACCTTTATCAAGTTTCCAGCAGTATACACATTTTCATCTAAACAACCACCAAAATAAAACTGTAAACCTTCACAGAATTTTGGGTTGTCAAAGGTGTCAAAGTTGAAACATCAAAATGACTTCACCATATACCACATGACTCTTATCAATATGCAATGTTCATGAAAGATGAGATTTACAGAGTGAAAAGGATATTACTCTCATTAAAAGCCAAGGTGAAATTCATTTATGAAAACAAAATTCCTCCATTCAGGTGCAACTATTTTTGATGGCTCAGAAAGTCTTTCATGTGGGCATATATTTCGGTTTTCACTATAAGGCGCATCTTTTTCGAGTCTTCCCACAGCAAACTGCTGTATTCTCGCGCAAAGTCACAAGCTGCTTCAAACACATCCTGCAAAATCCATTCCATTTGGAGTTAAAAAAAAATATATCTACCATTTGGTGGTGGTGGTTTATTCTGTTTCTTTACTTACCCTTGATGGGAAATCATCAAAGAAATGAGCAGGTGTCATCTCTACCCTATTTAGATCTGATTCCCACAGCCTAACCTGTAATCAACATTAAATATTACAAAATTACTAAGGGTAAAATGGGAAAGAAAACATTTACTTTCAAAAGCAGAACAAACTAAAATAGAATTGTCGACACTTATTTCCAGATGAGAGGACTCGCATTTTAAAGAGAAGCCGATTAAGTGCTACTTTATGACCAAAAAACTTCAACAATCTTCATTTTCTGATGTTTTCTAAATGTAGCAATGTTCACTTTTAATTGAGAAAATGTTATCTATTTTATTGATGGTCATCATTACAAAGTGGTGATGATATTGTTTTAACATAACCAAGTACTCCCAACTTTTCTGTGATTAATGAGGGTACTTTAGACTTTTAGTTAATAGTCAACAACTTACTCTTCATCTCAACGTTCGTCAAAGTTTGGGTACGCAATAGGCATATAGTTTGACAGAAATGTTTGATGCTACCAAAAAGGCCCCTCGATAATTAGGGCAAAATTATCTTGTATGCCAAAATTAATGTCATCAGCATTTTGCAAGGACCAAGTGACCAACAGTGAGTAAAAATGGAGGAATCTTGTGAGCCTAAATTAATTGATATCAATACATTGAAGGGGTTATTTGCAGCTAAAGAAGTCATGCCTGATTAAAACTTCGCATGCAAAGGGAATGTTGCATTAATTTTGGGACACATAGTAAAGAAGATTGTTATATTTACTTTTAAATACATGGAGAAATAAACTTATTTACAGAATCAAAATGTGTAAACTTTATGGAACGGAGGGAGTAGCACGTTTTTATCGATATATGTTTGTTTCAGAAAGCAGAATAGATTAGGGTATAGGTGACGGGGAACCTGATCCGTGACATTTTCTGGTACAGACGGCACCCTTTCCGCCACACGAGGATGAGCATTCTGCTGGAGAAATAAAATTATCTGCAAATCCAAAAAGAATAAATGTTATCCCTACAGAATGAAATACTGGGTAAAACAGTTTATTGTTTTTTAACAAAATAATGCTAATAACAAAATTGGGAGTCTTGGCCAAAGGACTTGTGGCAGGTTTGCAAATCCCCAGTGACATTTTTGATGAACTAATATCTACAAAAGGGCTCTGAATTCTCTCACAGTTTTTTAACGTGATTCAAAATAAATTTGTTTCTTTTGTGTTGCCATGTTTTAATTGGAATGGCATGGCAATTGTGTTCATATTGCAGTCTAAGAAAAGAAGCAAAACAGAAAAGGTTAAATACATAACAAGAGCATACCAATATATGAAATGAAAAAAAAAAAAAAAAAAAAAAAAAAAAAACTTTAACACTTGCCTGGTCTGCTGTAATTCCATTTGAAAAGGCTTTGTACAGGTTCTCTTTTGTAATGGATCCAACAATAAGGTTAGGGAGTTGATATTCTACCCTGCAGTATAATGCAAAAATGGAAACTCAGCAGAGAGATTAAAAGAAAAAAACTAGTCTATGTTATTGTCCGTCAAGTGTGGCTCATTGTCAGCTCAGACTCGACATATGAAGTAAAACAGGAGAAACAACTCCTGGATGGCGATAATCGATGTAGCCATAAAATCAAAAAAATGACACGCAGTGGCTATTGATGGTTATGGCTAAAAACAAGGATGGCGCAGATATCCATTCAACTAGATAACTAAACTTGTAAAGGGTGAGACTTGATTTAGGTGATTATGCAACCCCAACCTGAAATATATCATCAGGAAACTAGATATTCTAGGAAATATATAAACGTCCATTTATTTTGCTAAAGTATTTTTTGTTCTTATCTTGAAAGGATGTTGTGAATCAAGTGAAATGAATCATGATCCACTTTGAAAACTCTACATATTGGAAGGCTGGTCAATTTCAGCTAAATGTAAATATGTAACTGAGGAAATAAAAGATTGACATAGGACAACAATGGCAAAATAGAGCATGCAGAAAATATAATCAAAGTAGAGTCATGGAGTACCTTGCAAAGAGTCTTAAAATCTCACAATGTAACTTAGAGGTTGAGTAGGCATAAAGCCTAAAGTTCGTTTCCACGACTACATATCCCTGGCGAAGAAAAAGTCAGCTGACTACAATAATAATTCTTCCGAAGATCGTCAAAATATACAAGAAGCTTTTCATCCCAAACTAGTCAAGTAGGCTAAAAGGAAAACTAAAGAAAAGATAAAACAGTGCAACCCCAAAGAAAAGAAAAAAGAAGACATAAAAGCTGTTAACGAATAAAATAAGAGGTATTTGGCTGTTTGTACAACAAACCTGATAAAATTTTACAAGTTAATATATAGTAAGATGAGAAAAAACACCGAACATCTGAATTTCATTTCACAAAAATCAAATGTTTCATGGTCTATGCAAATAGCCAGGTGTAATCTTATATGTTAAAATTTGGTTGTCACTTCTAGCCACATCAGCATATAGGTCCTGAAGACATGTTTCCCATTTTTTTTCATATCCACACTGACACTTAATTTCAATCCAATATCAATTTAGACACAAACCAACCAGGAGCTCATGTGGCACAACTCAAGCTCGTATATGCAAAGACTACGTTATGACTGCTTGTACTTCCAGGTTCACATCTCAATTACCATATGTCTACTTAATAAATTTGAATAAAATGAAAATTTATTTTCACATAGACCTCCAAACCCCAATTGAATACTCCAGTCATATTCATATTCAAAGGAAAACCTAATGCTTTCATATTTCTTTATTCAAGTCTCAAAATACATGAGGAGATCTTTAAATTGCATTTTCTTTTTAGAAAGCAGTAATAAGATGCTATATCGGACTCGCTCAACACTACTAATTGAAATTACAGAACTGACTGAAAACAAAAAGGTTGAAATTAAAGTTGTACCGCTTGATGTGTGTATATTCTAGCTATTTCATAATTGTCAGAATGAATTCATCAACTTGTATAAATTGCAGGTAAAGTACCGTACCTGTTTCCTTGATGATGCATCTGACAGGCTAATTGAGAGGTTGGTAGCCAATTTAGTAGGAATGAACCAACTATCTTTCCTCCCCTGGAGAAACAGAGACATCAATGATACTCATTAAATGTCCTAAAGGCATGCAATAAGAATTAAAGTATATCAACATATGGTAGGGTGAACATAGCATTCACCTGCTGGAGTTTGATGAGTCCCAAGTCTGCAAGGTCTTTAACTGTTGTCCTTTGTATATCACTTAAAGTGTTCATATTATAAGCCTGTGCACAAATAAAGATATCAACTCCCATGTAGATATGGAACACTCATCAGAAGCCTACTCAATAAAAGTTTTGAACCTACAGAGTTCATTTATGGCAGTATAAACACAACTTGCCAAAATTTCTCCCCTCAGCTACCCAAAAAACCAAGAGGCTAAGTTAAGATTCAGTTTCATTTCCAATTTGGGAGTCTTTATTTCTTGTGCAACGTTGTTCAATGTTTCTAGGCCTTTGTACAGGACTCTCAGTGTGAAACTACAGAAGTGTCGCTTGATAACTTAAAATTTTCAAAATGCTTAGAATATAAATAGAACAAGACTGCAAAAGTTGATAAAATTGACATATATGACAAATCTGATACCTCGCCAGTAACATGAAAGCTAAGTTCCAGCAGAAATGAGATAAGATCGGCTGAATCCACACCTCTATCCTGTGCATAGGAAGTTCAAAAAGGACTCCAGTATAAGTCAATGGTATTTAGAAAAAAGTTAAAACATTGATGTCAAATTACCTACTGATGCAGAGATATACAATATGTATAATAACGAGCTTCAGCACATTCATGATTTGAGACCAGCTATGGGTCATGATATGATGATACAACAGACACACAACAAAGGATTCTTAATATCAGGTAGCAGAATAACAAAAAAAAAAGCCACTCGTTGGAAATTTTAGGAGTTTAAACAGAGTCATCTGTATGTTCCATTTATAGAGTAAAATCATCTAAAACAACACATGTCATCTGATTTCTTTCAAAATTGGGTCAAAGTGATTAATGATAGGAAGTCTCACAGATGAATACCTCAGAGTTACTGATATACTCCCTGACGATATACCAGAGTTGTGCATTGGTATCCATTAGCTGTAAGAGAAACAGATGGACATGAAATACAATAAATACATAATATACAACATTCCAACTACATATTTTTCATACCAGAAACTGGAAACCACTTTCTGTAAGTCGAGGACCTTCGTTGTCCCTGTGGAATGTGAATCAACCTTAATGTCAAAAATTATTTTAGAGGGGCAATAAGTATCATAATATGTAAGTTTTTAAAACTACCTTTGACTTAAAAGGCCTCGTTGGAAGACTTTCATCATAGAAGGGCTGATGCTTTTGGTTGTAACCTCAACTTCAGCAGAGTTTATGAGATGCAGCAAGAAACACTAGATTGCCACAATAGCAAGTCATGAAAGGGAATATACTGGAGCTGCAAAATGATTAAAAGTAGAAAGCAAAACGCACCGTTCACAAACTTAATGGCAAAGGTTCTAGGAACTAGCTACTTTATTTATGGAAGTAAGACAAACATCAAACATGAATAGAATAAGAAAATGATTGACAGGTTTTATACCTCCCACTGTTGAGAAGCATAGCTGTCTAGTTCCTCTAAGCTTGGGAGTCTTACTGTTATATTTGCAGCCATAGGTTCTCTTGGCAAGACACCACTGTGAAAACAAGCTCAAACATCACATAACAGCTCTTAAAAATAATCAGAGAAACCAGCGCACTGATACATAGAATTAGTAACAAGAACATAAGCAGAATGGTTTTTCTTTGGTTAGTTAATAACATATAAAGATACATAAGAAATTAAGGATATAACAGTTTGACAGAAGCAGCATATATAAGTTCTAATAACTTGTATTAACAAGCTACGACTGACTAACCTATCAACGTTAAATGCAATAACAGGGTTTCCACATGATGAATATAATTATAACCCCACATCTCGAAAAGGTGTTAAGCAGCGAACTCTAGCTGACCACTTGGTTCTTTCACCATATGGTGAATACCATCAGGCCACATTAGCTTTTGCTTACTAAGCAGTAGTGACCGGCAGTGGTCAATTAACAAAGTATCATGGCCCTTTTAAAAGTTGATAATAAGGGACTCTCAACCTATCATCTTTAAGATTCATTGGGAAAAAAGTCAGTATATGAAGAGAAACTTTAACATTGTCGATACAACAAAAAATATGTGGTAAGAATATCATGACAGAATAGTTAGGATTAGAAAGATGATATTTTGCTGTTCTGTCAGTTTTATGGAAATGATTGAGAGATAATGAGAACATTAGTCACAGGATAAGAGCAGGTAGATGAAATGATGACAAGCCTCATGGGTTTCATTTGATAGGAAATGTCCAGCACTGTAGAAATGTAGGTTCTATAGCAAGGGTAATAGTAACAAATAATAGAGATTACCAGGCAGAATGTCCAACAACGAGAAAGACCACTTGTATCAAGGTGAGTGCAGTAGTCAGTAGAAATGTGAATATTGCGTAGGGGTGTGGCTACATACTGAGAAGCAAGATTAGAAATTAGGAAGTACAAGAAGAGGTTGGAATGACAGCAATTGGTAAATTGATGGAACAACATTTGAGGTGATCATCTACAACAATGACCTTGAATGCACCCATCAGAAGAGAAGTTTTGTACCAAAAGGCCTCTAAGAGGTTGAGGTTACCAAGATTGACACAAGGAAGTAGTGAAGATGGTTTTGCATGATTGGATATACCAAAAATGTGTGAAAGGAATAAAGGATGTCATCCATATCTGGACCCCTAAAAGGGTTAATATCTTCCTCTTTGCTTCTGGGTTTCATCAATTTGTAAGTTCTTTGTGTTACGATTTTAGCCAAACCCAACAGTTTGTGATAAAGGCTTGTTGTCTTTGTACCTGCTGTCAACAAATAAATAAGAGGCTGAAACCTACACAGGAAATAAGGATCACTTTCTTATTTGTATATTGAAGATGCATGCCGTCACCATTGTGCCTTGAAGAAGCAGAGAAGAATAATTTACAAGTTACAAGTAATGGGGGAAGCAACAAGTAGCAAGAATCTATAAGTGACAGGTAGACACAGAAATTTGAACCACCAATGTGTATTTATAACTTACCCGTGAACGATGTGCTTCCGGAGGTTCATCTGAAACATCGAGTTTAACTTGTAACTGGCTTCCTTCTTCCTACAGACACAATTCAGATCCTCAGCAAATAGACTTGATTCAAAAGAGAGCAACTTCTATAAACTTGCATGTTCCACAACTTCACTACGCTAAGAACTATATAAAGGACTACTGGTTCAAACATTATGTTTTGGTAGTGCATACTTTCTCTTTAACTTATCCTTCTGAAAGGGTTCACGATGGTAAATGGTAAGCGAACATGCCATAATGATAATGTAGCCCATAAATCTACACTAAAATAATCTTGTCATTGACATACAAATGTAAGTTCCACGAATAATTGATCCTCTGCCTACTGGCTCTGTGCTCACGGATAATGTCCAACTAGATGCAAATTGAGGTAACATATATCTAAGTAGACTAAAATGTCTTACACCGTCGTGGAGCCCCACTTTGAATGTTTTTCAAGGATCAAAGGGAGCTACGAAGGACTGCTCATCATAAAAGTTATCAGGTATTAAATAACTATATCTTTTTACACATCTACTTACTGCTTCTGGTAAGTCATTGTTTGGTAAACCCAAAGTAGCTTATAAGCTACCTTATTTTTGTGTACATGTTTGGATGGACAAAAAGTAGCTTATAAGCTAGCTTTTGATAAGCTACTTGGAGGTAGCTTTTTGTAGCTTTTTCCAATTATACCCTTATTAATATTAAGTATTATACCCCAATATACCCTTTTTGGTCATTTTACATACCCATAAGCTAGTTTTTGCCAAACATAATTTGTTCATAAGCTAGCCTATCAGTTAACAGCTAGCTTATCAGTTACCAACTAGCTTATCAACTAGTTTACCAAACATAGTCTAAGAGCCCTAAGAGTTTAAAATCTATCAATCAAAAGATAAACTAAAAATGTGAAGGGAGCTTTGCTTAAAAAGAAAGCACACATGGAAAGATAAGGAAACACATGTACCTATCAACAGTTTCAGTGAAGACTCTCAACTGAATGAGTCTATCAACAGCAACTCTATGCTTTGAAGCACCATCAACAAGCACCCACTCTTGCAATGAACTGGCTGTCACAGGAGCATCTATATACAATAATTGGAGAACATACTTCTTGGCCAATGGTGGCAAAGACCTGAGCAACATAAACACATAGTTCCAAACAAAATCATGTCCTCTGAAATTTCATCAAATCTATAAAATCCTCTAACTTGAAAGCAACATATCTTCAACAACTTCCTTCAGTCATTATCAGAAAAACAAAGATAGATAACCAAATAACTATACACTTATCTTTTTCTCAATCTAAATGAATATAAGACTATGAA